>JAOQGH010000012.1:85102099-85269511 GCA_025769975.1 Gallinago jamesoni
AGTGGCCAAGATCATTGGTTTGTGGTGGGGTGTTGTGCGTGGGGTTGTGGGTGTGGGGTTTAGTTGGTGGGTGGTTTTTTTTTGTGTGGTTTTTTGTTGTTTGTTTATTTTTGTGTTTTTTTTGAATGTGGTTGGACTCGATGATCTCAAAGGTCCCTTTCAACCACTAAGATGCTGTGATTCTGTGATTTTTGAAAACCAGAGTTGTTTTTCAACAGAAACAGGGATGAGGAGAAGCTTTTCTAATGGCTTATGGCTCTGCTGTGCATGAGGGTGCCTCTGGCATTCTTCCCCCCCTTAACGTTTGCCAACCTACTGCTGCCTTGGGACAGAGAAGTTAAAACAAGCCAAAGGAAAGTCCACTTTGGATGCGTGTTGATCTAGCAAAGCCTTCTGGAGGAAGAGAGAACGGAGTAGCAGGAGTTCCTCTTGGCATGGCTAGCCATGTGTTGCCTCCGCGTTGTATTATTTACCTCCTGGACTTCTTGAGTAAGAAGAGTGGTGTGTACATGGAGCACTTGCATGCACAAGGAGGAGCGGGTGGCAGTACTTGGTCTGTGGGTGTTGTGTGTGTTTGGAAACGGGCGCTTTGTTCTTTTCTCATACCACACACCCCCTGGTTTTAGGTTTTTCTCTTGGACTGTAAGAAGCTAAAGGTAGTAGATGAAAAGAATGACTGAACTCTTTTTTTTTTCTGTTCATTCAACTGGTTTCTCAAAGTGGCAGCAGTCATTTACTGGCATCAGGTAACTGGCTGATTGCCACCTTTTCTTGTTTTTTTTCCCCCCTGCTGTTCCTTGCTCCTTTTGGTGGTGTGCTTCAACTCTGAAATTTTGAGAAATGATGATTTTTTACCACAGAGATTTCTTTGAGGAGAAATGGGTGTTACCTGTTTTTCTGGGTCAGTGTTTGGAACAAGGGAAGTCATCATGGGCATACTACTATCAAACCATTTTTAGTACTTAAAAGCCATGCAGTACAAATTATTTTGGTCCTGCAGGTTGAGGGACCAGACAGTACTAGTTAGATTAGCTTACCTGTAAAAGATGATGATAAGCGGAGATTCTGCCCTATATTACTGATTTCCTGGCAGCCTATAAGGATCACTTGCATGAGTTGGTTGCCTAACTTTCCCCAACCTCTGTGTGTTCATGTGACAGATGGATGTGTTTCAGCTGAGGTGTCTCCAGGTGCTGGTGAGGTAGGGACAGTCCCCAAGGCAGGGCAGAGCCCGAGGTCTGCAGCTCTGGCCTTGCTGTGCCTGTTTCTGTTATAACGAAAGCTATGAGACCCTTCTCTTATATGGTACAGTTTGATTCTGTAGGGAGTTGAACGGGGAGGATGAGGGCCTAGTAAGCTCTGCTTCTGAGTGTTCTGATACTTTCACTATTTAATCAGATTTTTGCTTACTTTTGGATAATTAATTATATTTAACTTTTTAGAGTGAAACTTATAACAGCATAACTACAACCTTATAATAGTGTAACTATTGCTCCTAATCCTATGGTCCTTTTATGTACTTGCTGTTGTTTTTTTTCTTACGTTTCCCTTATATTTTCTTACATTTCCATTCTTCTCTTGGAAAACTATTTCATGGTTGTTTAGAGTTTCTAACTGTGTTGATGACTCACAAGGTCATCAATAAATTTTTTTTGCTGAAATTGTAACTTTGTTTCACTTTAAAGAAGAGGAGATGATTAAAAGACTTAAACGTTTATGGTATGTAAAATTGTGACTAACCTTGATTCCCTGTCATCTCCTCCACACCTTTGGCATATACTGTATGATTTGGTCATTAGTGATATGATCACTTACTACTTAATTTTTGATGTCTTGCCTAATTAAAAGCACAGCATGTTTCTGCTTTGAGAACACCTGCACAGAAGCATGGGGGGGGGTGACGTTTATTTTCTTGAAGATGCTTGGGAAGTGAATGAAGCAGGAATCTGCAAGAAGGAAAAGTTTGAGGATGCAGACAACGATGATGTCGTTTTTATCTGGACTTGTGTGGCTCTGGCTTCTCAAAAAAAGCTGTTGCTTCTGTTCTGAGATGGCTAAACTTTTCGTTCTGGAATCTGACTCTTGATTTCAGTCAGTTGCTTTTTTTGAAAACTGTAGGGAAAATATCTAAAACAAAATATATGTGTAATATATATGCTTATATATGTACACATTTATATACATGTAAGAAACTATTGGGATGGGGTAGTTCAGGGTTGTATGTGTGCATGATGCTTTTTTGGTTTTCCATTTGTGCCTGTTAAGTTTGCAGTATAAGGTGCTATAATGATTGGATGGTGTGCTGTCAGTTGCCACTGCATGCATATAGTCTGAGAAAGTTAAAACATCTCTTGGTTCCTGTTTTGGAACATACGTTGCAGAAAAAGGTAAATCTTGGACTGGTTTAATTTAGTAGCTCTACTTGTATTTCAGTAGCACCCATTACTACTTGATACCGATCTTGTCATTGCAGAGTACAAATCTTAATGTTCCATTGAGATTTCAGTGTGAAAGTGGAGATCATACTGAGCACATCAGTTAGATTGTAGTGAGAAGGATGCCTAACACAGTCTTATTCTTTTTGCTTCCTTCATGTAAACCCATTGGGAGGGTGGCTGCTGATAGCTCTGCATTGAAAAATGCAGGCAATTTACTAATTAAAAATAATTCAGAACGTGGTTTATCGTCCTGTGTTCTGCTTATAAAATGTGTGCAAGTGAAGCTTGGAGGCAAAGTAGCAAAGTGATCCTATATAAGGATGACTTTAGAGTTCATTGCTTTAATAATTACACTCCTTTAAAGAGTGTTATTTTCCTCTCTTCCATCTCTGTGTGTACACATTCAAGAGAAGAAGAAATCTTTTTGACAAGACTCAGTGTTAAGTAATGGAAATAAAAGATATTGCTGTTTCTCCCATTACCCTAACACTCTTATTAATGGATACAGCATACAATGTACAGTGCTTTAAAGCCTGAATGAATACTATTTTCAGCTGAAACTATGGGAATGAAATGAAAATAGGTAGAATGTACTTATTTTTCTGTATTTTGTACGTCAAGTACTTCCTGTTCTCATCTTGCTTTTTATACACTAAAGTCATAAGATATTAGTAAAGCGCAGTTCTTTTTCCCTAATTATGCAGTATAATTGGAAATTGTGGGCAAATCTCCTAATCTCCATAGTGACAGCAGAACATTTATCTAATTAGTAGTTTGCCTTTTGGCATTACTTTGAATAAATTAGCATTTCATTAGATACCCTGGGCTACTCGGGAGAAGTTTCCCAGAGTAGTATTTAGTCTGTCTTCTCTATGCAGTGTATTTTGAATTAGCATAGGTTAATAATATCCTTTGTGACTGGAAAGATACAGAATTGTTATACTGTTGTTATTCATAATATCAGAGGGCTGCGCTTGGAAGTTCTTTACTTTCTTTAATCCCCAGGAGTCAGAGTAAAAACTTACATCGCCTTATTTGATGACTTATTTTTTCCCCAGGGGGAAAAAAGGAAAGAAAAAAATGGGACAGGTTTGAAATAGAGCTTGACCTTCTCCCTCTACCCTTTCCCTTTCTCCAAAGAATGAACTTTTCTTTCAGATTACACACAGTGAAAAGCATAGGGTTTTGGGCTAACCCAAAAGTCACACTCTATTACTTGCTAATTATAAATGAGCTTCTCTGCAGTACTTGCAATGCAGCTAATCCAGAATAATCAAAGACTACTTGTATTCTTTTCTTGCATGTATAAATCAGTGATAGAAAACTGGGTGACTAAGTTTTGATATTGACTGCAAGATAAGTGTGGCTGCTTATTATGCTTTCCTGAACAGCTACTGGGTATCTGTAACTTTGATGGGAAGTTAAACCTGGTAATTCATTAAAGATGGAGTGTCATTTGCTTTCCTAGTGAAAGAAAAGAGAAGAAAGAAAAATCTGTGAATGTGATAAAGCGTTGTAATTTCCTTTCCTTGAATCACTGCCTATTTCAGACCCTTGCTTACCCCTTCAAAGAGTTGTTGGCTACCACCCATGGCAGAAGATTGGTATGAAGGATAGTATTAACTAGTCTTCTCTTCCTAAAGTGGCCTTTGCGGCTGAGATGTACATTTTCACCACCACTGTCACGGTTGCCTTTTGGTAGGTAGAGGCCTGTAAAGGACCATTTACACCACCACTGTCATGGTTGCCTTTTGGTAGGTAGAGGCCTGTAAAGGACCTGCCAGTTAGTTTTGCCAAATCCAGAGGAATGAAACTTCTGTTTGGTTATCAGACTGGATTTTATACCTAGTAGAACAACACATCTGGGACTTACATTTGTGAACTTGGAAACGGTTACGAAAGGACCCCCAGTGCAGCGATGACACATGAAGATCCACAACAGCCTGTCCACCTGGGCTCTGTGGTGGCAGTTTTTCTGCTTCTGGGTTGGGTTCTCCAGGCTGTCCAAGACATGGTCAGTTACGACCTAGTGGTGAGGCAGAAGAAGCCTGTACTTTTACCTGCCCTTTGGTAAATGCTTTCTTGTTTCCTTGCCTTGAAGGCTTTTTTTCCTCCTTGTGATTTGACGCTGGGTTATCTCATGGTGAAAGAAGAGCTCATATTCCTTCCCAGCTCTTCCTCTGGTTTCTTCAGTTACCACTCTGTCCAGTAATTATTTTCTATTCCTGTGTTATGAATTAGCCAGAGTTTTGGGGTGGTTCTTCATAGAGCTTCTCCTATGAAGAGCTCCTTGTAAAAAAAACCAACCAAACAAAAACAACAAAAAACCCACAAAACCCAAACAAACAGAAAATTCCAGAAATTTTTTTTCTAACTTTGATCAAATCTACCATTTTTTTTAACAACAGCTGGAACAATTGGTGGAAAATTTGAAGCTGAGGGAAGACAGGATGGAAATAAAGAGGGTTTATTAGTTGCACTCTTCCTGTTCAGCATCATTGCAGGCAGGTTCCTGCTTTCAGGTCTGGTCCTTGGTGACTTCAGTACCTTTGTACAACGCTGGTACGTATGTCTAGTCCTTCACCTGGTGCCTAGGAACGTCTTCCCTGCCACCACTGAGGCAGGTTAGTGCTTGCCCCTAAAATGAATGTCAGAAAATCTGGATCTTGGTTGACTCCACTCCTCCTTGCTGCAGAACCTCGACTCTTGACTGCCACTGTCCCTTGTCTGTACCCTCCCTCACAGGGGATGTTCAGTAGTTCATGAAACAGCTGCTGCTTCTTTCAATCTCCCTCCAGAGGCCCAGAAACTCTACTTCAGTATACCGTAAGAACACAGAACAGTCATTCATATCCTAGGTATACGTTAAAATTAACTTCTCTTTCCTTATAGTGTTCTAAAGGCTGTGATAAAACTGTAATAAAACCCTCATTCAAATTACATTCAAATAAATAAATTTTTCTGTGTGTTAGTTGTGTTGATGTTATGACTAAGCATGGTCTGGTGAATATGGACTCAGGCTTTCATAAATTGCCAAATAGAACCTAATTTCTTAGGTTCTCACTACGCATGGGTTGTTTTAGGGAGATCTTCTCTGGGTACCTGAAAGAGAGGAAGGCAGTGTTAGAAAGAAGGACTGTTGTAATCTAATGATCTGAATTTTTTTCTATAGCTTGATGACTGCACCCTGCAACTGTCTCACAATGGTACCTATCTGGATCTAGAATCCACCCTAGCAGAACAAAGAGATGAATTGGAAGGCTTCCAGGAGGATGCTGGGTAAGTAAAGGTTTACTAAATTTAGATAAATAAGCATATTTTTTCCAGAAGCATTGAAGTTTTGGGAGTGTGCGTGGTTAGCTTGGTATGTTCAGGTCAGAACTGAAAAGATAAAATTCTTTCCTCTGTAAGCACACGTCTCCCCCCCTTTCTGTGATTAAGAATTTTATGACTTCTATCGTTCACTCTTACAGTTTATCTAAAAAAAGATGGCATGCTGTAAGAAATCTATCAAGATGGATATCTTTGATTTGTCAAGTTCCAAACAACTATAAAAAAATGACTAAACTAGTCAGAGTGGTTGATTCTAAGAACTTCTTTGTACAATAGTTGTTGGTATAGAAGACTATATTGGGGTAGTGCTCCTGAAGTTATAAACTCAATTTCTGTGTGTCTTGAGATTTAAGTCCTCTTCTTTTCTTGAGGAAAAGACCTCTATTGATTCCTTTTTTACTCCTGGAATAGATTTAGCCAGCGTGGGGGGTGTGTGTGGTGGTGGTACTTTTTGAATATTCTTCTCTCCTGCCTCTGTCTTTTTTTTTTTATTATTGCTGGCACAGATGAATTACTATGACACAGATTTCCATAAACCATCTCTGATGAGAACTGAAAGTGAAAACAAAAGTTGGCATCAATGTATGTCTCTGTGAATGCATGTATAAAACTTGCTTTTTAGAAGAATTCTTTTTTTCGGGCCTTTTAGGTGATTGTCTTATTTAAGATATAAAATAAGCAGACAATCTAGAGCTATTTTTGCCTTGCTGGTTGCTATATTGGACTGGATAGTTTAATTAATTTTATGGGTGCGTTTTGGCACAAACTTCATGCATGTGAGTAATGTAGCTGTGCCAGAAGGAAATTAACTGCATTCTGAGTTGGTCAGGGCTTGTTAACACTAAGAGATGCAGACCTTTTACTTATACTGGTTTCTCTACTTTTTGTGATAGCTGTCTTTGTTTGATCGTATACATTTAAACTGTGCCACTGAAGAATATTGTATGTAGAGAGAATTTTAAATAATGTGTTAGATATTCATGTGTGTGCATTTGTGTATGTATTCATAAATACTAGGGCATACTTCATACATTTTGGGCATGTTTTTGTAAGTATTGGAAGATGAAGAAACCCTTGTATTAGAAAATAAATTAGTCAAAAGTTCTTCAATACACAGACTAGCCAATACAGCTGGACTGAGCCTCTCTTCCTATGCAGTAGGTATGTTGAGTATAGAAGTTGATCTAGTCTTCAGTTTTATGCAGGGGTGATAAAAATTGCTGCAAAGAAAAGTTCTTATTTCTAGCTAACTTTATAGTTAGTTGAAAACAAGTAAGATGGAGGAAAAACTTTGTCTTTTGATAGTTTTTGTAGTAGTATGCATGAGTTGTTAATTCACGCTTTTTTCTTTTCCATTTATGTGTCTGTGATAATTCTAGTAATTTTAATTTCATTGCCTTTGATACCCCACAATGACATTCCTGGGTAATTTGACAAGCTGGAGACTGGTTGGTGCTTTTTCTGCCAGACTTTACTCTTGAAATGGCAAGCTACCTTCCACCTTGTTTTATTTTGTGCTTCCTTTGGGGACATAAAATCAATTATACAAATTGTTCCTGAAACATGACTCTAATTTTCTTTGGGGTGGTGGCTATCCTAGGAAAAATACCAAAACATCTGGAACTAACTGTGCTGCTTGGAATTGTAGGTCTGTGTTGTTTTGAGCTGAATAATCAGGTTATGTTTTTGTGTTCTTTGCATGTGTGTGCAGGCCTCCTCTTAGTTGTGCAAGCTATTGTCAGTTGAGTAATTGCTTCTGCCAATGGCTTGTCCTGCAAGGTAATGTGGAGTCTGCTGGGAGGTCCTTCATTCCTCTGCAAAGATGGATAGGGAGGTATGAAACTGGGTGTATCAAGGTGCATCTCAAAAGCTTGAGCTACAAATTATTATGGTAATTATCTTTTGAAACTAAAGAGAACAACTTTTGTGTCTTCTGTTGTTGTGTTTAGTCCTCACCTTCACTAGTCTATGCCAAGTTCTCTGAAGTTGTCCCTCAGAGTAATTGTTGATCAATAGGAAGTTCCATGTTTTCATGTTTCAGTTGCCTGCCTTAAGTGCAACACCAGGGCTGGCTTCTAGGTGCTGCCATTTTGACCGGTGTGACCCTTCTTTCATTGCTGGCTTCCCCCTTCAGACCCTACTTTCTTACCTGTGCAATTTACCATAAAGGTGGTGGTAGCTGTGAAGGGCTGAAGTGGTAAGAATCTTCTGAAGGCAGAATCATGGGTGTGTTGGGGAGTAAATCAGCGAGTGAACCACAGATGAGCATATGTGCCCTGCTGCTAAGGGAAGAGGGGACAATTGCCTGAGGGGATGCTCCCCTCAGCACCTCTTCTGAGATGCCTATAGTTACAAGCTTTATATATGTCCCTTGGCTAATCCTAGCTTGTGCTTGACCTGCAGCGTTGTCTAAGGACACAGGGGCTGTGCTTCAACTTGAGTGTTGTGAGGTTGAGGTCTTTTGTTTCCATCTCCCCTACACATACATACCCAATAACTTGCAGGTTGGAGCGTTGAAGTTCTTGCGTTTTGCTCTGCTGCAGTGGGGTGCAGCTCACTCAAGTACAAAACCTTGCCTTTAGAAGTAATTGGCTAAAGGACAAGTGTGTATTGGTCAGGCAGAAAATGAAGAAAGAGGAACACCTGACTTGTCAGCAGCCTGGCAGGAAAGGATCTGACATTTTTGGGAATAGTGAGCCAAAAGCAAAACAGTGATTATAGTGCTGTGAAAAAGGTAAGGGGCATCGTAAGGTATAAAGCAGGAATTTAACCAGTGAAATGCAATGAACTTGGTATCTTCAGCACTAGTGAGACTTCTGCTGGATTTCTGCATCCCATTTTTGTCCGTGTTTCAGGAAAGAATAGGAGGATGATAAACAAGAGCAACCAAAAGTTTAGTAATGTGTGAGATGGCTTCCCTGTGTGATTAGTAACATTGTCACTTGTGTGAGTGAATTCAACTTCTATGATGTTATCCAGAAAAAAAGGGATATTCTAAATATGGGGTAGCAAATGCAATCAGGAACGTCTCCCTGTCATGCCAGGTTTCTAGCAAACTAAACTCCATTTTGGGGCCTTGCAGCTACGATCTTTTGCCTGCGCTGAGACCAAGGCTCAGAGCTGGAGCTGCTGGCTGTAGACATTGGGGGCTTAGCAGCCCCCTGTCTGGGAGGGACTGGCCACAGAAACCACTTAGTCTCTCTCTCTCTGGGTCATTTCAAGGTCCTGCTCTTAATCTTCAAAGTTTTTAATTTTCTGAGATTAGGCTACCTCAGGACCTGCCTCTTTGCCATGCCCAGGCTGCTATGTTTATCAGGGTCACTGAAGCTTGCTGAACTCTGAATGAAGGATTTAGTAGCTGGATATTCATGGCATTTCTAAAATTTTAGATCCTAAACTGTGGAAACTCCTATTAAGAGTGTCCAGAATGTCTCACAATCTGGCTATTTGCAATGACTTCTTGCAAAATGTGCCTGTTCTCTCAGGCAAAACTGTGAAGATTTTTTTCCTCTGAACACACTCTGAAAGGTAACTAATAAATGAACAAACTGTGCAGGAAACACAATCTGACAAATTATATTGGTTCGAGAGGCTGCAGGTATCTGTTTTCTCTTGGAAGCATTGCATGACTGAAAAATGAGAAGGATTTTTCTTCAAGAGGGAAGAGGTGGATGGAGTTTGAGAGGAGCAGTTAGGCTGGAGTTTTATGATGTGTATCTGTAAATAACAGGTATGAGAAACACATGTACTCATACAGTTTCAAACGAATCCTCTTCTGTTACTGAACGTAATGAAAAGAGGGTTTTGGTAGTTGCTACCCGCTCCAGCAGAATCTAAACTCATGTTTAGGGAAGGAGAAAACCCGACATGTGTCCTCTTAGCCTGTAGGGCTAACCCTGAGCAAGACATGGACAAGGATGGGACTGTTGTCCTGTGTCCACAGCTCTTGCTGCTGCCATTTGCACTTTTGGGAATAGGTGTGGGATTCAGGAGAATTGGATTACTTTTATATGGGCTTTTTGTTTGCAGGGAGGGGACAGTCAGGATGAGCAGCTGTCCAAGCAGTGGTGCTGGCCCTGTAGAAGGTGTCAGAACCGGGAAACGGGTCAGTAAGAGCACGTAGGAAGACTGTTGTTCTTTTCAAGTCTGGCATGTATTTGTGCTTTTTCTTGTTGGTTTTGTGGTGTTTTTTTGCGGTTTCCAACACAAGTTACTTTGTGGATACTTAAGTGTCTGAGGAGCTCATGTGGAGGTAACTTAGGTGGGCTGGCTGTTTTGTTAAGATGCCTGTGACAGGTAGTGCTTTTTTCCTTTGTTTACTTGAGATTTGACACCATGAGCAAGAATTGTCAAGAAGTTTATGTATTTAAATTACCATATTATTGCCCGAATTCTTTTTATGGGCATGTCTTAACAGGCCCTAATGGTAGACCACAAGGTAACGTAGTCCTAAACCACAGAATGCAGAAGCTGCTTCAGACAGCACTGTGCAACCAATGGAGATTTCATCCAGGAATACATTTGTCAAGATGACTGTTTAGTGGCTAAATTATCTTAAAGTGCTTCTGACAAATCACTTCAGCACTGATGTTTTTGCATTCCTTCTAAACACCCTCTCCCAAGTAATTTTTGTTCGGTGAGTCCCGTTTAAGTTGGATGCTAGATGTTTTCCCTCTTGATGCTGCTGTTCTTTCTGGGCTTGATGCAGAATTTGCTGAGGGCAATGGACCTGGCAGGGTTCTTTATTGTTCTTTTCCTGCTTATGCACTATATTTTTTGCCAGCTTACATCAACACAGTGACTAGCACAATTGTGAGAACGCAAATGTCTTGTAACTTCTTACGTGAAGAAGTTGGGAATGCATTTGAACGTTTAACTCATTTTTTTGTCTAATAAAAATGATGTGGCTCACTTCTTGAAGCAGTTCTGCAAGCTGGCAGATCCTATGCTGATTTTGTGTTACTTTGGACAGAGGATATTTGTATTAGTTGACTGTTGGAAGATGCTCTCAACTTATGAGAGCTTTCTCTCCATGTTTTGTCTTCATCTTGTTTCCATAATGTTTCTCAGTTCAAACAGCAAGAAAAATAAAGGAGATGCCTGTGGGGAGACTGTCATGGTGTTGCTGCAAACAGTAGAGGCTGTGATTTGCTCATTGCCATGATTTACTTGTGTTTAAAAAGTGCCTTAGTTCATCTGAATATTTTTATTTCTGTGATATTTGGTTATTAGTCTGACCAAATGCTGAATTTGAAAAATGTGGTGGATGGGAACAATAAAAATAGGCAATGAAGCAAAAAAACCCACCCAACTAAACCCCAAGACCCACCAAACCAAAAAACCCAAACAAACAAAAAACCCCAATGAAGACAAGCTTCTTTCTATCAAGAAGACTGAATTAATTTAGGAAGCTGGTGCACACTTAGAGCAGGTGGGGTGTGGCATCTTTCTTGTGTTTTGCTTAAGATGCTCTTTGTAAGTTATGTATCACCATCTGTACTTATCCAGGTGCAAGGACCAGAAAGGTTCAGAACTGTAGAGAAGCATGATGTTGCATGGGGCTGAGCCACGGAGAGGCTCAAATGATGCTGCTTTTCTTCTTAGCTCTCTCAGACCTTGAATACCCTAGTGCAATTCCTAAGGCAAATTTCAAGGATTTCCCTAAGTGGGACACTCCTGCTGTCTCTCATGCTCTTTGGTTAGAGTCCAGATGTATTCACATTGTCATCTAGCAAAGAGGTTATGGTGAATTTTGGAATATACAAGACTTCCTACAGGGCAGCAATATTCCAGTCTATGATGTAGCAGATTCAGATGTTGAATCATGTTTTGAAGTGAATGATTAGCTAAAACTTTACTTTTTGCAAGATAAAAGGCCATAAAGGTTAAGTTTCTAATGAAATAATTTCTAATGAACTAAATTGGTTTTCTGGGTGGCTAAGTTGGTGCTTTTTTAATTCCCTCCCAAAGTTTGACAATAATAGCTATTACTACCCATGTTTTCAAAACCTCATGCAGTTTTTTAACTCTTTAAGTTTTAGTCCTCAGAAATCTCTAAAAGAAATAGATATTAGATAGAATGTTGGAATTAATCTTTAGGTGGAACTGTAAAAATTAATTTTCATAGTTATCTTGTGATATTTCTTGACAGCAAAATGAAATAAATTAACAGCTCCCATACACTTTCTCTGCATCAGATCAATAGGTAAAGCATCTCTGAGCATTCATTCATGCTTCCAAAGCATGTAATCAAGAATGATCAAACAAATATGCATGTGTTTCATAGAGCCTGACAGATGAGACGTTTGATTTTGAAGGATGTGCCCTTGAAGTAGGATGGAGGCAATTAACACTTTAATGTTCCACCACGCAAATTATTGACCAGTTAAGAGATAAGGCTTTCTTGTCTGTGGATCTTCTTGACAAGGTATCTTGAGAAGATGGTGGTTTTTCAATTAAGCTTTTCTACTAGTTGTGAAATGCTACTGCTTTTGTAGTTAAAGAATGAACACTTGTAAAATGTATTTAGAAAATAAGCACCTGAATAAAAAATAGGAAACTTGAATAAATTTTACTGCAGACTAAGGCTTGTTTTCTCATGTACTGTCAGCTTTAAAGCTGGCTTCATGGTATGGAAGTAAATATCTTCTCTATATAGCTAGGTCAGAGACTACAAGGTGCTTTGCTCACATCAGAATACACAAAATGCAAGATCAGTCTGGGCTTCTGGGAAGAACCTGTAGTCACCTAAATTGGTGGTCTGGCCTGGAGGGAGCTGGAGGGCAGCAATAAGCATAGAAATTACAGTGATCATAAATATCCCTGGTCTGCAGTTGAAGCCTGGGGACATCTAACGGGGGTTCAGTCAATGCACCTTACAACTTCATTCCTGTCACAACAGAGAACCTGCGGGCAAGTGGCTTGGAAAAGAATTTGTGAGGGATTGCATAGTCTGACTTTCAGTGGTGTGCTGATATGCCCTTGACAGGGAAACAGAGTTGGGTTTGCTCTTCTTCCACCACTCCGAGTCTTCTGAGCTCTGCCATGTTCCTTCTAGCTGAGAAGAGGCCAACATCCGTAGTGGAAGAGATGGCAGGTGGTGACTTCATGGGCTCTTTTCTTTCTGTGCAGTTTTGGTTTTGGAAGAGCGGGAGCCTGGGATAGGTAGACCTGACTTGGGGAGGTCATGGGCAGCTCTTGAAGTTGATGCTTGTAAAATGCCAAGGGACCCAGTCATCTTACCCCATGTATCTTGGAGTAGCATGAAAAAGCTTACGCAGGCTTTTGGGTTATGTGCCAGCATCTCGAATCCCAAGCACTAAAATGTTCTGTGGTCTGGTTTTGTCCTGTGGGGATTTTTTGTGGGTGTGTTTTTGGTGAGGGTGTTGTGCTGTTGGTTTGGGGTTTGTTCTATTTTTCTTTTTGAGAACTTGACTCATGACTTTATAGCTTGTGGTTGTCAATACTGGAACAGCTGTGTCTCCTCCTCTCCCACTTTGCCCCAGAATTTATTCACTACTTTTTGTTGTTGAGGGAAAAATCTACATCTGTACCAAGGTATCTGTGGAAACCATTTGAAGATTTGGTATTTTTGATTTTTAATGATTACTGCTGGCAAATGAATGCAATAAGAGCGCTTTTCGTCAAAAACAATTTCCATTGCAAAATGTATCGCAAAAATAGTGGTGTGCTTACCTCTCTCCCAGCTCATTATATACCAAATACAGTGCCAAACCAAAAAGCGTGTGAATAATTCTTACAGTTTTTCCTACGACAACCTTTTTTTAAGATGGTCTAATTTGGCATTCAGATTTATATGTGAAAATAGCTGAGGAGCCCAATATTTTAGGGTGGAAACTTAAATAAAAACAGCTTATAGAAACAGCTGATGCCAGATGTTTTATTTAAAAACATTTAATTTTATTAACATTGAAGCTCCTTAATAGCTGTGTTTGCACTCTGCCCTCCTTGTTGATGACGAGGTTATAAGCTAAGTGAGCAGCTCTCGAGGCTTGGAAATGTTTCTCTTCAATTTGCTAGGAGGAAATCCCTTCCTTTCTCCATAAACAGATCATCTGCAGGGCTTCAGGTAGGACTGCCAGAAACTGCTGTAAGACTGCTCTGAACTCCCCTCTTCTTGGGAGTAAACCCATTGATTTTTGAGGATCTAAACCTCGAATGCCACCATCACCACCACATCCCACCATCTGTCTGCCTGCGCAGATTGCAAATGGAGGTAGAATTGTGGTGTAGTTGCCCAGAGCATGCAGGCAGCTGAGTGAGTTTGTGCTGGGTAATTAGTAAAAGCTGTGAACTTGCTATGCTTCCTATTCCACAGCAACAATTCATGTGTGTGCTCCTACTCTGTAGAAAATGCAAATCATGGGCAAGCTTACACTCTGTCTGTTCTATGGGAGTTCATCTGTGTGTGTGTGTGGCGTGTGTTTGTTTTACCACTGACTAAACTAAAGTAATAATCTGCTTCTGATAAAAATAGGTGTCTTCAATTTAAACACTAGTAGTAAACTAACAGTTTAAACCACTGTAAATCTGGATCTCCAGTAATGAAGCTGTGAAAACTAGTGGCCTCTGCCGGGGTTTAGACCACAGCACTACAGCAGAATATTAATTTATTTAAAACGTACTGCTCAGTAATTGTGCTCGCTACCAAAAGCATTGATGGCCCAGTAATAAATGCAAAGCCCATTTCCTAAATGGAATTAATATGGAGAAGTGAGTGGCCTGAGGGTGAAGTTTAAGAACTTGGATGTCAAGCTACGAAGGAGCCCTTGCCACATATGATGCTGTTGGAAAATTTCCAAAAAGCTGAGAGACCCAAAGAAGTATATAGATCATTACAAAGTAGAATTTATTTTTATGTGCTTACTCTTACATACACACATACGTGTCTTACTGCAAAGTAGGACAGTTTTAAAATAGTTATTACTGAGTCTGGCTTAATAGATCACATCATGAGAGAGTGTAATTGGCCAATTAAGCCAGTAGGACGTTGCTTTGAAATGTGTTCTGTGTTGTTTTGGGAAATCTTGTATTTGGATTGTTGTCTTTTCGGTATTATCAATTACATTGGAAAATCATAAACAATAGGGTTTTTTTCCCCCAAGGTATGAGGGAATGATTTCTAGGAGAACGGAAAAGTTTATGAAAAATTAGTAAAGCACTTTTCCCAGCATATTTAAGTCAGTTTCTCTGGTTATTTTAATTATGAAAAAATTAGAGGTCTTTTTGATAGTGTAAGTAAGAGTTAGGGTCTTTGAAAAAGAAGTGATTGTGCAGGTGTCCTTTGCTTCTGCTCTGTGACTGTGGCATTTTTCAAATTAAGTTGGTCTGGCACTCTGTTCTCCTGTAAATAAAACTGAGGGTCCCATAGTGTGGCTGGGAGCACTTTGCTCGAAGATGTGGAAGCATCAAGTGACCCAACTGGAGGATGTTAATTTATTTTACTTTCCTCCTTGCTCCTTTGTCCTGTAGGTTCCTGCTACTGATTTTTTGCAAGGCATTTGTTGATCCAAGTACTAGGTGAGGTACAGCTTTAAAGTGCAGGTGATGGCAAAACCACATGACCAGAATGTACCCAGTGTAAAGGTGGCTGGTAGGGATGCGCAGCCAGAGTTTGAGAGCTACTGACAGTGGGAAATACATAACCTAAGAATTGGAAAGCATTGGTCAAGTGATGTCATCTCTTCAGAAGATGTGATGCAAGGTTGACAAGAAGTATGGAAACAAGCCTTCTGTTTTTGTGTTTTACTCAGAAGCAATGTTATTGTTAAAATAGCACTTCTAACGCAAATCTCTTCATCATTTTCCAACTCAAAGTTTGTGTTTTCTTATTGCAAAAATGCGAGGTAGAGATTTAACTGATCGTGCCATCAATGTTTCTTAAAACAACTGAAAACAATTATATATGGGTTCAACTTTTGGGATGAGAAGGGACAGAGCTTTGCTCGTGAATGAGGGCAGCCCTTGAACAATGGTTACTTGCTGACTGCAAAGGCAGCAGTCAGCCCTCAAGCATTTTAGGGGCTGTTAGAAGGTTATTGTTTTAATGTGTGGAAATTGAGCCATTAACAACTGAGGAAATAACCAGCATGGTGATTCAGAAAGTAGGGGAAGGGGATGGGGAGTGGATTCTCATTTTCCAGCTTCTAAGGTTTTCTTGCAGATAAACTGCTAGAAAGTACAAATGGAACAAATGTTCCCCCATTTTAACTTGTTACATTTCACAGTGTATGAAAGTGATTCATTGTCTTTTGGCAAAAATCATTGCCTTGTGGTGAGATCCACAGAAGACTCCACCCAGACCTTTACCGACATACTCAGTACATTAGTAATAAATAATTAGGCACTATTAATGTGGCTTATAATGCATACTTGGTGAATCCCTTGATTGTTTCACTCAACCCTTTTGAGTTTCTCATTTTCTTCCCCCTTCTCCTTCTATCCTATTTCATTTCCATGTAAAAAAAGTGGGGGGGAAGGAAGAAAAGGATGAAAACTCTGGCCCTAGTCAGTGTTGCGCTTGGGAAGAGTAGGTGGGTGTAAAAACCTGGTAGTGACAGTCTGTACGTAGTCCTTATTGACACAGTTACACAGGCAAGGGATTTGTCAGCCAGGGTGCTCTTCTTTTCATTGGCATTCACATGTAACTTTTTGCATGGCATAAGGGTTGTTAGTAGGGAATGAGGCAGTTAATTGTTAAATTCATGTTGGCAATCACAGAACATACTGAAATAAATCCACAGGGGAAAAAAACATGTACAAGTCTCAGCATACTTTGTTCCTTTGCATACTGTTGCATACACTAATAATTGGCAAGATTTTGCCTGCCCAATTTTTGTTTAGGGAATATGCAATTGGGATTATTTCTACCTGGATTATTCAAGTTTTAACTACTTTTTTTTTTAAATGAAGAGTGAACAAGCATTTGAATAGTCTCTGTTTACTTATTTTTATCCGCTCTTGTCAAATGATGGTTACTTCAGTAAATGTGTTATAGTCCAGGAATGTTCTGAATAAAACCACTGTGTTAAATGATTAGATGACTTGTAAGTGTATCCCAAGAACAGGATGCAGACGCATTCTGACTTCATGCGAAGTTTTTAGATGAAAAAACTGAAGTAAGAAAGGAAAGTCCAGACTTCATTTGAAGATGAATGTGTGGTTTTTGCCTCCAACTGCCTGTCGTGTACCAGAAAGGGTTCTTGCACTGTCAACCATTTGAAGTGTATTGGAGATAAATCTTAGCATTTAAAAGATCCTTTTCTTTTTTTAAAGTCTCCTGAGCTCCTTTGTTTCCATTGTTTAATGGGAGTAACATGAGCTTAAACATGACAGTTGGATTGTTGGATGTTGATCTGTGAAGAACTTCAAAAAGGTTATTTGTTTGGATAAGATTTTCAGATGACTGTCAGAGAGATTCTTAATTCCTCTCTCCATGCATGTGTGCCCTCACTGTCTTTCGAAAGACTTGGCTTTTACACAATTTTTTTTTTAACTGTCAGAAATATTTTTTTTTCATCTCCTGAATCTGCAGTTGAATAGAGAAGCACATCGTATTGAAACAGCAGTCAAACCATATCTTAACAGCTTTGAAATCAAAGTCTAGGATTTATGCTGTCTGATTAATAGCAGGTTAAGAAACACTTCCCTTATTGTGTGTGTGCTGGCTTGCAGATATTTTTCACAGGAAACCTGATAGACTCGAGTACTTGAACTCTGGTGAAAATTTTATCCCCACTCAACAAGGAATAGTTTGTTTTCCACTGCTGATGTGGAGCATCATGGTTTAAGGAAACCATGAAGCAACTGACACTGAGGCAATACCCCTTTGCAGAAGCATTTTCCATTTTCTGGAAGGTGTGTGCAAGTGAGGATGGAAATGCATAGGTGCTGAAATGAGAATGTGAAAGCCAGTTGCAAAAATAATATACTTTAGGGTGGGTCTGTTGCCATGCATTTACTTTTGGTGGCATGCTGTTGTCCAGGCTTCTCTTGTGGGAGTCAGTGGCTCCTTCTTAATTTAGGGATTGCTGTTGGATGCTGTTCTTATGAAGCTACTTCTCTTGAAAATCCAGGATTGGAGGAGGTTGGTGGTCCACCAAGGAACCTGCGTGCTATGCAAGGCTGCAACAAAATGTGAAGCATGTGTTACGCACATGTGCTTTGAAAGCTTTCTGTGAAGAGCAGCATCTGTGTTAAGTTTTCATAACAGGTTGTTACATCCAGCAGAATTGTTACAGGATTAGTTGCCAAGTTAGGCTGGCTTTAAATGCTAGCCAAGTCTGAAAACATTTTCAGTATTACCAAGTTAGGGTTAGTTTTGATCCAGCATGTGCACTCTTTGGGATAAACAGGCAACAGCCCATGGGTATTGGTTTAGCTTTGTTCAGTGAGATGTCACTTTTCCTTTGCTGGTGGTTGTGAAGAATGATGCAAATATCATCTGATTATTTCAAGAGAAGCCTAGCTGATCTGGTACCACCTGGTCAAGAGTTGGCCTTGCTGTGAGCAGTTTACTGGTACTGAACCTATTAATACTGTGAAAGACTGATTGGGAATGCGGGTTTGAAGGCTGGGGGTGGAAACTCTTTGTAAGAACAGTTAAAACGCAGGGTGCCTGTAGTGTTTGCCACTGTCTGATTTCATCTGTATTTTCCCTGATTCGGTTAAACTGAAGAGGGTAAGCCTTTATCCAACATGTAGGTTTTTATGTAGTGTTTCTTAAGGTACATGCAGGCTACAAACATAAGCTGATTGCTTTTTGCAGTGCTTCTCTGAAGCAGGGTGAGGAAGAGTGGATGTGAGGAGGGGGGACGTAAGCTGCTGGTAGCCCAGTGCAGTGGAGCAGTGGAAATAAATTTCTGGACCTCCAAACTTAGAATCCCTTTTCTGCTGTGGCCTCTTTAAATTGAAACTTTTGGAATTTGTTTTCCATCATGCCATTAGCTCAACTGGGATCTGAAACCTCTTAGTTAAAAAAAAAACCAAACAACCAAAACAAAAAAAAACCCCAGCAAAATCCAAAGCAAAATCCCCTCATCAAGATGCATCACTCCTAAAGAAAAGTCCAGTCACCAGTCTGGTTGATTTAGTGGTGTAATCCATATTATAGATCACAGAGATAGATTTCACTTATTTGCTGTGTAGCCACATGAATGTGTGTAGCACTTCATGGAAGATTCAGATCCAAGTTTGCTGTTATAGGGTTAAGTTTTCTTATATTCTTTAAATAGTTGAAAAAGGGAAGAATGCACAGACCCTAGCAAAGAGTAGAACTTAAACACTTATCTACATCAGTTGAAAGGCTCCAAGTTGTTCATGAACTCAAATTGTGCCTTCTGACATCACCAGACTACTTCCACTTGACCTTTTTTGTGATTCGGGTATCTGTGCTACAGGTGGTTTGTTTTGTGGTTGGCTTTTTTTGTATGTGTGTGTCTTACTATGAAGAAGAGTAACTGTGCTTGGCACCCAGCTGTGGTGCTAGATAGTGTTAGAACGCTTGCAGTTGGTTTGTCACTGAGCTATAGACCTGTGGCTTTTTCCCCGGTTGCAGAAAGTAGCGTGTGGACAGTGAAACAGGAGGAACTTAGAAGGGTGTAGCACAACCTGTTCTTGTAGAAATAGCACCTATCTGATGATCTCTTATTGAGATACCAATTAATCATTAAGAAAACTTGAAAAGCAATTTTTGATTTCAGTTTTAAATTATAAAATAATGTGTTTTCAGAAGCATGAGATTGTTTTAAAACAAACTAAATTTATAGAATTGAAGTAGCTAGCCTTTAGCAAAATATTAGGAGGTCTTAATGGTTGTCTGTCCTGAAAGGTTCATCAGTAAGAAAGAAAACATTAAAATAGAAAATATATGCTAATTGATGCATTCTCTTACCATACAAATATGAACTTTGATAGGGAGGTGACTGTGGTCTTCCTAACTAATAATGACAACGAATCATGATTGATTAGTTACATAAAAATGCCATACATGACACCAGTAGAGATCTGAGAAGGGATGTCTGTGTTGTAATAAAATAAGCTCCCTTATAAATCCCTTTCAAAGCTTTCTTGAAACATTAAGAGGAAAAATGTGTGTGATTTGTTTTGGTTTCTTTTTTTTGGGTGGTGGTGTGATTTTTTTTTTTGTTGTTTGTTTGTTTTTTCTCTCCTTCCCTTGGAATTGCGAGGTTTAAATATGTACTTTACTTTGGAACAAATAACTAAGACAGCCAATCTAGGTACCGTTTTCAAAATGTCATAATTTAAGTCTTGGAAATGTATAATTGAATGAAACCATTTGTAATATAGTACATAAAAAATGAAAAAATAAAGCATTTATATTCCAGAAGAGAGACACTCTGTAAGCTGTTGGCATGTGTTTATTTATGTTAATTTATTAGAGAAGTTGAATATAGGAAACATTCTGTATCTTGGTAACTCCAAAGACTAGAAGTCAATCTAGTAGCAGTAATGATTCTGGTATCAACATAGATGTCAACAGACTCTGATGTCAGCACAATACCTGAAATTTATCTACTCTAATGCTGCTAAATTGCAGGTATTGAATTAACTCTTTTAAATACTTCTTGGCACTCAGCAGAACATATATTGTTTTTTAAAAATTCATACCAGAAAACTATAAGCCGTAGTTAAGAGTAGATTACAAGCTTTGTTACATGCCTAGATTTTGTTTTTAATAAATGAAGTCTTTTTCTTTAAAATAATTTTCCTCGTATTTTTGAACGTTGTCTGGTTTTAATGCAACTGTTCTGTCTGTCCCATGGCAACGTCTTCCCCCCGGTATCAGGACAAACTCACCCACAGCCATGATTTGTAGTGCTATTCAGCCAGTAGTTTGTGAAACTATGAAACCATGGATGGATTTCAAATTAGCCCTTTTTTTTGGTGTTTATTATTTTAATCTACTTGCTTCTAACTTGGTGTGTGTGGAATTGTGGCTGTAACAGTTTTCAGTGGTGATCTTCCTTTTGCAAAAATGTTATTCATGCTGTCTGATAGTGAAGAGTGTTCAGCAGGGAATGGCATAATTTTTGATGTTTAAGTGTTAATAGTATTATTGTAATTAGCTTCTGTGTGGGAAATCTAGCATGTCTAAATGGCTAAATATGTAGGGTTCTTTTTCCTTTGCTAACTTAAGCAAAACTGATGTAGGTTTTAATTTTAAAATTACTATTCTGAGATAAGAAAGCAAACTCTCCTCATTTTTTCTTTTTTCTCATCTTGTCATCTTGGAGGATTTGTCCCAAAAGTCTGGTTGACTAAATTCTGAAATTTATGAGGTAAAAGAAAGGCAATTAGAAAGTTGAAGGAGGTTGATAAGCTGAATGTTGAACCTTTGATGTTAGAGGAGCTCAGTTTTGGATCCCACAGCATTTAAAATGGTCCTTCATCCAGCTAGTGGGAGTTTTGGGAATGTGTTGAAACAGCATTGTGAGCTTTCTGTGTGGCACTTCTAGCTTCTGCTGTATGAATAATCACAACAGAGAAGAGGCAAAGTTGTCTAAAGGAATTGCATCCAATTGACAATGAAACCAAAAGGGACTGTCGGCACCTGGGTGTAGGCTGTGAGAGTTTTTTTTTTATTTCATGGAGAGCATGAGTACTGTTCTGTTCCTTCATTATGCAATATTGAATATTATGCAATACCTGGTTGCTGTTAAACAGAAGTTACACAGATGTCTCATTTGTATATTTAAAATTGAGATTTTTCATGAATTATGAAAAAGTAATAGGACAGTCCTATAGCACATATGTGGAAACTAGCTTGAGGATGCTTTAAGCTATTTTGCAGTTTGTCTTCAAAGCAGTTACCACAAAACTGCTTCACAGAAATATTGAGAGGGGATTTCCAGAGATGGGATGGATACTAACACTTCCATTGCTGTCAAAAATAGCTTGAAAGTGTGGCAAAAAAGTATCATCAACTGGACATATCTACAAAGTGTCATCAATGTTGTTTAGCTTCTGGTCATTGCAGCAATAAAATACCTTATACACTTCTGACTTTAGCGTCAGCATCTATAGATGCTGGAATTAAACCAAAAGTGATACACTGTTTTTACATATATATATATTGATTAGTTTGAAATACAAGTGTCTCTAGGCTTTTGGTCCCTTACAAATTAAAGCTGAGTCCTGAATTCTTTGGAAGTAGTATGGTTTACATGATAGCTTGCAAATAGTGTAGGGCAAGGATGGCAATGGTTTATATATTTGAATTTCAGCACAATGGCCACGTCTCAGGCTTTAAAGCTTACCATTACATGTGCTAAAGTTTTGGAATCAGTTCCACTACTATATGTTGCACATTGGTACCTAGAAAGTCAAGCTGTGGATAATAATATCCAGCTTTTCTATCTGTATATGGAAGTAACAGGTGGCAGAACATTCCTTTCCAAACTCTCTAAAGGGGCGAAAGAGTTGTGGGTGTTTTTCTGTGTGGTTGGTTTTTTTTTTTGCAAATTCCATATGTTTATATGCTTTCTGAATACCTGCTAGGGCTAATTCTGTTTTTAATAACCTCCCTTTGATACTAGGAATTGGAAATTAGCCTGCCTGCTGCTAGTCAATAACTTGTGAAACTGAATGAGATGAGCTTCAAATTATTAGCTTAAGTGGATTTATAAACTATCTCTTGGAGAGGAAAAAACCAAAACATCAATCACCTTTTCCTCATACTTGTTATCTATGCAAGGTGAGTAGAAAGTAATGCAAACAGTTCTATGTCTAACTGAAAGACTTCAAACTCCTTCATACTTGCTCAGTGTAAATATTACTACTTTTATTAAATGAAGAACGATTATATAAAAAACATCTCCAAAATAAAATTGTCTTGTTTTCAATTAGAAATGTGTCAGCTATGTAAAATTTCATGCCAGATACTAGGAAATACAACTTTACACTGGGAGAATTCAGTGGTGACTGCCCTGAACTAGCAGGTTACCGTGCCACTGACTTGGTGGAAGGAAATAAGTGTTTTAAATAAATCTTCCCTGAGCAGGCATTGAAATCTTGTATGTAGTGCTACCTTTACAGTTAAGTTGTTAACAAAAACCTGATACTACTTTATATATGTAATCATTATGGCAAACAGTCTCTTTCCATTCTCTGTGCCCTGCCTTTACTATTTACTGTTAGTTAATGGCTCTTCCGGGAAAAAGGATCAAGTTTCTGTTGTCTGACTGGAAAGCCTCATGACCCTTTGATTTTGATAGGAGAGCCCATACATTAACATAAAGAACTGGACACAGCAACAGGAATATTATTAAAACTAAGCTTCACATTAGCTTCAAATCTATGGATAAGAGTTTTGGTATAATCATAAAAGGATCATAAAAGAAAAAACTGCTCAACTGCAGTGAGAGCAAGTTTTAAAGCTCTAATCTGCATTGCATCTGATTTCTTTGTCCTTTAGTAGGATTATCTAGTAAAAGTAGTGCCTGTCCTGGCAGTCCTGGAAAACTCACCCCAAACTGTGGGTAAACACCCCAAACTCCCAGAAAGCCAGGGACAATTCAGCATTGTTTCTCTTGTACTGTTTTGTTTCTGGCTCGGTGTAATTCCTGAAACTTCCTTCCTGCATTACTGTCTCCATGTTCTTCTCCTGACTTGTGTTGCTGCAATCTTTGCCATCAGCTTCTTCCACACTGATTTTCTCTCTTTTATTTTGACTGACTTTGCTGGTGTTTCTGAAGAATGGGGTTTCAGTTGGTGCTGTGAAAAAAATTGGTCTGAAATGAATTTTTGTATGTGTTTGAGTAGTGGTTGTGGTTTTTTGCTTTATTTTTTTTAATGTATCTCCTTAGGTAAACTGGTTCTCTCATCTTCTTTTCTTTACTAAATTTTTTGGTAAAATGAATTATGGAAATGAATAGTAAAAGGTATTTATGGAAATTAAGGTGCTACACACTTACCTGTGTTTGAAGTAGGTCATTTTTCCTTTGCTCAAAAAACCATGCCTCTTGAAGCTTATGAATAGCCTATGAGTGGTGCTGTCAAACTCAGTGCACTTGAGCATTTGAGGCTGCGTACAGAATGAGGTTTCAGTGACATGGGGAATGAGAAGCATATATGAAGGGTCACAATACCTCATAGTCCTTTTTGCCTCTGTATGCCCTTGTAGATGAGACTGTCCTGGGTGAGGCTTGGCAAACAAGTCCGTTGAGGAAGGGAGGTGAAGAGAAGCAGTTTTCTCTACTGAATCAGGTTTTGGGGAGCACAGAGGGTGTAGTGAAGGGCAAGGTTGGCAGTGTAAGATTGGCTTTGTGAAACTGCTCAAGTGGGTGCTCATGCCCTTGCCCTCCCAAAAGAAGAACAAATCAAACCAGGTGGGGGAAAAAAGATGAAAAAAAAATCACTCAAAGGGCCCATGAATTAGGCTTCTCGAACTGAGCAATGGAAGCCTAGTTAGTGGCTTATTGGATTCTTGGCTGAGCATGTTTCTGAGGTGTCTGTAATTCAAAGTACTTGTGCCTTCTTGATCTTTTTTTTCTAGTCTTTGCTTTCTGATAGCAACTCCACAACTCTGGGACCTCCTCTCCCATAGTATTCTGGTCCCGATTTTCATTTTTCTTCTCTCTCCCTGGAATAAGCAAGTGGGTCTCAAAATTAAAGAGGTTCCAAGTGCTACCATGGGAAATACCTTATATGCAGGTACTATGTAATGCTATACAAGTTTTTGTTGTTGATTTTCTGTGTGTGTGTTGATTGGTCAGCCTTACAGCAAGATCTGAAAATAGATATCCTTTTCCTCCTGCTTCCTTTTTTGTGGCTGTTGACAGAGGTCTTTGCAGGCAGGTTTGCACAGCTCAAGCTGCAGTAGGGTTTTATTCTTTCCTGGGCAGCCTGGCTGTGGAGCTCAAGGGTCTTGCGCTTGCTTTAATAATGAGATATGCACTGACCCCTTTATACCATTATGTTGCTTTTCCTGCTGTTCCAGTGCTATAGAAGGTCTAGTTGATGCTTATCTGAAAGTTTTAATCCCCCTCTTCTTCCCCCCACATCCTGTAGGCTCAGAAAAGCAAATAACATGGTCATAAAATGGTCATAGAAGAAAAAATAATGTGAAAAACATAGAGTGGAAGGCATACTCATAACTGAAGTAGGTTGATAGGGCTGGCAAATCCAAAGGTGAATCTGCTGGTCTTCCTTGCTGAGTGAAGCTCTGAGTGTAAGTGCACCAGCACTGCTGGTGGCAGGTAAGTGAGTGGTTTGCTCCCACCACCAGTGGACAGCCTGCAGAGCAACTGGCCACCTGTGGGGCTGCAGCTGGCAGGACTGCCATGCTTTCCTGTCGGTAACTAATACTTCTTACTTTCTGCAACTTGAAACCTTTCCCCATAAGTCAACAACCGTCTTTGAGGAAAAAAAAAAAAAAGAGAAGTCAAATTTGCTTTTGGAGACCTACTTAACTAGAAGTCTTTTCTACATTTCATCTCCTTATTTTTGAAGACATGATCTTCTGGACAAGCATTTGATTCAGAGAGGAAGATAACATTTATAGCTACTTGAAGTATTTTACCGTAGGTTGTCTTCTGAATAAGAATCATGGCATAATAATGTTTATTTTTTGCCCCTCAAGCCTACTAATTGTTAATCTATGCATGCCTTAATCACTTGTGTAGACCACCTGTGAGGACCGTATGGTGCTCAAGTACCAGCAACGTTTTTAGGGGCTTGTCAAGACCTGAGCCTTAAAAGAAGCAGGAGACAGGCAGCTGCTACGGTCTCTGTTTCGCAGATGGAGGGTGGAAGACATTGAGTAACTAAACTCATATCCTCATAGAATCATAGAATGGTTTGCCTTGGAAAGGACTTTAAAGATCGAGTTCCAACCCCCCTGCCTTGGGCAGGGACACCCCCCACTAAAGCAGGTTGCTCAAAGCCCCATCCAGCCTGGTCTTAAACACTTCTAGGGATGGGGCATCCACAGCTTCTCTGAGCAACCTGTTCCCGTGTCTCATCACCCTCACTGTAAAGAATTTCTTTCTGGTGTCTAATCTAAATCTCCCCTCTTCCAATTTTATACCATTGCGCCTTGTCCTATTGCTACACTTCCTGACAGAGTCCCTCTCCGGCTCTCCTATAGGCTCGGCTCCCTTCAGATACTGAAAGGCTGCTATAAGGTCTCCCTAGAGCCTCAGAGTAGCTGAGATCTGGCTTTTGACATGGCACATGGGCACCTTGGTGATGCCTTACTTGTTCATAACTGTGTAGGGAAACTGTGGTAATAGAGAAATTGAAAATGGGTCCTTCTTTGTCCCAGAGGGAGACCTTAATCCTTGAGCCGTTCCTCTTTTGTTTCCATAGGAGGGATTTCTTCCTTTTGTCTCGTGTACTAATGGAGGGGGAGATGTTTAGAAATATTTTATTTTACTGACTTTCAGAGAAACACAGTGTACCCTAGTAAGAATATGCCAACTCATGTATAAGTGAGGAAGTATATCAACAGGAGATAGTTGTATTAGTGTTTTAAGCTTGCTACTCTGTCAAAGATTCCTCAGGTCCTTTGCAAATGAAATATTCCAGAGGAGCCCTGGCCCTCCTGTGAGAAGGGGCAGCCATTAGCAATCTGCAGGACGTGAGTGCAGGCAAAGGCTGTGTCCAGCAGAATCAGCAGGAGGAGTTCAGGTGGGCAAGTCAGTCCTAAATCTGGAATTGCTCTGGGACACTTTAAAATCTGGACTGGGGGCAGCTCTTTTGGGGGAATAGCATGTTGCTGCTTGGCACTTCAAAAGCCCTGCACACCAGCAGCAACATTAAGAGAAGGATCATACTTTTCCTATTTTATCCTAATGCTGTTCAAGCAGATGCTCCCAAAGAGCAGTTTCATTTAAAATCTGATTATTTTTATTAGTATTGTTTTAACCTATAGAGGAAGGTTGCTGTACTGAAACAGAGTCCTTTATTTCCAGGTACATAGTTCCACATTAACCTATGTTTTTCAGGTGTTTTAACGTCTTGGGGTTGGTTTTTTTTTCCAGTACTCTTCTGGGAGAGGTGTTTTTTTTTTTTTTTTTTAAAATATTGTCACTGCTTCACTGACCTGCCTTCTCCTGCAAATTGTGAGGTGATCTAAAGCATGCTTTTTCTTTCTGAGACTAAGGAAAAATATTTTTGTTCCTCCAGATAGCTGTGGACAAGAATAAAGCAAAATGGGGAAGAAACTTTTTTTTTGTCTGGAAAACAGTGGGTTTGTTCTGATGAAGTGGGAAATTCTGCTGGGTGTCTGTGTGAAAGGATTGGCCCTGGAATCTCTCAGCAGAATTATAATGCATGTAACTCAGGAAGTTTGTGCTGGTTTTTTAATTTGCTTTTAATTTGTATATAGAAGTGGGTCTAGGGTTTTCATGACACAAACAAAGCCACATCTGAACATGTTCCAAAACCAGTATTGCCTATTGCATGTTTTCCCTGGACAAATTCACAGAATCACAGAAGGGTTGAGGTTGGAAGGGATCTCTGGAGGTAATCTGGTCCACCTACCCTGTTCAAGCAGGGCTGCTTCGAGCTGGTTGTCCAAGAATTGCATCTTGAGTTTCAGATGAGAGAGAGAGAATATGCTGCTCTACAAATGGAAGAGATATTTGGCTTCTCTTACTTTCCTGCCTTCTATCAAGTGAGCAGGTTTGGGTGCAGAGGCAAAGTCTTGGCCGTGTCCTGATGCCAGTTTGTGGGTGGAGTGCCTAGAAATCAAGAACGATGCTCTTGTCCAAATTGAAAAGGTGCATCTAATAGTGATTTATCTGAAAAAAAAAAATTAGAAATTTAACAACTAATTAAGATCAAGGCATTCTGTTTAAGAGCAGGATGAAACTGAGACAGTGCCAGAGCAAAGGATTCCTCAATTTTGCCTCATTACATGAAAACCAGATCTTTTATTGTGCTTTCAAGATCCATTAGTGTACATGAGCAGATTTGTGGAAGTTTAAGCATCCTCTAATTTGATCTTGTGTTTTCTTTTCATGCTTTATTATGCCTAGCTTTAAAATTTTTCTGTGAAAATTAAAATGTGCGGTCATCTAATATAGATTTCTAGAGAGTTATTGGGCTGACCTTGGCTGTCTGACAGATGTCCAGCCAGTTGCTCTCTCGGTTCCTGTCCTCAACAGAAGGGAGGGAAAACAAGATGAAAAAAGCTGTTAATCGATATAAAGATGGGGAGATCGCTTACCATTTACTATCATAAATTGATTTTCCACAAGTCACGCTTTATTGCCAATTAAGATAGAGTTGTATTACAAGTCATGTCTTCGTTTCTCATCATGCTTTCCCTCACTCCCCACGTGTTTTTTCTAGGCTCAACTTCACTCCTCTACTCCTCCCTACACCTTAATATATTTTTCTTCTGTTCCCTTTTCAGGAGGGGCAAGAAACACAGTATAATTCTGAGGACCCAGCTATCAGTGAGAGTCCACGCCTGCATTGGTAAGTAAAGTTCCTCGTGCTTGAAAGAGAACAAATAAACAGAATCTGTCTCTGAGAAGAAAATCTGAGGAGTATGAATCAGGCTTGCTGTGTTCCAAGTTAATTTATTGACCATTATCCTTCTTTGTTGTGTTTCTTGCGTGTTTAAAATTAAGCTATTAGTTACATAATCCTTAAAGCATGCTCAACAGCCCAGGGAAATATAGTATTTGACAGTGAAATGTGATGATTGGAGATGCTTTGGAGAATCTTGGATTATCTGTCTTGTCACAGCCTTTGTATATGCCTGAATAAGACTCTGCTCTGAGCTGGGAAGGGGATCTGAAGAAGTGTTGGCTGACAGCTAACTACTGCATTTTAATAGTATGTAATATTTGTTACTTCACATCTTGCAGATCTTGACCACGTATTTGTCATTATCACAGTGTCAGTGTCTTAAAAACCCTGGTTAAAATCATGTTCTCATGAAGAGAAGTCTAATGAAAGTCATAATGTGCGTGTCATAAGACATTTAAGGTTGCATAAACGGAGGCTGATGTGCTGTGATGGTGTTAATATGGTCTCTAGTGTTCTGCAGAGCAGCATATGTTTCACTGAGCATTAGCAAAGCTAATGCTTATGTTCTGGTGATACTATGATAGATGCTATGGATGACTGGTTTAAAAAAATAAATTAATTCTATATGTATGTGCCACAGTTGCCTGTTTTGTTTTCAACTTCTCCTAGTGAATTCAACACCCGAATATGTTTAGCTTATAGTTTGTATTGTTTCAAGAGATCATAGCAGAAGCATTGGAATATAGATACTTTCCTTAAAAGGAGGAGAAGCTAGTCTAAGTTTTGTATTATTTTCACAGTGCTATTGCTGTTGGAGGATTCAGGCTTTAAATACAACTAAACCTCTTTCCACTGCCCCCAGGATGTGTTATGAAACAGCCTTTCTGGGAATTTGAACTG
Source organism: Gallinago jamesoni (assembly GCA_025769975.1). NCBI lineage: Eukaryota > Metazoa > Chordata > Aves > Charadriiformes > Scolopacidae > Gallinago > Gallinago jamesoni. The sequence continues at coordinate 85,131,295 of JAOQGH010000012.1, forward strand.
AGCATAAGCAACCTACAGAATTCCTCAAATACCTCCCATTGAGAGCGAGCTCCAGGCTGCAGGAACAGATTCTCCTCTATTACTGTTAGCTTGAGGAAGTAGAGTAGAGTGAGTCTATGTGTTAAGCATTAGAGGAGAAACAGAGATGCTGCAAAGTCTAGGCTGATTTTCTAAATGTGAATGAAATTAAGAACAGCTTGGAGAAGCTTGTTCTTGTTAGGTCTGAGAATATCTTTGGCAAAACAGACCAGTGCAGCAAGACAAGATTTCATATGTTTCCTGGATTGAGGTTTTATAAAAACAATTTGCATATAAAATTTTTTGTCCAGGGTGCAGCCATCGAGGAATTGGAGCACACCAGATTCTGAGCTTCCATGTGTGGTTGCTTTGATGTTATCTGTTCCCATTCAAGCTCACTCTGGGCAATTAGGTGTATTGCTGAGCATGTATTTTAATTGTTCCTGTATGAAAGTGTGTATGAGGGTGCTGTTACTCTCCAGCAGCTGTGATGCATTCAGCAGTGAGTATGGTGAAATCCAGGCTGCAAAACTTGAGTCCAGATTTCAAACTCCTGGAGCAGAGGTGTGTTTGGATATGAGCTTTTGGCTTGGTTCATTGCAGGCAGAAAAGCCAAAGGCAAGATCTGGTTCTAATTTCCAACCCCCCTATTAAAGTTTGGATTTTTAAGATAAGTTTATGTTTCAGCCCCTAGCTTTATGTAATGTACTTCTCTTTTCAGTTTCATTTCTGCATATCGAATGTATCTTATTTTTTGGTATGGGATAGTTTGAAAGAGCCAGGGACTCTGAGGTTTTCAGTACTGGCTTCATTTGGTGACCTGTGCCTGGCAGTTAGACTTTTCACAGGACAGGAGAGTTGTTTCACTGGCACAGTGAGTACTTTGCTTATGCATACTTTCACATCAGCTGCCTGTTAACATCTTTATATATATATGTAAGGATTAGGGTCTGAGGTTAAAAGATGTTATGTGCTTGGAGCAGAAGCCAGGAACTAGAGCAATGTGAGATATGTTTGTATTCCATACAACACTTGCGTTGGCTACTTTCTCTGTCTTCACAATATCCTTGGAAAGCATTGTGGTTAGCAATGTTACTAACTCTGTAGAGTCCCTCGTAGGTAACTAGGAGTGCTTTATGAGAAGATAAGTGTTTGGGTTTTTTTTTCTGTAGTGCCCTTGCTGCAGAGCCTCCTGTCATCCTTGCATTCAAGGTTTTACTTTCCTCTGAAGAGCTGAGAGGTGTAAAGAAATACCTTTCCCATTATAAACACTCCCATTTAAAAGTTAGACCAATATTTTCTTTTCTTCCTAATATGTTGTAGTTTTAAATTGTGGGAAATACACAAATGTTTATGTTCAGATGTCCAGATTAAGTTTCCCGTCATCGTTGACTTCATATCTCCAGGGAATTCATTGGGCTTTAATGTCGGAGGATGTATTGACTACAGGACAATATTTTATGAGTCTTGGGAAGCTTTAGCAAGTCCCATGTCAACTGAGCTGGTTTGGTTTTTTTATTTATTTTGGTTTTAAGTGGGTCAGGGAAGGAATAAAGCTGAATATTTTGAGTATGCAAGTTGTTAGTGCATTTTCTGTGTACCAGTCACTCTTAAGCATCTCTTTCAATTTAATGCAATAACACTTTTTTTTTTCCCCTCAATTTGAGTTCTTGTCTTATGTTCACACTAAGTACTTTCAGTATGGAGGAACAAATTTTCTTTTAAATATCCCTCTACTTCTTTTCCTGTTTTTGGTTTAATCCTGATTCAATTGTCAGGACTAATTAGAAGGTAATTTCAAATATAAAATTTAAGTGGTTTTAATACAAACTACAATATTTACAGTGTGGGGTTTTTATGTCAAAAGACTTTTGCTGAAACTGGTTTTGTTCATAGAACATAACTAATTCAAAATTATAGATTTACTTTTGTACTTGCTGATGTTAAAAGACCTTAGTGGAGGAAGATCAATCTAAATCATTGTTGAATGGGTTTCTTTCCTTATTCAAGTTAGATTTATTGTGAGTTAAGAACCTGTGGGAAACATTTTTCTGGTATTCTTGGCAGTGGTATGACTTGTTTGCATTTAGTTGTGTCTTAACATAATTTCAATTTGTATCTATTTAACAGTTACAGGGCTCAGCTGAAGCTGTGATAAAGTCCAGTGTAAATAAGGATGGAGCTTTACAAGGGCAAACACTAACAGTGCCAAAAACTTTAGCCTCTCTAACTAAAGTTTTAGTCAAAGCAACTCTTCGTCAGCGAAGTTTTAAAGATCTTTAAAAGCTCTACTCTTCCTGGAGAGTGACCTTGTTTATTCATTATGTCTGTGTTTGGACAGCTCTGTCTGTGGCTGCTGCTTCATTTTCTGTTCCTTGTTTCTTGGTAGTTTTCTCTCAAAGTCTGAGGTGGTCTCTGAGAGAAAAGGCACCATTTACTCTTACATATCTAGATGCAGTATCTAGCCCAAGTGCGTCCCATGTCCTCTTTTAAAACACGCCTATGATGGGGAATTGAGAGTGTTGCTTTCAACACTGAGAATGAGGTGTGGTCAGGGACTCATGACAATGACTTAGAATGATTCTGCCAAAAGAAGTTTGACATAAGCTTCAGGTGTTAATACAATGTAATACAAGAAGAATGCAAATAACAAAAGGTTGATGTAATTCTGAATGGATGTATTGGCCTGGGATTGCTTAGAGTACTGTAGCTTGGAAGGTCAGCAAATGTTGCAAGGTGTATTTTAAGTTTTATTTCTCCTTTGTGTCAATCTATTTAAAAAAATAAAAAAACATCACTGACTATTCCCTGCTATTGATTATTTAAAATGTTTCTGCATTGGAAAATTGTTTTTGCATGGTTATAGCTCCTTTCTGTGTTTATGCAAATTTTTAATCTGTCAATAGATTAAAAATAATTTGCATAGATATTTGTGTGTTTTAAGTTTAATCCAGTGAGGTCCCTTAATGGTGTGCAAGTATATTGCAAGAGTCTCGCTGAATTTATAACCTAGCTTCATTATTAGTCGTTATAACCATTTTATAATCCTGTTTTATTGGCTTTTTGCACAAGGGCAGTTGCAGATGTACCAGAGCATGCTGCTGAAGTGACCTGCAGCATGTCAACCCTTCCCCATCCTCCCATGGGTGCTGATGATTCTCAAGTATGTGACACAATAGCTGCAGTGCCGTGGCTGTCTCTAGCCCCTATTATTAGGGCATCTGCTGTAACCAGCCTTGTTGGCACCAATATCCCAGCCTTTCCATGCAGCTCTTTGGATTGTCTTTTTGACGTCTTCTTGCTCTTGATATCGTCTATGAAACGTAGCTATAAATATCTTCTTGAGTGCCTTTTGTTCTGGGATACCTGAGGGAAGCTGTGAGCTGTTGTAACTAGGAGGCTAGTAGAAGCCATCTGTTTTTATTTGTCCTGTAATGGCTGAAGTATGCAGCTAGTCCTTTTTTCCATGTACAGGTTTCCCTTCTGTTACCCATTATGTGGCCTTGCTGCATGTATTACAGTAGATATGATTAGGTTTTGCAACTATTTATGCATCTATTGAACCTTCTGGCAGGACCTGTCTGTCCAGGTGCTTGAGATGCAGGTTCCTCCCCAGTAGAGCCACAGTGTTGTCAGTAAGACGAAGTCATGTCTTGAGTCTGTAACTGTATCTGGCACTTCGTTGTAGAACAGTTAAGATACATGGATAGACGTAGGGAAAAAACATGGTTAGTTCTCTTAGGAGTACGGTATTTAAGTGTAGAAAAGCCAATGCAATTCTGGTTAAAGAAGCACATGAAACTGTGTTGTGTTTCATTCTCTGAGGGCAGAATTAAGCTTGTGCCTACAACTCATGTTATTGGTACTGTCTCACCTGAGATGCTTCTCTTCACAAGTACCATTATCAAATTGGCGTATGCGTTTGCAGGGTGCTGAGCACCAACTAGAATTCTCATAGCCATGGGCACTCTGCAATTCCTTTAGTTCACACTAAAAAAACTTTCTGATTTTTTTTTTTTGGAAAGGGAATAGTGTATTGAATTTAAAATAAACAACTTTCTGTGGTATTTCTGAATACACTAAGAGTCTAATTAAAAAATTTTCTTGAGGGTTAGTTGTGGCACTATGAGCTCTTCATTTGGGCAAGCAGTGATTGATATGTTACAATGAAAGTCTCAAGAAAGAGGTTGCGTACTTTGGGTTGTCTGAAGGGCATTTTACAGTTTTCTGTTCAGTGTTAGGCATTTCTAATAGAAAACATCTTCAGTTTGGAAGAAGGAACATGTGGAGAGCATTAGTAGTTCAGCAAAACGTGCAACCGATTCGGATTTAATTTAAAGGGAACAAAAGAGGTGCCTTGAGAATTTGTCGGAAGCGCTGTGGTTTTGCCGCCTTTGCACTGGTGGTAAAAGAGAGAAAGGTGAGTTGAAATTGCTTTATTGAATATCTTCTTACCATAATTGGGACAGAAAAGACAGTGATTAATGGATGTAACGGTACTGCACAACAGTCCTGCATGCATTATGGATTTGTAATCATGATATGCTTCCTATGACTCTTGCTGTAACTTGGTAAATGTCCTGGCTTAAATGACGATAATAAACAACATGTTTATTAGATGTAAACTGACATCACACAAATTGAAAAAATGTGAAAAGCAATGCCAGAGCTTGGGGATTTTTTCTTAAAGGTTAGGGGTTTTTTTAATAGAATAATTTGAGTTCTAGTTAAGATGAGGTATGCAGCATTGGGGCCTGCTTCCAGATGTGATTGGAGATATCTGGTTCAGCTCTCTTTCAATTTGAGTGAAACATGAAATAGCTGCAAAGGCTGTGATAAAAATACCTTTTTCAGCTTTTTAGGATTATTTAAATTTTCTTTCCTGAGAATGTGGAACTCAGATGCTCTAAGTAAAATCCCCCGGTTCCCAGATCAGATTGCTTTGTCAAAATCTATCTGTATAAATAACTTGTGGTTTTGCTCTAAAAACGTACACCTCTTTAAACTGAAAAGTTAGACTTCTGCTCTACCCCTCCTGCATGTTTTTAGTCAGCCTCCTTTGTGGGGATGAGCCATGGTACTTCCCCGTAACCTGCGATTTGCCTTCTGTGACCTCACCGAGAAACCTGGTCCTATAGGATTTCAAAAAGTGCTTGCGACAAAGCAGGGAAATTTCCAAGATTTGTTTCTGCATTTAAATTATAAATTTAAATTATAATCCTTAAAATAGCCTTTGCAGCACGAAGGACCAAGAAACTGCAGAGCAGATAAAGCCTCTATTAGCAGTGGGTTGTTGCTTTTAAAGGGGTGAATTCCTGCTTTAAAGGGGTTTGTTCCAGGTTTGAAAGGACTGCTGTGGAGTGTGCTAGTGGGATGCTTTTCTTGTCTTGGGAAGCTTTGTGTTAAAATGTGAAAGCTTATCTGACTCGATTCACATGGGGAAGTACTGCAGAAATAAAGTGAAAAGTCTTAGAATTGGGGTATCCTCTTTCTGGCTTTTTTTCCCTGACAATTTAGATTTCCATAATAAGTTCATTTTCTTACAGTATGTAAAAAATTTGAAAGGGGGGAAGGAATCTAATTTTGACTCTTAAAACAGTGAGATTTAAACAAATCTCATTTCTGAACAAATGAACAAATCCATAATCATCAAGGAAACAATCTCCTCATAAACCCTGGAGGAAAAGTAAGTAGATGCTTTGCTTCCCACCCACCAACACATTTAGTGTCTATTTAGACTTGTTCAGTTATTTTTAAAAATGAATTATAAAGTACCATATTACTGATATGTGGATTTTCTTTGTAAGTGGGTAGTCTTTTTCATGCAGTCTAACCATATGCCTTTTTGAAGATTAGTATATTTTGTTAGAATTTTTTTAATGCTTTTATTCTTTGCATCTTGCCATCTACCTGGTGCTTTGGAAGGACTGCACGTTGGCTAATTAAATTTCACAAAAAAGGAGGATTAAGTTAATTAGCAAATTAACTTGAAATTACTGGAGTATATGGCAATTGCAATTTCTAAAATTTCATGTCTAAAATAGTAAAGTTGCTGATGTTAGGACTAGTTTTACCACCTTTTTGTAATCTAAAGAGAAACAGACATTGTAAGTTCAACCTCTGAAATGAATGAGAAAAATTTTGTAATGTTTTAAGCAATTTATAACTGTTTATTGGCAGAGCACAAAAATGGACCCCTCTGGCAATAAAGGGTAACACCAGTACTATCTACTGTGATGAGGTCTTTGTGGATTTGTGTTTTGTGTATTTGTTTATAAAAAAAGCAAATAGTTGATTATTTTGATAGATGGTTTAGGCATTTTTTTTAATGACTTCCATGTTCTTCAATTAGATCTTGAGAAATATTTGCCCAATATAAATCAGCGCAGCCTATGAATTGTCTCTAGATGTTCCTGTTGCAATTCTAGAGCAGATGTTGCCAAGCCTGGTCCTGCAAGCACAACCATTTTTGTGGTTAAATGTTTCAAGAAGTCTCTGTATGTGATGGGCAGGAGGGCATTTGGCACTTCATGTGTCTTTGTTTTTTAGCTATTTGCACTTCCCACTTTATAGATCTCTGTATTGACAGGTAAAGCAGTTCTTAGGCTTTTGGTCTGTGTTCAGACAGCATTCAGACAGTTAAATTAATTTTCCTGTAGATAGAAGTACAGCATGTTCAAGCTCTTAACTGGGGAGAAAAAGGTTAAGTTCATGTTAAATAACTTCAAATAAATTAGGGTTATGCTCAGAAGAGAACAGAGCGATTCTCTTCCTGCCTCCATCCAGACCTGTTCTATGTGGAAGATACAGGCTAAATAAATTAATTTGGTTCAGATTAGTTTTCTTGAAACTGTGCACCACTCAAGTCTTTTTTAATTTTTACCGTGAAAAATTGAGGTGCATCAATAAAGCAAAATTATGCTATGGAAGAAAAATTAGGAACTGCTATTTAAAAACTGTGGGTTTCGAATAGAAAATGGTGATATTTCTTTAGGATGTCATTGTCAGAATTGCCACTGATTCAGCCTTGTTTTAAGGAAGGTTAAGGGATGCTGATTTTATTCAAGTGGAATTAGAGGTAAATACAGTTTCTATCTCCCTGAAATGTTTTAAGGTGCTTGGACAAAACCACCTTTGATATACTAATAGTCTCTGAGCATATATACTAAAGACTGCGTTAATATTAAATACACTGGTTTTGTCCAGGAGCTTTTGTGTCTAGACTTGTGACATTCTTTGTCATATTTAGCTGTAGATCTTAGATTTCTGGATTTGCTGAAATTTAAGGAAGATAATGATTCTGGAAGTAGCTGCAATGCAAGTTGTGAATCATAATTCCGCAAGCGCTTGGGTACAGAAAGAACTGGATTAATGATGTTTATTTTTCTATAACATACTTCTAGTATTATAACAGAGCAGAAATGGAGTTAGTTCATAAAGCAAGGAATCTTGCTACTATGGAAAACAGGCTTCTCTTCAGGAGTGGAAACTTTGCAAAAGGGTGGAGTTTTAGGATAAGGCAAACTTTGTATATCCCATTTAGTACTGACAAATTACTAAACAAATCCCTCTACATGTCTAGAGAATATCTGGACTGCTTTTTTTCCTCCCAGTCAATTACTGAGGAACTTGCTGGGCAATAAATAATTAAAAACTTCCTAACTGGATTCTCTTCTCTGTGGTGGGTTTTTCTTATTCATTGCATGTCTGATTTCTGCTCTGATGGAGAGATTCATCTGTTACTTGACTATTATGTACCACAGATGAATGCATACTGTGGTATGCCTTATAATGATTTGTTTCATATTAGCTTACAAAAGAGAATTTATGCATCTCATTGAAACTCAAAGTCAGGAGATGTGTGTCTGAACGTTATCAGTCTGCTTTGGTCTGCTTTTCTTTAAAAATAGTTAACAAAATATGTAAACTTATGGTCAATGATGCAAAGATTTTTAAAGGTGATATCCATGAAATCCATCCAGTGTCAAGAAGAAAATGTTTACTGTAATGCAAAATATTTCTATGGTGCTTTCAGAAACATTTAGTAAAATGCTCGTCTTGGGATCATAACAAGCCACAATCAGATGTGGCCATCAGTGATGGAGACCAATCGTTATCATTATGGTTTTGTAGTTGTACAAGCTTGATGAAGTTGAGGGCATTGTGAGCTGCCCTTTTCTCTTTGTTTTGGTTTTTATGTACAGCATCTGTATTTTAATAATGATAATATCTCCTTTGTTCTCTTTTTTTTTTCCCCCTGTTTGAGACTTGGTAAGGCACGTAAAAATTCAGACTCCAAAGAGGTGAAGTTACAACCTCTTAAATTAAAACCCCAGCAGAAGCTACTGTGGCTGAGCAGCATGCTGTTGTAAGTGGTCGGATGTCCTAAGCCATGTCAATTCATATTTAGCAGTTTGAGATGAGTCTGGTATGTTATATATCGGGTTTCTTTTAACCTTTCAGACACTAAATATTTAGCTCTGGTCTTACTATTAAAACACGAAAAGGAGCGTGTTGGTAAACTGTACTTGAAAAAAAAAATGAAAACCTGTTTCTGTGGTTTAATTTCTCCTTGTGGCTGTTGACAAGGATTACGCTTCAGCTTTAAGGGCCGGTTATAACTTCAGAATGTCTAAAATTAGTGTATCAAATTAACTTGTTGATGTGCTGAGAAGGAAAATATAAATGTTGGGTGTGTTCCTTACTTCTTCCCTAATCCTAAATTTAGGTTCACTGGCCATTAAGAGCCTTTTCAGCATCAAATTCCACTGGAGAGATTTGCTTGACTTTCCGTGAAACACAGACAGCTGAGAGTGTGGAAAGCTTCTCACAGGTTGGGCACAGAAGCAGGCCTGGGGTTGATCTCACCCGTGCCTAGGGGCTGGGGTTTTCCTCAGCCCTTTTAGCAGTAGAGCTTATTCTGCAGGATGTGGGTGCTGGATGAGTTGTGCCAGGCAGGGGAAGGATGGTGACGATGCCGCCAAGGCAGCAGCCAGCTGTCATTGCTTTTCTGCCTCTTGCTGCTTAGAGGAGCATGCAGGAGTGGCTCCCTGTAACTGCATCAGAAACACTTTGGGAGGCTTTCCTACTTTTTTTTTTTTCCTTTTGCCATCATGCTGAAATGCTTGATGTTACACTGAGGAAAATCTCACTGTAGAAAATGTGTGTGTTTGTGTGAAAGGTCCAGCACCATATGTAACCGTATCCTGAAAAACTTTGGTTAAAACCCCCATAAAGGAGTTCTGCCATATGTTGTTCACTTCAGTGTTTATTAATTCCCAATATATTAAAAATATATGGGATCCTAAAAGAGTGAGTGAGGAAATCAAATCTTCTTTGTGTCTTTGCCAGAATAGTCATGTGCTACTGTAATACTCCCAGAGGTGGTGTACCCTGGGACCAGGGAGCCCCCAGGGATGTTCCCTAAGGCCCTAGGTGTGAATACATGCTGTGCTCTGTCCAAAGGTTAGTATGAATGATGAGTACACAAGCACCTGTGGTTACCCTGAATCACATACTGCAGGGGCACTCTGGTAGCAGTGACTGGATCTCCTGGATTTTCATTCTGAGGTTAGTGTTCTGCGCATTACTGTCACCATGACCTCACTCTTTTACATTGTGTATCTGTATTTCAGGTGGTGTCTGTTTTTTTGGTTCTCTATGTTGCATGTTCCAGGCTCCTTAGTCAACGTTCAGTCATTTAAATATCTTTACTAAGACTTTAGGGGAAGTCTTCCTAGCCTAACAGTATGAGGTCGAATCTTTTTGTTTTAAAAACAGTAAAATATGTATAATTTGGTACCAACTCAAGCACCTAGAGGACTGTCTTTGACCTGGCAGTACCTCTTAGCATCCTGAAGTAACAGGCAGCTGGGTACCATTTCCAGCTGAGGGATGCTTGTCTGGGAGGCAGGAAGTATGAGCAATCCTAACACAGAAATACCCAAACAGTTCCTAAATTTTTCTGTAGGGAAAACCAAAGCAAAATGCCAAATAGAAAAGTACAGGCTACACAGAACAAGGATTTTTGTAATTGCATCTGTTTTATGAAGACAATTCTTACTCTAAAAAAATATAAAACAAAACTCAAAACATCCAAAAGCAAACACCCCTCAAAACACAAACACATGGATTTAGTTCTTCCTCCTTCTGTGCTTTCCTTTTCACTTTGTTGCAGCAAAGGAGTAGGATCCTTACAGGTCTTATTTAGCTGACAAGGGAGTGCTAAGGCACTGGCTGCAGTTCTTTTTCATATTGCTTAAGTTGCTCTTAACCATGTGACATATAGGAAAATAACTTTGCTTCTGGGTGGAGCTTTACTGCTGTATCGCTGCTGGGAGTCCTCTTGTCAGTCTCCCAGTCACGCTAGGCATGCAGCTTAGCAGCTGTGATAGCCACTAGGCTCCCTCTGTCATTGGTGAGCAGGATCTGTCTGGAGGGCACCTCGGTGCATCTCAGTTATGTTCCTGCCCTGAACTGCTCATTCCATTGACCATAAAGGGAACGGATTAGGGAGAGGAACTGCCTGGCTGAGAGGTACATCTACCTTCCCTTGCCCCTTTCTGGATTGTCTTCAGAATCCTTATAGTCATTCTTGGATGACAGCAGCTTTTGGTGAAATCTGGTTCTTTGCCAAGCTCTGAAAATAGTTGTGCTGATTTCTTTTTTCCTAGTTTCTGTCAAGATCTAACAAATAATATGTATATTGTGGATTTATTTGTTGGAATAACTCTTGTGAAGTTATGCTGGAATTAAGCTTGGTAAGAGCAAGTAAGGTTCAGGGATTCAGGCTAGGAGTTAACTCCATTGGCTCTCAAGCTCATTGTATGGGCAGAGGCAGATGGAGACAATGTCTGATCTGTGGTTGTGCCCAAGCACTTTGCTAGAATGGGTTCAGAAATTCTGGATGTTGGAGCAAAAACGCCTTTTTTGGGCAAATCCTCACCTCCCATAAAATGGTTTGAGGTGAGATACGGTCCATTCTACCCTTATGGAGCACTGGTCTTACACTTGAACGAGATGGTGCTTTTTGGTAATTTATATTGGCCTGTTTCCTGGAGACCAAATGTGTAGGTGCACCCATCCTAGGAGAAGGGGAAGGTTAGTTTTACTTTGGTTGCCAGCATGGTGTTTCTGACAAAACCTCTGTAGGAGCAACCGAGCTGCTTCCCCATTGCAGAGCTTGCCACCTTAACGTGCTGAGCTGCCAACTGAGCTGAAGAGAAGGATGTCTTTTCTTGTTGTGTCTCTCCCATGTCTGCTGCTACTCTTTTGTATTGCCTGATCTTCCTGAGCCCTGGTGACACGCAGCCGGCAGTTTTCCAAGGTGCCTATTGGTACCTGTTGACAGATGGGACAGTGGCAGCAGGTCCGGCAGCCCAGGCACCGCACATGCAAGCTCTTGCCCATCCCTCCCTTCAAGGCTCAGGTCAGCTGTACTTTGGCATTAAGCTCCCAGGTATAAAGATCTTTTACGTATTTCCCATGAATAACAAGGAAAAGGAGAAGACAGACACTTCACAGGCTGCAGTTTTACCTGCCTTCTCCCTGCTGAGAAAACAAGGGGTCTATTTTCAGGCTGGCTGCATGTCCTGAGCATTTCAATGCGATACCTTATCAGAGGTGGCTGTGGTGTGTGTCAGCATTCACCCCTTTCACACTGGCTTCTTGGTAGATAAGTGAAAGTCACAATTGCACTATCAGTTCTGCCTTCATTACAAGATACTGCAGCCAGCATTGCAGCGACCCCACTATGTCCTAGTAACTTCATTGTGGTCTCTCAGGGTTTTGTACCTCTATTCTTTATGTGCTTGCACTCACATGACTGTTGCTTTTCACTTTTCTCTTGTTTTTTGCCTTGTTGATAGGATGTTAGAGTGTATTATAGCCTTAGTATTTCTTATCTGGGATAGCTTGTTTTCTCTAGGAAAAAAAACCATAGCAGAGTTTGGATGAAGAGTCCGAATTCCTATCCACCCGCCCTTTCTTTTAACAAATTCCTTGGGGTTAAGTAACATCAAAATTACGCAGAAAAACTCATGCTTACTTTTGTCAGTCTCTAATTTCTGAATAAAAGTAGCTGTTGTGAGTGGAGTATTTGCTCACAGTTGTTTTTGCCATTTTGGAGTACCATATATAATTCAGGCTTTGAGTATTTTGATGTTAGAAGGAAGTGCCTGGCTTCTTCACCCTGATTCCAAGTCTCCTGAGCCCCTGCCTCTTGACTCATAAAGCAGGCAGCTCGCTTGTGGCTTTCAGGGGTTTTAATTGGACTGAACAAAATGCACAGAGTGGAACAAGCAATGTTCATGTTCTTTCATTGATTCCTCAAATGTCCTGCAAGTGACTGGTTCAATACTTCCTTTTTGAGGTAATTAAAATTGTTTCTCAGCCTCACTGCCTGGACAATCTTGGTCAAGAATACAAGAAAATTAAATTTCTTGGAAAAAGAGGTTCTCCTGATGACAGGTATTTCTCTTTTATTTTGATTCCGAAGACTTCTGTTAAGGACTTGTTAGTGAATAGCCCAGTTTTCTCAGTCTTACACTTATTATCCCATGCTCTCTTGAATTAAGTAACCACCTAGTGCTTTGGGTGCTCTGAACTGCACAGGTAGGAGAGTTGTGGTGTGCTGCTTATGTTTTTGTAAAGAATGAATGAACAGCTTTGAGCGCCTGCAAAACAAACATTGGTTATTTTAGACACTTAATTCTCTGCTTTCAGCTCTAGCAACTTCTAGCTTGGATATTCTTTTTATTATTTTTTTCTTAATGGCCCCTTTCTTTAAGTATACTTTCTCTCTGATTCTCTCATGAAACTTATTATAGTGTTCCTTTTAGGAGGTGAATCACATGCACGGTGTGACTAGCATGCCTGGTGACTAGTGTGCAGGAACTCTAGAAGCAGAATCTATGTGAGCGTTCCTTGGTAACCAGTGAGATAGAAACTTATTTTGCTTTCTAAAAAGAAAGTAAATGAAAATGCTTCCTAATCCCTAACAACCAAGTAGAAAGAATAATAACCTACTTGCAGAAGGTTTGTAGTTTTGTAGTAATAAATGGGTAACAACTTTGTTGGAAGTAACTCCAAGCATCCTTAGGAGGCAGCTGTTTGTAGGGAAGGTGTGTGTATGTTGTCTCCCTGTTGAGCTTTAATGAAATACAGACTTGCAAGCACATATGGCCAACAGGTATAGTGCAAGTAGGTGCAGAGCTAATTTATGTTATCTTGCATGATCAAAAGAAACTATGAAGGTGATTGCTTTATTTTGTGGAGGATTATTTTCCAAAAATATTTAGGCTATTCCCAATGGATAACTTCTGAAAGATTTTTATCTTTACAAAGAGTGGGCAAGCACAAAGTGAATCACAAATAAGCCATAGAACAAAATTGCCTTGCTGGATTAGATCAAAGGTACATCTAGTTCAGTTCCTTGATCCCGTCACATCTTTCTTCAACAGCTGCTAATAGTGGCTGATTTGAAGAATATAAGCAGAATGCCAGAATTCTACCAGATTGCTTTTCAGCCTCTGGCAGTTTTGTGCTTCAAGGACTTTAAGGTGGTGTCTTTACAGTTGGTCACCCTCTGTGGATTCTTTTTCCAGGAACATGCCCAGCTGTTCTTCAGACACCTGTCAAACTCTTAGCGTATAGAAGATACCACAGGTATGAGTTCCAACAGTTCAAATGCACTCTGGGTGAGGGACTGGCTCTTTTTGGTTATTTTGGGCTTGAAATTTTAATTTGGTACCCTGCAGCTGTGTTGAAAAAGAAATTTCCAATTCACCTTCAACCTTTTGTTGAAGGCTCAGTAGCTGTTTCTGTTCCTCTCTCATCCTCTCCCCAGATCATCTCTTTAGAGGGTAGAAATCCCTGTAAAGGTTGAGAAATCCCTGTAAAGGTTGAGAAATCCCTGAAGAGGATTTAGGAATGACCTAAGTGGCCATTCTTCCACTATCTTCACTGTGTGATGCTTCCTTAAAACACTCCAACAATTATTTGTCATTAATCAACCTGTCACAGTTCTCTCTCCTTTTTCCAGTTCTACTATGGCATTTGAGACTGGGGACCTCAAATGTATCTGCTATTGAAAATGTGGGTGCACAATTTCTTTAAATAGTATTGTAATGATACTTTCTGCTTTGTTTTGTATTACTTTTAAAATAATTCTCATGGTCTTTTAACTCTCCAGCAGTTAAAAAGCAAAGTAGCTACAAAACTGGTATTAACTGAGCACCTTTCAAGTTACAAAATTCAACGCAAGGCCACAACTGTATGGGAAATTTGGGTGATTTTTAAAGAAATCTGTAACAGTTCTCGGCACTGAACTTCATCTGTCATTTTTATCATTCAGTTAGTATTGGACGCTCCTGTGGCATTGTTTATGGATCAGCAGAGGCCCATGCAGTGCTTCAGTTAGCTAGACTCTAACCTAAAATTTTGGAAGTATCGATATATAATATTGGATGTAACCTTAGCTCTGGACTTATTGAGGTGTTAATGAAGGTCCAAGTTTGCCCTAGTACATCCATTTTGATGTGAAAACAAAGGTGTAACTTGATGAAGGTTCAGGTGTATTGAAGGAGCCAGAACTAACCCTTAAGTTCATTGTGCTAGGGTGGCTTTGTCTTAACTTGAATGTGATTAATCACCACACATCTGTTTTCTATTCTAATCAAAATGTAACTAATACCTCTTTCTGCTTGTTCATCATTGCTGGCTTTTCATTAATCCATACTCATTTTCATTAATCCACCTCAAGAAAAAAAAAAGATATATTTGGCTGAAACTTTTTTTGTTTCTCCCTCTCAGTAAAATGACTTGAACACGACCAGTAAATTTTAATTAATGTTACTTAGGAAGCATAATGACTATAACTTGACAGAAAACAAGACTTTGCTATATGAGCTCATTATCATATCAGAAATAACAGCACTCCTCTCTTACTATGCTTTTCTCTGCGGAGTATTTTTCAGGTGGATGCTAAACTTCTGGGGATTAAGGAAAAGCAACCTGCATCACTTGTGCAAGCTGGGACTATGTTTTCCAAACAGTACTAAATGTTCTATTGAGAATTTTTTTCTTTTTTTCTGCTTTGTCTACCACATAGAAAATCTCCTGATCTTTTTGGCCTCTTGTTACTTACACTCTGAAAATGAAAGGATTTTTCCTAAGTTTCTAGCCAGAAACAGTTACGTTAATTTCTCTTTAAGCTCTGGGTGTTTCCCTTGTTTAAAAATCAGTCTCTTGATTTGTAAAATACCTGTATTTTTAAGGTTATTTTTTTTCTTTGAAATTGGACCCTAATTATCCTTAGGTCTCACATGAGGAAGGAGGTAAACTGATTTTTTTTGTTGCTGAAGGAGAGGTTTGCACAAATGAAAGAAAACTCTGTAAAATATTGATCTGGAAAGTGAAATTTGACTATCCATCCACAGAAGAAAGTGGGGGAAAAAGCTGATCCTTTCCGCTTAGTGGTTTCTGAGAGCTACACGTTCCAGTCATTGATGCTTGTTCACCAGCGGGCAATGTGCTGATGACTTCTGTTTTATTACTTAGTTGCTCACTAATCATGAATTTCCATTTGAAATTGGTTGAAAAATTCGAAGTCTGTGTTAATGTGTAAATCTTTCCACAGTAGTGCAAAAAAGTATGAGGGTGTTGAGGGCAATTACCGGTAAGCAGAGAGAGCAGCTGATATAGCCTTTATGCAGAAGAGATCAGTTTACCATGGAAATTCTCAAAAAGTCTTTGCAAATCTACTACACGTCAGAAATAAAAAGCTACTAAGGGAGGTACAAGCTTTGCTTTCCACAAGAATAAAACAAATCATCTGCACCTTTAGTTTTTATGCACAAGAGTGTTTATGGATGCTAATTTGAAAACTTGTATGTGTTTTCAAAACTGTGTGCTATAAAGAATGTGCTCTGGAAAATCAGCGATATTTTGCACTGTTCTATATTAAAGTTAGTTTACTACATCACATCTAATAAAAAACACTTTAGAGCAGTATTTCTTTTCTGGTGGTCTCTATGTAGGAATTTAAGACTGGACAGGGCATCCTGCAAGAGTAGTACTCTGCTAGCTTGCACTATGTAATCTCTATAAAGTTCCTACCTAATACACATGAACATAGAAATACTCACTCTTTTTGCTTTTAGTTACATTTATGATTTACTAAGTTCGCCCTGCAGATCCTGGATAAAATTTAATTTCTGCTTGCCATGCAGCCTGAGATTTAATTACTGCTGACCTCACTTGGCATCCCAAGTTTGGGAACAGCTGCGTGTGCTGAATCAAATCTTCAGCCTGTGCAAACTAGTTCTTCTGTAAGTCAGCTGAGAAGCTGGTACAGCCTGTGTGTCGTTACTATCACGTATAGGTGCAAACAGCTTATGCTGAGCTGCTTATTGCTCTATAGATCCTGGGTTCAAAGCAGCAAGGAGCTTCCAAGGTGGAATGAAATCAATATGAACATGCTTAAGGTAGAGACCAACAGTCAAAGAGTAATTAAGGTCTCATGTTCAAATTTTGGATTGGACATTTCCGTCCAGCAGTAGTTCTTCTTAAGAGATTCTGTGGAACTTGTTTTATGCTGCATATGTTCTCATTGCATTGATTTTAAACAGCAAAGCATTGTACATGGCATGTGTGCATTGGATATTGACAACTTAGAAACACATAGACAAACTTCTAGAGTGGCAGGAAGGAAAAGGTTACAACTTGGTAGCTGAACCTTGAGTTTCTGAATCTGGACAATTTATCTTAAGCAAACTGTGTTAGGGATTGCTGCTGGATGCTGCTGTGTTGCATACCCTTCAGGTTTCCACAGGAGCAGCTGTGAAGGCAGATAAGTTTGCTGAAGACTTTCACTGGTATTACAGTAGGGTATTTGGCACTGACAGTGACATATGAGGATACAGAAATACTCTCGAGGCTACTAAGCAAACTCAAGGCAAAAAAACCCCAACTCTTCCCTCCCCCACTCTCAACCCCCTCAACCTAATCCCGAAGGGAATGCCTGCCTCTGAGGATGAGGAATGTGTAAGTGGGTGTATATAGATGTTAGAGTGGTCTTGGTCACCATATCAAAAAGGAACGTGGATTTCCTCATGTTAAGAAAAAACGGTGGTGCCATTGGGGGTAGATGTGACGGGGCTAGTTGAGAAGCCCTGAGTGCTGCTGTAAGCAGATACCTGGGTTGAAATGAAGCCAGGTTAATTCAATACAGGCTCACTCCTAGAGGACAGGTCAGTTGAGCAGAGGTAAAATACTGCTGTAACAGACAGACAGCTGCTTAGGAAAGAGATTGAAATAGAGTAAGGTAATTAGGGCAGGAGACAAACGTATTGCATGACACTACATAGATGACTAGGGGTGGAATCAGCAGTTACTTTCCTTGAAGGTCTTTGGCTGTAACACCAAAAGGAAGGAGTATAAAAGTGGAAACAAAACAATATTTCTATTATGACTTCTTTTGTACGCTTACATACAAGGTACTTTCCAGATACTTGAAAAGGATAATCCTTGCTTCAAAGCACTCATTTTTTGACTACAGAAACATAGACAGAGGTTAGGGGAAGGGGAACTAAATAAGGAAAGTGTATGTTATTTGAATGCTTAATTACACATCAATAAGATATTTGAAACAGTCAAGGTCAAGAGTTAAACCCTCAAAAGTTAGGAAATGCTGGAATTATGGTAGACTTCAAAGCTTTTATTATGGTATATTTCAAAGCTGTGGTATATGTATTTCTCTTCTTGGCCAGGCAGACTATAGAGGAAAGGCAGGCTGAACAGAGATACCTGCTCATGGAGTTCTGCTCCTGCGATTTCAGGCCCCTGTGTGCATTAGATATTGAATGAGGAGGACCTGTGACGCACATACCGTGGGTCATGGCACACTTCTCGCCGTCCTGCAAGCAGTGGGCAGTAGTGAAGTACTGAAAATGCAATCGCAGCCTAGGGGTGATGGTAGGCAGTACAATTCCCAGCTGTCGTGTTATATATTCTTCAATTAAATATGGCGTAGAACTGTTAGATAAGTTTTGTGTTCAGCTTGCCAAGCTTTATGAAAAGGTATCTGACAAATTCTGCACTGCAATGCAGTGCTTCGGAGGAGTCTTAGGTGAATCTGTGTCGTGGACTTCAGGGCACTGCCCTGGTGAATGGTACAGGAAGGTTGATGTCCTCTGCAGGAACTCATACTTCGACAGTGATTTTCTTGGTTATTTGCTCACATCAGAAGTATATTGACATTGACAAATTCAGATTTAACTTCAAGTGCCGGAGGGAATTTGCTTTAGAAATCACAAGTTTTCTGTATTGGTAGCTAGATTTTTCTAGGTAATGGTAGAGGATAAAAGGGACAAAGCAATGTTTTTCTGTTCCACAGAAAGATCCATTTTTGCCCTTTTTATCTTTCCTTGACTCCCTCTTTACCTCCCAGGAGGGAGAGAAACGGGGAGAGACAGTAGACCAGGCAGCTAAAGTTTGGCTAAAAAAAAAATAAACAGTAGGTAGTAGGGTCTTACAATAACAAGTGTTAGGCAACATTAACAAGAGGCAAAGCTACAAGAGTGACTTGGAGCTAACCTACTGATTTTCTCCTGGGCCAGAAATGGCACTCAGAGATTCCTAAAAATGACTGATAAACCAGCTGCTTCTTCAATCAGCATGTAGGTCTTGGGAGAAAATTCTCATTAACTAATGATTAAACAAATGTAATTTTAACTTTCTTACATTTCCATTACTGAAACTGAGTTGATTAGTGCAGTGCACCATTGAACTCTTTCCCCCACTCTCGTCTTATTTTTAGGACAGTAGTTACTCAGTGGGATAAGGTACATTTTTTGGTAGAAAGATTATACAAGGAAAGCTTTAGCAATAGCATATGCGTTTGAGCTGTTTTTCTGAGTCTACTTTCAAGACCATGTTCAGCTGTTTGAATATCTTTCCAAATTGGTAATTGCCAAGGACTTCTTCTGGAGATATACCATGCGTGACTGCCAGTACCTCTTGCAGGCAATGTAGTGCAGGAGAGCTGCCACGTTCAATCCCAAGTTTCTCAGTTGCCAGACATTGCATTTTGGACCTTAGTGTTCAGAACTGCAGCTCTATGTGGCCATTGTATCTGCTGTGTGTTATCTCAGAAGTTCATTTCATCCAGGTTAACCTCACTGCTTTTACTTCCATTCCCCATCGCTTCCCTACTGTTCTAATCACAATCTAGAGAGGTGTACGAGTCTCTCTTCTCTGTATTGATACACAAGCATGGTAGTCAAAATATTCTACAGTTAAATATGTATTAAAAGAATATTCTCTGTTGGATAGCAAACCATTCAGGAGATACGGTATATGTAAAATATTATCTGCTTGATTCTTCATGCTCTTGTCTAGAGATGGTTAAAACATTAGGACGGTTAGAGGTGTTATTGTCACTTGAAATAAAATGAGTGAAATCATATGTGTGATCCAAAAGTTAAATGTAAATAGATAATATTGCTAAGTAATTTACAATCTAAATTTGACCTACTTTTATTTTTCCTTTTTTTATATGATAAATTTATGTATTCAGGTATTTGTAGCTCACTAATTGTTTAGGTATCTGATTTTTCAGGAAAAAAAACACTTGTTCAGCTTTTCCCCCCTTTTTAGGAGAAAGTACACAGCAGTGTGTACATCCATTCTCTTTTTACTTATACTTTGATTTAGTTACCTTTTGGGGTCTTTCAAAGAACTGGTTTCTGTAGAAGTCTTGAAGGAGAAGCTGGGAGAAGGCATTATGAGGCCCATTTACTTCTCCAAAATTTAATTTTCACCTATAAGGCCAACTTGTTATAGCTGTTCTGCCATTCCTTCGCTTTGCAGCCCCCTTCAGTCTGGCTCCTTGCTTCTGCTTGTAGGTTGTGTTTCTGTGGAAAATGATCTGGAAGAGCTAACATCCTTTAGGGGCTTGGGTCAGTAAGGATTTTGAAGAGCTGGGCTGGAGCTTTGAAGCATTTCTGTGACCAGACTGGCAACCTGTCTGAGGTTGCCAGAGGGTATTTTGAGTGTGTGGCATGTTGTGTGAGAGCTGCTGTGTGCTGAGCTGCTGCTTTGGAGGAGCACATAGCTCAGAAGAACAGTGTGTTGCATCACATTGTTAAGTGTCTCCTTGGTCCACCTTGGCAGCGTGGGCACATGTACAGTTAGTCTGGCTGACACACAAGTTTCTGCTGTTGCCTCTGAGTAGCTTTCTTTCCCTGCCCATGTTATTTCTGTCTTAACAACTTAAAGAATAAAAAATGAAAAGCAAACCCCGTAGGACAGGGGATCCCTAAGCTCTATTTATAAAAGCTGATTACTCAACATTACACTGAGGTAACTGCTTGGTGAAACTGTTATACTATATGCATTTTAATTATGGTATTATATGGTATTATAATTTAAGCCCCTTTGGCTTTACGATACAGTGGTTTTGTGGATCATGTTTTGGGAATCAGAAAATAAAAAGTTATCCACCTACAGTAAGGGTTGTGACATTAAAAAAAACCCACACCTGTTCACACGGGTCTGTATAAACACATAGTGTACGCAGTTTTATGCCAAGTATCATACTCCTACTTAGACGAACAATGAAAGAAGTCAGCAAGTGAGTCCATCAATTAAATCTTAGTATTTGAAGAAGGAATGGTCCTCACCTCCTTCTTCTTTGTCATTTTGTAGAAGCTGGGGGCAGTCAAGTGTTTCTCAAGCTGAGCAACCAAAGCCAAGTTTAGCTCCTTGGAGACTTTTCTAGAAGTAACAGGCAGTGACATTGCTGTTTGTTTTCGCTATTGTGGTGGGTTTTTTTTAAGAAAAAAAAAAGCTGAATTCATAAATTTCAAAAGCCTTTTTTACTGTAAGAGAACCTGATAGCTAAAACTACGGAGTCAGTAACTACTATAAACTGTGTTAAAATTTACTTCAGTATGTTTTAACTCTGATTATCTTGTTATGTTATCTTTTGTAGAGTCTGTTGATTTGTTTGTATCATGATTTTTGACAAACTTTATGGTAAGTCATTAGACCCTTATGTAAGGTGAAGACTGGTTTCCTTTTTCTGAAATAGTTCATTCTTTTTTAAATAGACTAGAGAGTTTATTGCTCCTTCAGAGTCAATGATCTTCTGAATTTGGAGAGGCTATATATTGATGTGTCACAGCAATGCAAGAGCTCTGTAAAAATTCAACTGGTAAATTTTCTAAAGCATTGTGGATTTTTTTTTGACAATGCCACGCATCAGGCATCCTAATTACCTGCTAATTATATGACTGAAGTTCAAGAGAGTCCTATTACAGCTAAATTGCCTCCCTTACTAGTTTTTCAGAATACTAGTGAAATATATCCTGGATCGGAGTGAGCAATTAGTATGGCATTTTCTCCTTTGAACCCTTTTTGCTTTCCTAGGGTTTTGATAGTGACTGTAAGTAATCAGATTTGGTTCCTTGCTGAAGCGTTTAGCTGCATACTAGTGGGCTGATCTGCCTGTCAAAGGAAATCAAATCTCTCCTTTTGTGTAAGTAGAAACAGGTCAAGATGGAGGAAGTACACTTACAGTTAAAGTTGGATGCAGCGTTGATGTTGTCTTACATCTTTTATAATAGGTTTGTTCTTTGTGACCGCTTACAAGCTTGTATGTGGAAGAGCTGCCATAAGGGTTACCAGGTTATACAGGTGGTCTGCATACAAAAGGGAGTTGTTTTCTTCCTTGCTATTAACAGCCACTGAAACCTGCCAGGTAAGACTGCTCAAAGCTTGAGGGGATACAGAAACAATTAGAGAGCTTGTACTTAGCAATCTAAAGGAATCAGGTAATAGGTAGAACAAGATTTTTAAAAACCAGTAGCAGTATCTTTCCTCATCTTCTTGAGCTGAAATCAGGACAGCCCTTTGGTGTTCTAGTGCCCCATTTTCAGAAGCAGAGCCCTGCCTGAACTTCAGTTTTGAATGTCAGGTCTTCCTTCAGGGTAGAGAGACCTTCAGATATTGTCACTGATGCTTGAAAACAGACTGTGTAGTGGCTGAGACTGTGTATAGGCTATTGGAAATGGTGGGGTCAGGCTGCCCCTTAAATCTCAGCCCGTGCTATGGTTCAGGGACTCTGTGTTCATGGGATGTGCAAGCTGAAATCTGCCTGTGGTGCTGCATGGGGTTAGTTGGGCTGGAAGGCTTTTTCCAGGTACAAAGCAGGGATGATTCTGTGCTTCTGATGCGCAGTGGGCTAGTGACAGGGGAAGGACCTGCTCCTGGTGGGCTGGCAAGGGCTTGCCTACCAGCACCTTCTGACTGATCCCAGGAGGGATACATGGGCAGCCCTCAACAACAGGAGTTTTGTATATAATTTTCTTTTTTAAAGACACTATTTTGGTCTATGTCCTTTGGTTGTTAATTTCCCTATTGAAATTTTGAAAATATTTCTTTTCTGTATAGTGTAAACATTGCACTTAATTACTTAGTCCATAATATACATTTTTAAATTACATTACTTATTCCATAATATATATATATTTTCTTTTTTATCATTACGTTGGTAACTAAGTAGAAAGTGTAGCCTCCTGGTGTGTGCATGTATATATATACATATATTTAACATAATGGTATGTGAAATACAGTTTGTGTCTCCTCTCTTGAGATTTTAGTCTCTTCAAAGGAAGGGGAACATCTAAATCCCAAGTTATTACTGTCTTTAGATGTGCTGTATCACTGGGTTTAAGAAGTAGTTCTGTTGTCACACTGCAGCTATGACCTCATGCCCAACCAGGGGTTGAGGGGGCGAAGCAGTCTTCTTGATTAGAAGGAAGAGAAAAAAATGGTAATATGAAGCATTAATAGTAACCTGCAAGTCAGGTATCGGGTACGTAATGCTTACTAGATATACGTTACGAAAAAGAGCAGAGCAATAGCTGTCCCAGGTCTCTCTGTGCTGAATGAAGGCTAACACATCTTTTCAGTGTTGCTGGTTAGGTTCAGGTTCCTCTTCTCCAACACTAGAGAAAAGTATACATCAAAGAAATGCTAGTTTGACTTTTCTTGCTCATCTCATCTGAGTGCTGCTGCTTAATAGATGTTTGTTTTGATGCTGGCATGGATTGGGAAGCTTCAAATGCCTCATGAAATGAAAGTTACTCATGGTAAAAGAGCATTTGGCCTGAAATCGATTCTTTCTGCATTTCTTTGCTGCTTGAAGGCTGCCTTCTGCGAGAATGGCCTTGGGGCTAGTGGTGGAGTTCAGGTTTTCAGAAGCTTTGTGTACCTTTATGTATTCTTTTAAAATAAAATCAGTATCTCCCTGGGCAAATAGATAGTGGCTTGTGTAAGAAAGCAACCGTGATGGTAGTATCTAGCCTCTTCCCCAAAAAAACCTCACCCAGAAGCTATTCTTAATTTGCAATATTTTCACATTTAACATTTTTGCTTTGTCATTAAATGTTGGAACATCATTTGGTGGGTGGTTGGAGCAGGGCTTCTAGTTTAATTTATTTCCAAAAGGAGAATATATTAGCATGCACCTAAACTGCTCTGTAAACCAAAACAAAGGAATGGTTAGTGGGAATGAGCAAGGGATTTTTTTTTTTCAAAACAGCTGCAGCTGCTATCAAGGGCTAATTTAGCTGTCAAGAGAGGTTCCAAAAATTCAACTGATGGAAATGCTCTGCTGTAGTCTTCCATCCAGCCTGTTGTGTCTAGCAGCACCACTTATGCAACAAATTAAAAATAAATGCAGTTCAACAAAGTGCTGCCATTGATGTCTTTCCTTCTAGGGGTATGGTAATGATTTGCCATCAGCCCCAAAAACTTACATTGCTGTCTTGAAGGTGGTACCATCACTGAGTGAAATGGAGAAGTGCTGCTCATTTACATTTCTGGCTACAGCTGTTCTTGGGCTCCAGGCCAAAGGGAGATCCTGTACCTTTCAGTGCCAGGCTGGTTATTTCTAGTGATTTGTGGCAGCGGGTTGTGTTTGCTGGGTAGGCAACATGCAAGTACACAAACTGGAGTGTTATTTCAGAAGAGGGGTTTCCGGCATGCCTACTGTCCTGTGTAAGAGCAAGCTGGGTGTATGTTAGCACCCACCCTCTACCAGCAGGTTAGCATCAGCCAGCAGGTGCTGGGGAATGGGGCAGACCTGAAAGCAGTTGTATTCTGCTTGGCTACTAAGTCGGAAATGCCTGTTTATGGTAGCAGTAAGAAGTCTGATACTTCTACTTTAAATTTCAAGTAGCAATTGAGAAGAGTATTTTGAGCTAGTTTATTTTCATAATGCCACAGCATTATATTCTTCATAAGTTTGTCTGCAATGAATTTGATAAGTTTGTCCTCTGGTTAATTTTGGCTGTAGTACAGAAGGTGCTTGGAAGCAGTGTTAACCTCCTGTGTTTGTGTGTTATGTTTTTTTCTTTCCTTATGTTTTTGTTAAATCTATATGTATCCAACGGAGCAGATCTTGACCTGTTATTTGTCTTCCATATATTTTTCTGTATTAACATGGGGGTTGGAGCAAAATCTCTGGAAATAGCGCACAATATATTGTATATGTTTCTGTTTTCACATCAGCTTCATTATTAAAGGATTAAAGAATTAAAGAATTGGAACAAGATGTGAGACGTTTGTTTTCAGTTTTATGCCAGAAGACAGAAGTGAATGTTGGCTAATTATAGTGAACGTGCCCAGAATTTCTGTTCCAAGTGAACTAGTTGTCATCATTTCACTGTGTAAATAATCAGAGAGATTGCAAGTGTTCTATGTGCGAGTCTAATCCAACAGGGCACTGGTGCATATAGAATCATAGAATTATCTAGGTTGGAAGGGACCTTTAAAATCATCTAGTCCAACCATCAATCTAACTCTGACACAAACAAAATCACACATCACTAAACCATGTCACGAAGCACTATGTCAACCTGTCTTTTGAATACCTCCAGGTATTCAACCACTTCCCTGGGCAACCCATTCCAATGCCTAATAACCCTTTCAGTATAAAATTTTTTCCTAATATCCAAATGGAACCTCCCCTGGTGTAACTTGAGGCCATTTCCTCTTGTCCTACTGCTTGTTGCTTGGGAGAAGAGACTGATTCCCACCTTTCTACACCCTCCTTTCAGGTAGTTGTAGGAAGTGATAAGGTCCCCCCTCAGCCTCCTTTTCTCCAGGCTGAACAACCCCAGCTCCATCAGCTGCCCTTCATAAGACTTACTCTCCAGACCCATGACCAGCTTCATTGCACTTCTCTGGACCCAGAATTGTTTATATAACTTTAACCATATGAACTGACTTCAGTAGTTCTGTTTGGTTATTTTTTTTAGGGTTGTGGTCTTTTTGGTTGGTTTTTTGATGACTGTAGATCTAGAGTGAATTCAGAATGCATAAATTACTTCCCTTTTAGGGATATATACTCATATGAACTATGATGCCTAGGCAGAATGTCAAGGCTTTTGAATTTCTCATTTTCATAAATTTAATTGTAGGCCTAAAATATTATTTTTATGCATTGCTTTGACAATGCTGATATGTTGTCAAAATGCAGCAATCTTGAAGCTTAAGGAAAGCTGGAAGCTGAAATGTCATGCAGAAAAAGGCAAACAGAAAGCCCTTAGCCAACCTACATTTGCTGCATGTAAGGTGAATAAGGGATACAAGTTCTGTAACAGTTTTTTCTGTCACGTCTGAGCAAATTGTCTACGTAGTTTGTCATCATGCCAAAATTCAGGGTGAGTGGAAAATAAAATTAAGTTTGTGACTGACTTCTGAATTTTCGACATGAATCCTTTCTGTGTTCTCCTTACATTAATGCCTTTGGTCACTCTCCATAACTGCCAACTGAATTGGGAAAATCACATTGGGAAGATAGTGTATCATTCACCAGATAGTTGCAGATCTTTTCTTGATGCTGAAATGCAGACATTTGGTTTGTAAGGAGGCAAGATTAGCTGATAAGGTGGACTCCAGGAAAGCCACGTGTTAGCCCTTTTAATGAGTGTTGTAAAGTCAAAATACTTTATGTCCTTCCAAACAGCTTTAGCATGCAGGTTTTAACTGTGTGTTGTGTAATAAGTCGAGTGTTATCAAAACCAGAGCAACCCAAAAACTTTTCTTGTGTGATACTGTGTAACTATGAATATTTGTGCAGAGTTAATCAGAGAGATGAATTACTAATGCGAGTTAAGAATAGCATTCTCACTTTGTTTTTCTTGTTGCTGTCTAGGCATACAGTGTAGACTGTCACAAGTAACTGGGAAAGAAGAAACCTCTGGGCCTCTGCCCTTCCAGTATAGGCTAGTTTTAACACTTCCCTTTTTAAGTTTCTAGTCCTGTGAATATCTAGTGGCACAGATCTTACCCCTTTACTTGTGATAGCAATCCATGTCTTAAAACACTTAGTTCTTAATTTCTTTGTTATTTTTCAATGTTCTTTCATTATTTTTACTGTGTTATTTTAGTTCATTTAAATAGCTTGTATTTTAATAAAACTTTTATTTTCATCATATTCAGAAAAAGAAAATTTGTATCCCTTTGATATTATTTGGCAATTATTTACCTTTATTTTTCTTGATAATTTAGTGCTATTTCTGTAAACACTTAGTCTTGAATTCATTAACTCATATACTGATTCATGACGTCGTGACTGGAGATGGAAAAAAGTTTCATGCATGCAGCAATTTATTTTTTTTTTCCCCTAGACAGGATACTTGCAGTCCTTCAGCTGCCTGTTTTATTTTTTTAAATGCATCAGATGTTTTAAGTAAAACACATTTTTTCACTGACTAAATATAAACCTGCATCACCCATCTGAATACAACTTAATGCAACTTGGCTGTGGGAGTGGGGACTCCGTCAACTTTTTAATTCAATAGTTTCGTTCCATTTGTTTCAGGATTTCATGTTGTAATTATGTTAATGCTGCTAATCTAACAAATATGATTTTGCTATATCTTAGCAAGGCTTCCTATTTTTTGTTAATGAACTAAACTGTTTTTAACTACCAGCTTTCATTTACCATTAATAAATAATTCATGATTTAAAGAACAGAGCTAAACAAGCCGGCTATTGCAATACGCTCACATAATGCACTGATTTGTGTAGTGGCTCAAGTGCCCTGTTTCCTGTTGCAGAGACTGTCTGTCACAGCTAACACCAGAAGCATTTATGTTTCTCGTACCTATGGTTTGTTGTTTTTGTTTTAAATAAAAATTTCCCTCTTTTAATGTTGAAGATACCTGTTTCAGTCTGCCACAGGTCACCTAATTTGAGATACACATGTGATTCACAGGAGGTAGATGCTTGCTTGCTGCGCGTGTGTGATCTGGCATAGTGATGCTCGCTTTGAGTTGCTGCGTTGTTTTGCTTGGTGTTCATGAGACATTCCCTAGGACTGTGGCTTCTATGCTGTCTTTCAGAAATAGCAGTCTTTGCTCATTAACATTTAAAATAAATAATGCTAAAATTCTGTGCATAACAAAACTATGTTTAGGATATATTCTGGGTACTTAAATTATTACTGAGTGAGCATTTGGCAATTGCAAATCTGATTTTGTAGCAAATTTTAAAAGTTGTTTATTCTATCCCATAGCCAGTTGCATGTCTGGAAGACTAATTACATGTACGTATTAAGAGTCAGACATCTCATGCTGGACCTATTTAGGAGAAACAAGGAGACTTCTGCCAAATTCTTGGACGAAAGGTTTTTTGTACCTTCTGCTTTTGAACCCAAAAGAAGTAAGAAAATAGGAAGTGCTTTGTGGGGACATCCTGCTTCTTATGAAAATTATAATGAATGTTTTCCTTTTTTTATCTGTGTAAAGACCTGGATTTGTTGAGGCCCGGGTCTTCAGAAAGTATCCATCAGGATGGGTCCTTTGAAGCCAGCGAAGCTGTTCTGGTTAAATCCAGTTTAGAGTTGAGTCCATGGGAGGTATGTCAACTGTCCTGCGTTTGACCCCCTCCTGTGTACCTCCCTGATGCATTTCTAGTGAAGTCCTGTGCTCATGTTTCTCCTTGCTCCCAGACTCCTGCATCCTGAAAGTCATGCTTCAGATGTTTGATAGATGGTGACTCCATATGGCAGTGAGTTCAGGAGACTCCTTATAGTGAAGCCTCCCTTCCCAGTCCAGTCAATGAGAAAATTGATTAATTTACGAGTTGATGTTTCTACTAGAGGATTTTGGCTTATCTGTGAGTTGATCATGTCAAAAGGGGGACAATAGTAGTTTGTTTATGCTAAGAGCAATTTAAAAGTCTCTTGAAGAAAATAAGCGAGCATATATTGAATAAGGAAGCTCTAGAAGTTTTCATCCTTAGTGTTTCTCACTCTTTTCACAGTATTAATGTCTGTAGTGGAGTACTGTGCCCTGTTCACTGCTGTGGTTTGATGCTAAACTTTCTCTTGTTGTTAAAAGTTAGACCTTCAAACCTGTCTACAAAGCATAAAATATTTATACCAAGAGGATGCTTGCCTGCATGTGAATATTGGGAAAGATTTTGCGTATTATTTTAGAAGTTATTACAAAGGCTTTCCTTTGAAGCTGGGCTTTTTAAGGTCTTTGGAAAGATTAATCTGATACATTGAAATCACTGCTCTACATTTGACTCAGCATAATTGCTTGATACTTCCTGCAGAGTCCGTGTGTGGGCTCTTTTGCTATTATCTGTTTCTATTCCTTAATTTGCCATCATTACATTTTGTGTTCTACCTTAAGAAGCATATCACAGGCAGAGAAAGGTACGTGTTTCAAAAGAGATGGCGTGTCAGGCGAAGCTTTTATTTTGAGGTGATAAATAATTGCTGGGGCTCTTGGCTCCTAGAGAAAGCGCTCATTTAGTTTCCTTCTGGCTCTTACAGTGTGTGAATAAGTTGACCTTTAGTTTGCTTTGTGTACCTCTCATCTGTTAGAAGAGCAGGTTCTGATAAAGAACCTTGATAGTTTGATGCTTCTGCAGAGAGTGCAACCTCTGGCTGTCCATCTGATTTCACACTTCCTTCCTTTAACCTGTTGTGGAGTTAGTTCCAAGTTTAAACCCCTGGGCAAATGGAGACATTGCTACTGACTTCCAGCTTCTGCCATCCAGAATGAAATTGTAACATGAAAAATAACCAAAATGAAGCGTAACCAAAAGAAAAATCAGGGTGTGATGGAAGTGTTAAGGGGACTTGCAGTGTTACGTTTGCAGCATTGTGCAAGTTACCTGTGTAGCTGGAAGATAAAGATTTTTTGTTAGATGTACACATTTACGGATACATAATGTACTTTTATATCTTGTCTATATACCTCAGGAGCAAGCAAGAAAGGTGCTCTTTGAAAGCTGTGTGAAATGTGAAATTAGACACAAATTGTTTTGCCATCTGATTTTGGCATTAATTTTACAGAGCAGCATGTCATGTTCAGTCTAGTGACTGACAAATTATGAACAGGATATGGTAATAAAAAAATTAATTTTCCTAGTGTTTTATAAATAGTATGCATTTTTTCTAGATTTTCTATTTCTTTGAAGTCTGGAATATGAGAATAGTTGAAAGCTCTTTTTCCAGTAGGAACTAAAATGGGCAGGAATTGTTCATACACTCTATTTCCGCTCCCATCATTCATTCTCTTTCACAGGTGTTTTTCCAACTTTCAGAGTTCACTTGACCTAGATTCTCTCTTATGTATTCCTGTATTTTTGAAGTTATGCTTCAGAATGTCATTATTTAATGCATTGACATCATTATTTAGCAGACTCAATAGAAGAGCTTTAATTTCAAACCAGGATCAGCATATGTTATTCTGGTTAACATCTTGGGAATGCATCTGTGTATTTTGAGGGTCTCTTTTATTTCAGGTAATGGTTAAATTTTCAGCCTCCAATTTGAAAAATTTGGCTTTAGGTTGTCGTATTAAACTGGAGAGGAAAAAAATGCAGTTTGATTTTTGGATGTGTTTATGATAGAAGAAAGATGAAACTTGTTCAGGTTGAAGATAAGAGTGGAAACTCTAGAAACCTTGTAAGCTCCTACAGGGTCACTTACGGATCTGTGAGTTTGCATAGCTCTACAGTCCTTGAATTCCACTGAAACTGATTGGGACATACTAGCACCTGAAGCCAGATTGATACAAGAGGAATTGGAGCCTATAATTCAGATATGCCTTTTACCATTTCCATTTGTTCTCTAAATAAAATGGAAAGGTTGGAATAGTATGTGTGTGTATATACATATTTAAAGTATTTCTGTATTCGGGCATTTGGGAAGTAGACAAAAGTGACACTTTTAAGATATTCTATTGTTACACTTGAGGAAAAAAATTGTATTTTGGAGTTCCTTTCTTGAATTCCACTCACTAGTTTTGTCTTTCATGTAACCCCCAGGATGAATTCTTCGTGCAGCAGTGCCAGCATCCTGCAGGGATGCTACTGTGGGAGCAGAGCTCCTCTGAGAGCTGTTGCCTTCAATCCCACCTCAAGGAGGGAAGATAAAAGATCTTTGATGCTATTTGCATGTCAAATGGCAACTGGGAAGCCCCCTGAGCACCCTGTGAAAGGCCTTTGCCACCCCTGGCTCAGAGGGTTGTGGGAAAGCAGTGAGAGCAGTCAGAGCTTTGTACTCCCAGCTTTGCTAAAGCCCAAGCCCTGTCAGCAGCCACCAAACCATACTGGGGACAAAAAGGTAGCAACCTGAGAAATATTGCACTTAAATGAGCACACAGACTGTTTTTCTCCATCCACACCATCACTGAGAATAAGTCAATATAAAATTGAGTGAAAGTAGGTAGTATAAGTGTTTCCCTGAAGTTCAATTTGTTTGTGAATGGACTATTGCTGTTTTGTAGTGCTACCTGTAAATGTTGTAGTCAGTAGACCATTAATACTTCAATTATTTTGAAATTGAGACAAAAATACAGTGAGCAGTTTCATCATTATGCGAATCCTAAAAAATTAGGAAAACTGTTGCATTTCAGACTTTGAAACATTTAAAAAACCTAGTATCTTTGTATAATGTACTGTATTAATCAAATTGCATGGCAGAACTGTGATGTTAGGTAAGATCTAATGTCAGGAGAGCTGCTTAGTCAATGAGAAAAGAGATCCATGCATCGATCCTGCATTCATCTGGGTAGGATGAAGAAAGGTGGTTTGGCTATAGTTTGCAGCAGGAGCTGTTCCTGTGCAAAACATGGTCCACACTTCTCTAGTCTCACCTTTCTGCAGTGCACATGTATTCTAGAATTCCTGAAGTAAGGCATTCTACCTTGCATATCAGAAATTCTTTTTCTAAAGTTCCAGTTAGCTCTCAGAAAGTTTTGGGTTGGTTTTTCTTTAGCTGTCAAAACCTATTCAATGGTGGAGTTTATTAAGATACTATTAAAATGTTTCTGGATTCAAGACTAGGAGCAATTAATGTGTTTTAGGGATGTTATTTGTGAAGAATATTTTTATTATTTAATATTTTAATACTTTGATTTTTTTTGAAGAAGTGAGAAGAGGGGAAATGCTTGCCAAGGAAGAGAAGGAAAAGAATAAAGGAAAAATATAATATATTTTATATTTTTGTATATATGCTTTAAATTTCAGGGGAAGGAGGCAAATGAGTAGCAGTTTTGTCCTAAGGTCTTTTTAAACTGTGTTATTTTGATCAGTAAGATAATACATGCTTTCTTATGGCATGTGTTGTATTTAATATAATACCTAATGTGGAATAGCTGTTGCAACTGCAGAATCCAGTCCAATGGCTACTGAAGTTAGTTGGTGTCTTTCCACTTGCTTCACTGAGTGTTGGATCAGATCCTCCAAAATTAGCTTCCAGGAAGGCTAAACCTGTGAGAGCTTTGAAATGCAAGAAGTTGCATTTCTGGGTCCTCTTAAGAAATTGTCAAGGAGACCATGTTGTCAGTGGAGAAAGCCATTTCTGAACCCTTTGTCAGCCGTGGCTTAAATTCAGCCCTGAGACGAGACCTCTCGTGGGACTGGAGTGCCCCTTGGATGCCCAGCTTAAGCCTTCAGAGTAAGTTGCCTATAAAATTGTACATAAGCCTGCTTGGGCATTTTCCACAAGAGCTAGGCAATTGGTATTCATGCCTTGTCAGAAGTGGATAAAACATCTTCAGTCTCAGGGGTTCAATGAGATTGAAGTTTGGGTTTTTTTAATTTTTTTTTTTAAAGCTAAAATTTGTCTTGTAAAAATGAAAGCCAAAGTTCATATGCAATTTCTGGATTGCAGGAACTGGATCCTCCAAGAAAGAAATACTATGATTCAGTGGGGTGCAATGTTGTGTTGTTAGTTTTAGCTATGTTTTAATCTTGTCTAAGGCTACAGGTTTTGCATGTGAAATTTTATCTACCTTTGACTCCAAATTTTTGTTCGTAGTAAACCTGAGTTTCCAACATATTTGTTTTGTACTTTTATGTTATTTTATGCTAAACCCATAGGTTTATTTTCTTTCATAATTAGTGTATGTATGTAGAAGTTAAACTTAGCAGGATTGCCTGCAAAAGACATTACATCATTGCTAACAAGGAATCGGCTGTGCCATAACTGTGTGTGATGTTTGCTCTCTGAAGGTGCTGCAGAGCTCAGGGCAGCAATCTGCAGGGGGAATTTGGGCTTGACAGCAGCCTTGCTTTCCTTAACTGTGGACCAGGGCTTGAAAATTGGCAGTATAATGTAGAAAACATGAAAGAGCCCGTACCACAGAGCTCTCGCAGCAGGCTGTAAATACAAGGGAGTGCAGGGTAGAGCTGGGTGAGATACAGCCCGTGTCGTGCAGCACAATGCGGAGATGCACTTCGGATGCTTGCTGTGACGAAGTTTGGTTTCTATTTACGGCTGGCTATTGTATAGCCTGCATTCCTACCCAAATCCCTCCATTGCACTGGAGTGCTGCTCTTGGGTTGAAGTCATCAGAGAACTGCTTGAAGAGCTCGCTTCTACATTCTCTGTATAATTTTAGCAGCCTGCTCACAGGCTTAGTTATGCTGGGCATGATACTGAAGAGCATTTATTATCTTTGGAAACTGTTGACATGACAAAAACATACGGGCTGGAAATTGTTCTGTAATAAGCTAGTGTTGTAAGCAGTTGAAGTCAGCTGTAGATAAAAAAGTCCTATCTGTTCTCTGAGTAGTCATTTCATTGATAAGTATTGTGAAGCTCTAGTTGACTTGAGAGCAAAATGAAAGAAAATTAAGCCATACATTCCATTTTATTCTATTTCTATCATAATATTAATCTAATTACAGAATAAAAAAATAAAAATTGCAACGGTTGTTGGTGGCAAACCCATAATATTGTGTGCTGATTTTAATTCCTAATCTCTGTTGAGCCCCACTTTGCAAAGATCGACCCATTCACTCCAAAGTTCAGGAAGGATGAAAAATCATGGTATTTGTGTGAATACTCTTTGAGTGCTGGCCAGTAATGGTCATTTAAGTTGACTTTGGAGCTGAAGTCATACTGATGCTGAAGGTAGGACAATTTCAAGGTGTTTCTACTAGTGAAAAGGAGTTAAGTGTCTTCAGTTCTCAGAAAAAAGAAAATCATCTTAAGTGATTTCTAATGGAAATCATGACCTTTCTGGATGCCAGTGTAAAATTAGCATCAGTCAGATAAGGGTGGAGATTGAAATGTTAGTTCATGAACATTATTTGATCAAGTAGCAGCAGATTTTATTTCACAGTTTAAGGGCACTTTTAATTCCCAGCTTATTCTGGTATTTAGTTCCATTTCTTTATTTGACAAACTTAAGTAGAGTGTACAAAAGAGGGGAGGGGAGAGGTGTTTGTGTGGATGGATGGACAGATGCACTCATATTAAATACATGTATAAATGTGTTAAAGACAAAGAGAAAGCCAGAATCTTGGAAAGATTAAAAACGGACTTCTGTGTAGCGTTGAAAGAAGAAGCTATTGTTAGAAATACAACACCAAGTGGGATTTGAAAATCCCTTTCCTGCCAGAAACAAGAAAAAATTCCATTTTATTTTCCTGTTCTTATTTCAATAGGAAGGATTTCTTCCCATTCCTGTGGGAATGGTCACGCTTTTGAGCAGATTGGTCTCTCTTTAACTAAAATCTTGGATGTATCACTAACCAAAGTTTCTGTGTAACAAATCCTTCTTAGAGAAATGTGGATGCTGTTTATGTGATTTTATTTCAGCATGAGCTTGTGAGAGAAGGTTACAGTGAAGACAGAAGGTCAACAATGAAGCGTAGGATGTAGTTTGTGTTCCTAGGGAAGGGAGAGATAATGAAATAAGATAATTTTAGACCTGTTTATGTATTCCAGTTTGTGTCATGTTCTCTGTTTCATAAATACAGGATCGAGCACGTGTCTTCAGAGCTTTTAGCATTGTAAGTGGTTTTACACCGAGAGGTTCTGAAATTGTATGGATACTTCATGAAAAAAATACCCCTTTTCATAGGTCAATTAGCTGGTGAAATACAGACTATATGTTGAAGAGCAGGTTTTTTCTGTACCATAAGCAGCACTCCATCCTCTCTCTTATACGTATAACCTTCATAGTATTTTCACATAGGTCTTTTTATCTTTCTCTTCTCATTTTTCCTCATATTTGCTTTTATTTTTAAAATAAAAAAACAAACAACAAAAAGAGAAGAAAACAAAAAAACCAACCTTGGGAAGTTCATGAGAAATAAGCATTGGTGCTAGGGTGCATCACTCATGCCCAGATGCACAAGCCTGGAGCTTTGTTGATGCTGGCTTTGTTCAGTAACCTGTGCTGTAGTGCTTGTGTTAACAGTAAAGAAAGTATCTTTGCCCTTGTCTGCTGTAGTGGCCAAGGGCCTGAGTTTCAGGTTTGTCTATAAGTAGCTTGTGGATATCTCATTTAATTTAGTCCTGCTTTGCACAGATTGGAGCCTGTTATGAAGTGCAGGTTTGGCTTTTGGGTCAGCATCACGTATGTATGTTCTTGCAAAATGATGACTGAAGTGATTCCAAGCAGCCTTTCTCTGAGATTAATTGTCCACAGGCGTACTGCACTCGTAAGGCACTTCCATTGTAATGTCCTGCTTCAGAGAATGTTTTAACTCCACAATACACAGTCCTTGCCAGGGTGAAACTAAATATTTGAAATCTCAGTCTGAATGTGGAGAAGCCTTTTAGAACAAACCAAAAAATTCACACACACATTTTTTTTTTTTTGGCATTAGATGAAGTCATACTCTCAGAGGGGGGCATAGTTATATATTTATTATATTCCGTGTGGCTCATCCATATTTTTCTTAGCTTTGAAGCACGCATATCTAGGATAACCTTCTCTGCATCAATGCCTATAAGGTTTTTAAAGCTAAATTTTAAAGTAGGTAGTAAGTATTTTGGCAGATAACTTCTATTTATGTTGTTTCCAGACCTTCATTCTCTAGCCATCCTAATCAGTAGGATGTCCATGTAGCATACTCCAGAGGTATCAGATATGATGCCAGTTGTTGGTTCCTGTAGCACTCCATT
Source organism: Gallinago jamesoni (assembly GCA_025769975.1). Classification (NCBI taxonomy): domain Eukaryota; kingdom Metazoa; phylum Chordata; class Aves; order Charadriiformes; family Scolopacidae; genus Gallinago; species Gallinago jamesoni. The sequence continues at coordinate 85,166,771 of JAOQGH010000012.1, forward strand.
GGTTTTAATGAGGAGAAGTTCATTCACAGGTAGCAAAAGTCTGTCTTGACTTGCAAGAAGCAGGTGACATCGTCTGGTATGTGCTATTACCCCAGTGAGAATTGTTACTGAGATTTTGCACCTATTGGTGAACATAGCTCGTCTTTCCTCACCCTGATGTTGGTTCAAAACTCTAACCCATTTCTTAGTTTGAGGATCCCAGTGTTGTTTCAGACCATCTGCTACACATTTCCCACTTAGATCTGTTCCTGACTTCACTGGGTCACCTCAAGAGCTGGAGTCATAGCCAGATTGTGAATGAGAAATCTCCCTCTGCACAATGGGTGATTATCCTGTGAGCACAACCCACCTGTTTGATTAAGTTTTCTGTAGTTTGGACTTCTTATGTTTTTAGGATGTTATGATAAAATGCTAATAATACTATTGCATTGGTTTGTATTGGGACTCATCCTCTTCTGGTGCTCATAAAATGCTAAGAACATTAAGAGTATTAGACTATAACAAACTATTTGAGTTGGAAGTGACCTATAATGATCATCTAGTCCAACTGCCTGACCATTTCAGGACTGACCAAAAGGGTAAAGCATGTTATTAAGGGCATTGACCAAATGTATCTTAAATGCTGACACGCTTAGGGCATTGACCACCTCTCTAGGAAGCTTGTTCCAGTGTTTGACCACCCTCTTGGTAAAGAAAAGCTTCCTAATGTCCAGTCTAAACCTGCCCTGGCACAGGTTTGAACCGTTCCCATGTGTCCTGTCACTGGTTACCAGGGAGAAGAGCTCAGCACCTCCCTCTCCATATCTCCTCTTAAGGAAGCTGTAGAGAGCAATGAGGTTGGCCCTCAGCCTTCTTTTCTCCAAACTAGACAATCCCAAAGTCTTAAACCACTCCTCATAGGACATTCCTTCCAGCCCTTTCACCAGCTTTGTTTCACTCCTCTGGATGCATGTAAAGACGTGAACATTCCTCTTGAATTGTAGGCTGCAGAGCCTGCACACAGTACTCAAGGTGAGGCTCCACCAATGCTGAATACAGTGAGACAATCACCTCTTTTGAGCAGCTGATTGTGCTGTGTTTGATGCAGTCCAGGATGCAGTTTGCCTTTTGGCTACCGGGGCACACTGCTGACTCCTGTTGAGCCTGCTGTTGACCAGCACCCCCAGATGTTCTCTGCAGGGGTGCTCTCCAGACACTCCTCTCCCATTTCACACTTGTGTCTGGCATTACTCCATACTAGGTGCAGAATCTGGCATTTGGACTTCCTAAATTTCATCCCATCAATCATAACCCAGTGCTTCAATCTACCTAGATTTCTCTGTAAGGCCTCTTCTCCCTCAAGAGAGTCAACAGCACTCCCAGTTTGGTAGCATCAGCAAATTTGCTAACGGTGTATTCAAGGCATGTATCCAGATCGTTGATAAATATATTGAACAGAACTGGCCTTAGAATTGAACCCTGAGGAACACTGTGGTGACCTGTCACCAGCCAGAGGTAACCCTATTTGCTACAACCCTTTGACCTCTGCTCTTAAGCCAGTTCTTCACCCAGCACACTGTCAACCCCTTTATCCCGCAGTTGGACAATTTGTCCAGAAGCATGCTATAAGGGACAGTATCAGAATCCTTATGAAAACCTGGAAAAACTACATCTACTACCACCTCTTCATCCACTAGGTGAGTGACCTTATCAGAGGAGGATATGAAATTAAACAGGACTTTCCCTTTGTGAACCCATGTTGACTGTGATTGTGTAATTCTTTAAATTATGTTCAAAGATCTGCAAAATGTATTTCAAATACTTGCATGCAGAAGTTGTGTTAGCTATCCTGATTCTCCAGGAAGAGAATGTGACGATCTGGATAAAGATTTTTTTTTTTATCTGAGACCAATGTCCCTCTTCCCAATTACATTAATTGTAATTAATGTAAGGCTCTTTTTGTAACACTTAAAACCTCTTCTCCAAAAGTCAGTTTAAAATATCCTGCAAGCTGTAAGGGTGTGTTGGTGGGACGTGTGTAATTACAGCATCTACTGGATAAACAAAAGGATTGGAAAGTGGTTGTCAAGCCTTTGAATGGGCTGTGTAACCTTTTAGTAAGATAGCACATGGAACATTTAAGTGGCCATTTCTTTTCTTGGTCTGTTTAGAGATAGCAAAGGGCTAGTTAAAGGACTTCTGAAATGTGGAGCTTAGGCTGACTTGTGCTAAGTATTTGGTAGAGTCTTTTGTTTGCTTGTTTATTTTCAGAGTTCATTCTGGGTGTGGGTTTTTTTTTTTTAGTGTAAATACCAGGAATAGGTAATTCATTGGTTTGCAAGAAGACCTGTGGGAAGATAATTAGGAATTGCTGCTTCAGCTGTCTTTTTAGTGCTCCAACTTTACTTGAAGGAAGAATAATCTTGGCTGATTTATATTTTCTTTTGAAAGTGTTGTTAGATGCTAGAAATTATATGGGAAGTATTGAAACTTCAGATTCCTGGCAAAAATATCTTCTGTTCTCAGTTGTTCAGTTTTATTCTCTTTATTCTTATCCTACCCTCATTTTACTACCCCATGTTCATCAGGATGTCCCTTGTGTTAGGCCAGTTTTCTGGGTGGTTAGAGGCAAATGCTAGTCCATAAATGATCCTGCAGTGATTGTAGTGAACTAGTGCTTTTTCCCACTTGGCTTATCACATTTAGCGAATGCATTTTTGAAAAGATGAAAAGGTTCATAATTTAATAATTAAAAACTCCAGTCAGTTTGTTCACATGCAGTGACTTCGTTAAAAAAGCTTGGAAGTATTTGCTCCATTTATTTCTGTGGTGCCAGAAACTGAGAGTACTCACTTCATTAGTTGATGATAGCATCTTCCTGCCTGCAGAAACTTGGTGTGGGAATGGGAACAGTTTTAATTCTGCTCATCCCACTGGACTTTTAAAAACTGCAGTGCCTGCTTGTCATGCAGAAAGAAAGATGCAAATCTTAAGTAAGATAAAACAATAGGAAAAAAAGGGGTGTTAGACAATTTCAAGCAGTTCTTGAAAATGAAATATGTGCCAAGATTTGACACATAACAACTCTGTTTCTATTGCTCTTCCTTCCTCGCAAGGAGGAGAGGAATAAAATAGGGCAACATGGTGAACCTGCCATGGAGTGTTCCATACAGCTGATGAGAAATATTTTGAAGGCAGAGAGAAAAGAGAGGGGGTTTGGGAAAGGGTATTTGGCAACACTGCTGGGATGTTCTTTCCCCCGTGTGCTGCGTGTCAAGAAGGCTGATGAATGTTTGCACCGCTCTTTCACTAGAAAGAACAGGGTATTGAGAAGTCCTGCTTATGTTGTATCTGCCATTGCTAAAGAGTAACTGATCAGAAAAAAACTGTCCACTGGAAAACCTGACATGTAGTTGGAATTTACAGTATATATCATATATATATATATGATGAATGACTTCCAAAATAACATTTTCAAACTGCAGCTCTGCTAAACTCCAGTGCTCTAACATCTTTCTAGAGACTACAGGACAAAACACAAGCACTAACTCAAGCGCGGATCTTTAGCATAGTAACTTGCGTGTATGTGTGACAGAGAATGAGCTCCTGACACTGTCTACCAGCTGTTAGGGTGTACTTATGAAATCAGGTAATATTTTGTGCTTCTTCCTGTTATTTCTCTAACTGCATATACTTACATTACAAGGAGAAGGAAGGAGCTACTGTACACGTGCTGGACGTTCATCCTTCCTCTTACTTATGTGCTGCTGTGGAGGCATCTGGGTGGGTTGGCTCAACTGGGGTCTGGGCTTTTCTGTGCAGGCTGACTTGCTGCCATGAAAAGTGTTTTGAGAATCATGGGCTGACATTGATTCAATGCTAACTGGAAGTGAAGAAAATAATTTACTGATCAAGCCATAATGCTTTGAAGACAAGTTTACCTTTTAGTTTCTGCATTTGAAGCCGCTCTTCATAGGGAAGTATGTGAATTTTGTGGAATTTGTTCTGTTTGGAATTTCTTCTCCTGAATCCTCTTTGTATTTCTTGAAAAAGGCTGAACCATTGCATGCCAGCCAACTTTGCTTTGACTTTCTGTAGATTCAGGGTGCTTGCAATGCAGCTTGCTTTCTAGCAGTCTGGAGAATCGTCCTTGCCATCTGCTACTGAATTTCGCCGAATTTCACTGAATTATTAGAGTTGGAAGGGACCGTAGAGATCATCTAGTCCAACTCCCCTGCTGAAAAAGGATTGCCTAGAGCTAGAAAATCCCTTTATCCCTTTATTTTCCATACATCTTCTTTTCAGCAGGAAGACAAATGCTGTTGTTGATTTCCATGAGTCTGTCAAAGTTTGGCGAAGATGTTCTTAGCCTGGCCCTTAGGTTGGTATCAGAGTGATGAAGCAGGTCTACCAGAAGGTTTCCAGTGGTACCAGCCTAGCACAGCCAGCCTGGGAGGGTGCTGGGTCCATGCAGCCCAGCTTGAACTGCTTGTCCATAGCTCACATTCCAGATGTTCATGTAGGGGTTTGGAGAGACATATATGCCATCCTTCTCGCTCCACTTGTGTTTACGAAAAGAGGCTTGGGGTCTAACCATGCATTTCACTCTCATTCCTTCCTATTTGAAACACATAACTATAATTCAGTTAAAGATTCTGTGGTGGTGCTCTCCATGCCTCTAACATAAACATGCTGTTTTGCAACATGACTTTTTGATCTATATAAAACCAAGAAAGGGATGGGGGAGAGGTGTGGGATGGGTTTGAAGGGAAGGAAATCTGGGACAAAGACAGCAGGTGTAATACATTTTTGCGTACTCTTGTTAGATAACCTTGAAAAATAACAAGGGGTTTGGGGGGTTTATTGGCTAAGTGCCTGCTATGAATACAGATGTAGTGCTCAGTGAGATGGTTGTTTAGTGATGGTTTTTTATCAGAGTTAGGTTGATGGTTCAACTAGATGGTCTTAAAGGTGTCCCTTCCAACCTAGACAATTCTACGATTCTGTGATTATATTTCTTTAATCTGAAGTTGGGTTATGTACCTTGTCACAAAGCCCTTCCTGTTTTTAGGGTCAGGCTAACTTCTGACTGTGTCCTTCCCTTCCTTGATGCTTGAATGAAGGTACCCTTACTGAGCCAGAATTTGCTTTGGTAACATGTTTTGTGGTTTACTGTTCCTGCAATACACTGGGGTCTATATTTTTTTTTTCCTGGTGAGTGAGCGTTTTCAGTGGGTTGTTTGCTTCTCCCCTGCCCTGAGACATGTATTACTTCTGCCTGATTTCTCCCCTATTCAAGCACCATGATGTTATGGGTTAAATGTGAGACAACATTTCTGCTAAAACAAAACAGTAATACAATGTGTTAATGTTTTATCTAATATTTTATCTTGCGAAACATTTTTTTAAAATATCATAGACTTATAGCCTTGTCCATTTCATTGGTGGTTTTGATTATTCTTTGTAAGTTCCTTAAAATGACAAAACTAAACTATAAAATTAGGAGAAAAAAACAAACAGCAAAAAAAACCCAAACCGTTTTTTATGTTCTTATTCTGTTAATGGCAGATTGTGAAGTATGTTCAGAGCTACTTGGCTGCAAGAGCATCTTGCACCATGAAGGTGGTGGGACTATTTAGTGAGTGACTGATCTTCCTGTCCACATCTTGCTTTGAACATATGACTTGTGTTAGAGGCTGAACTCTTCTTTATTTTAATGGGTACTGGGCTCCATCACCATTTTATTTTCCTTCATTTTCTCCTTTGTCAAAACCCCCCATAATTTTTTTAAGAAATAGCTTACTTTAGCTCCCGCCAAAGTAAGGATGAGACTTGCACTGCTGGTGCTTAGCTATTGCCTGCAGAACAAACAGGGGAAAAAAAAAATCTAAACTAAATACCAGGGCACTTATATCTGTTTCATTATTGTATTGATAGTGTTAATTTAAAACAACAAGAAGAAAAAACCATGTTAATCTGTAACAAATACAAAAAATAAATTTTTTTTTCTTATTCTTCTTCCCTCTCTTTCAAAAATATTTTAAAACAGTTCTTAAAAAAACTAGTCACAAATGCCTCTTTTGTTTTTAATTTTGTAGCTTCACCCAGCAAGAATGGGACAATTTGTGTCCCTGACTCTGACGTTTTCTCCTTCGAGGCGCAGGACACCTTGAGTGGCTGGAACCCGTAAGGGGTAAAGCATTTGGCATAGGGTGACAACCAAATCAGGTGCCTGCTGTATTAACTGTCTTTCAGTATTGTTGCTTTTGGGTATAGGCAGCAAGAGAGCTTTTTGTATTAGCTTCAAAGCAACAAATTCTTTCAAATTGTCCTTGCTGAAATTGTCCTTTCATGAAACATTTTAATGAAATCTTTGTGAGTTTTCATTGGGAGTGTGTGCAGTATTGATGGACCATGCTGCCACTTTTGAGAGAAACTGAAAAATAAATCCTAATCTTTTTGCCACTATTAAGCTTTAGTAAGATTTCCAGAGGGATTTTGTTTTTTTAGTAAGTAATTAAACCAAATTTATGCAAATCATTGCAAATGGACATCTATGGCAATCTGTGTAGCTCGTCATCTGCAATAATGATCAAATAGCAAGAAATGTCATTATTAGTGGAACACCACCATTGAACAGCATAAGAGCAAATGTTTCTTAAATGCATTATGTGAAATTGTTGGTGAAAATTCAACTGAATGTTGAGAACACTGAAATAAAGGAAAAATAAAGCAAGGTAATTACAGCAGTACTTTGATTCTGCTGAATTTCTCCTACGCCCTCAAGGTTTAAGTTATCCACTTTCTTGACTTTCAAAATGAGACACGGTTCTGTTGTGGTTTTAAGAAAGTTGCTTTTGAGTGCAAACTGGTAAACTCTGGGCAGACCTGACGTGTGCTGCAAATGGCGTGAGTGTGTGTTAAAAGGACTTTTGTTTGCTGCTTCCTGTGTGCTATTGTATTTATTTGCTGCTCAGTGAATGGTAGGTAGGCATAGAAAAGCATAAGCTAAAATAATGAACAACAGAGAAGTCCTAAAGAAATTGGTTAACGTCCTAAGTAGCTGAATGGCTCAAAAAAATGCAGGACTGCTATTGTCAATTTTAATTTTCTCTGGGTGCATTTCACATGTTACTTGCATCAGTCATCATACAGAATAGGGCACTGGGTGTGCCTTAATTCTTTTTGACAGTGCATTTTCTACTTTTGTGTATTCTTTGTACTTTCACATGTTCTGTCTTCTGAGATCCAGGCAACAAAGAAAGATGCCTGACCTCATCAGAGCTTAAGAAATTTTCTCGTTCAGATCCCTTCTTTTACTTTCTCTAAAATATCATGGATTTTTTTACGTGATCCAGGTGATGAAGTTCTTTGATTCTTATTTGGAAAAATGTGTTGTAGTGAGTTTTGGCTACTTGGTGATAAATATGTAGACAGAGATGGAAGGCTGCTGGTGCAATTCCATTTATTTTAATAATATTTTAATAAATACAATCATTAATAATGATTTATTAAAAAAATCATTTAGCAGTTTTTTGAACTGGTCTCTTTGCTTTTGAGAAATATGGCCTTAAAGTATGTGATAGCAGAGGTATCTGGAGTGTGCCCTCAAAGAATCAGCTGGAACATGCTTAGGTGGCAGAACTTAGGAGTAGTCAAGATACTCAGAGAGCGCCCGTATTCTTGCACTCTAGACAGTACCCAAATCCTGCTGGACCTTTGTGCCAGCCTCTTTTAGGTGTCTGAGAGGTATTTCTTGATGAGGTTGCTGAAAAGCTTATGGCTAATACCGCTCAAAGGTAATGTACTTGAGATGATTTCAGATAGACACAAACCCCAGGAACCAATGGTAGTTTGAGGCACACAGAAAACCTAGTGTAAACGTTTGCGCTCGGTGTCGGTGGTGCCAGTATTAGTCTGGATGGTCTTTTCCAAGTCTCTTCATTACAAGTGAGCACTGGGCAGCTCGTTTGAGTGGTATTATGGCTGAGTTGTCTACCTTCTAATCTTTTTTTAGTCTGTGGAGGAGCTGTCTATGTGTCAAGTTTCTGCCTGATTCAGGGCCAGAAGAAATACTGATTCTTTAATTTCTAATAACTTTTAACATTATCTACAAAACTGACCTGTGGTTAATTGAGTTTTGATATATTGAGAAAAATATGCTATAGAAGAGTGTGATTAAAAAACATAGGGATATAACTATAGGCAACAAAACACAAATGTTTAGAGGAACTTTTGGCATATCTTTAAAACACTGAGTGGTTAAGTAGCTTTAATATCGTTATGCCAGAGATGAAGCATGTTGCCGTAACTTAATATGGAGAAGGGGAAGGCTGATTTCATGACTATGCAACAGTGGATACACAAGGCTTGAGTCTCAAGAATTCACTGTTTACAACAAATGCAAAGAATTTTATTAAAATGCACTACATTTAATGCAATTCAGCAACTCTGTAAAATCATTACCACGTATTCTCTTGACCACAGTTTGCTAATCACTGGTGAAGCAGGGCAGGAGATCTAAGATGGAATGTAAAGTATAATATTAGAGGCTCTTGCCTTGTTTTTCATTCATCATTTATAGTGTTAAACAGCAGGAAGTTTTTTCGTGAGAGGCTCAGATTTTCCTTGTTTCAAGATATCGCCACTGCCATCAAACTGCTGAGTATTATAAAGTCATTTTGTAATGTTGTTTATCAAATTAAACTTGAAGCAGTTATTCTCAAGCTGTTTATCTTGGAAGCTTGTTACTTCTATTTTAGGCCTGAAGAAGCATTTGAATTTCTTCTACATTTCCTTGTGTCTCTTAATTGACTCCATTGCTCTGTTATCATTCTCTCCAAACCCTGCTTTGAACAGTATACCGCATTGAAAGAAAAAATAACAGCAAAATCACTAATAATTGGGTGCATTGAAAATTTCTTGAGAATTCATAACCACTTCATTTTCAGAAATTTTAGGGATTTTACTTTTGAGAGCTTTATTTCAGGTGAGGTTTGTCCTTCAAACTGAGGTGCCTGAAAATCTCATTTCATTTTCTAGCTCTGTTGGATCTAGACCAGTTGAAACAAATTTTATAATGTAAGTTAAAATACTGAAACAAAATCTTTTGAGCAAAATGGAAGCCAGTCTACCTTCAGACATTAAAGGTAAATGCTCTTAACTATGCTCTGAAGGTACATGCCATGCCTGGTACACAGGTAGGTTTTTATTTTTATGTTCCAGTAATCCTCAGAATAAATGTTGAGCTTTCATATGTTGAGAAATCAAGTTTTCCAAAGAAGCCTGAAGAGTTTCCACTTGCTAACTTATAGCTTGATTGCAAATTATTGTCTTCATCATCATCTAGCAGATCACTTTTCACTCTCTATGAGTTAATGAGTCCTCAAGTAATTTTTTGTAATTTTCTGTTTCCTTTTTATCTTTTATTGGTGGTGGAAATGCTTTTGTGCTTTTGTTCTATTAATACATGTATACATCTTCTGGAAATAATTTATGCAATAAAAAACAGTTCTCACTGCAATAATCTTAAATTTTCCTAAAGGTATTTATCTGCAGTTACATACTGCAAGTAGGGTCTGAGTAATTCCTGCAGGTAGTGCTTGTTCTTCAACTTTTTTTGTGAGAAATTCAATGCAAAGAGCAGTATTTCAAATTCCAAGCTGTGTTGTTGACCTCTAGTAAAGCCCATGAATTAGGTTGAACTCTGATCTGTTCCCAAAAATAAGAGTTACTAGATTAAAGTGCTTTTATAGTGTAAATATTTGTATTTGCTTTCAAAAGTTCTCAAAATGATACTCAAAATGCATTTTTTTCAGAAAATTCCATGAAAATCTTAACTAGCATCTCTATGCAACACAACTGATACAAGCTCTTTTTTTTTGAACCTATTTGGATATCTTCTCCTCTGTAATCACCCATGATATTATATCATAACTAAACCTACATGTTTTTCATTATTATTTTAAAAGTTTGATGCTTCACGAATTGTTAGTTCGGGTTTAGTCATCTTGTAAAGAACAAGTAATTTGAGAAACTTCTCAGATATTTTTAACTGATTAAATCAAATGGTGTCCATGGAAGATCGTTGAAACGTGGGGAAATGTTCCCAGCACGGGGTTTGTGGAACAATTCAAAAGAAGCTGTGAAAAGCTCCACTGCTGCTGCTCAGTCAATGGCATCACCACGGTTATTTCAAGTTCAGGCTCACCAAGATGTCATCAAAGGTAGCTTCGTTTACGCAGGATTTCCAGAATGTTACTTGAACAAAGAGATCATTTATTTTCTCTTAAGCCATCTACAGGCTAAAGAGCAGGAGGAAACTGGTGCTTTTGATCTGCAGTTGTCCTGCAGAGGGATTTTGTATCCAAAGGTTCTCTCCTAAGAATATCTTGAACTGTGCTTTTCTTCCCCCAGACAGACAATTCCTTGCTGTTGTTGCAGTTGAAAGCCTGGGCATCAAAGTGAAGCAGGTACTTAAGGAAGTATAAGGAAACCCAGGATGTCTAAGAAAGCATGTGTGGATAAGCAGCAGCAACCGTAGGTGTTTGGCCAAGGACAAGTGGGCTTCTAGTTTGGAGGGAGCGAGAGGGCAGTATTTCAGGTGAAGGTCCTGGGTGTAGTATTGGTGCCATTCACATGCCATCACGGCACCAGAAGATGCTACAAAACCGGCCCGCGACCGAAAGTTGTGCAGTTCCTTTGAACATCTGCATAGGAGCACACATGTGCATGCACTCAGCCGTAGGGGCATTTGAAACCAGATGGAAGGTCTGGTTAACGTTCGCATCACCTCATAGTGTTTCACATGTGGTTTCTTCAAAGCAAGCAGTAGTAGCAGAACAATGCAAGCAAAGATCTTAGCTCGGTCACAGCCGTGGCTTTGCTTACTCTCTGCGCTGGATGGTGCAAACGCCTTCCGACAGTAAATACATGGCAGGCACACATTATGTGGCATTTGCTACTTTTGCCACGGGAGTGCCGCGCATTGCTTGCATCCAACAAATGAAAAAGACAAAGCAACACAAAGTCTATTTCTACATGTACATGTAGGCCTAAATTTTACTTACTACCTGATTCAAGGCTTAATATAACTTTGGGGAGGGAGGGCAGGTAATAGGGGGAAACTAACTTAATTACCCCTTAGAGTAGCTTGATACAAAGCTTTGTCTGCCTACCTTCATCAGCAATTTAAAGGAATTCTACCTTAACTCATTGGCATACATGGCTATACTGAAAAGTGAATGAGCTTCCCTATTCCCCTGACAGCCCCAGACACTTGAGGAACCCTAGAGTGATTGCTGCAGTCCCGTAATCTGGTTCAGTTACTGCAGGAAAATTGCTAATGTGGATTTAGTGTCAGCTGCAAGAGTCTCACTTGGAGCGAACGGTCTGAAACTCGATTTGTCCTGCCCTGAGGGATGTATATTTAGTGGTGTCAAGGAATTTGTTTAAAAATGGAGATGCTAGAAAGCCCACCTGTTTTGAACTTGCTGACTTCATGCACACGCACGCAGACACACATGTATGTGAAAATACACAACATCTGGAAGACGGCTGTAAATGCAATTGGCTTTTCCAAATGGTAAAAAGATTGGATAATGGTTTATGTGTGCTTCTGGTAATATCACTTCTAAAGAATATTATTCACGTCTGAATCATCCATTTGTTTTCATGCTGTTCTCTGTCACTACAGCTACTTCAAGACTTTCTCACATGAGCTGCCAAATATTAGTCACCAGCTCTGTGACGTTGTGTACAACCTCCCCTTCTCCCAAGGGCCAAGGATTTTATTCCAGTTGTATTGTGGTGGTTGTGTGGGTCAGTGCTTTTGTTGTGGATCTCTGGAGATGGGTTCTCAGATTTTGGCTGCTGTTTGCTTTAGGAATTGAGAGGGTATAAAAAGATCCTGTTGTGGTAAAACAGTAGAAACATCTGCTGAAGAGTGGGAGGAGGAGGAAGAGGTTGCCAAGCAATGCAATAGCAGGGAGCTTGCAGTTCCTCCTCCTCTGCTCTCACCGCTAGATGTGGACCTGCTCTAATAAAGGGGCTGGCACCGCAACACAAGCTCCAGAGAGAAACAGGTCTCAGGTCAGCCAGCGAGAGAAACCTTGAAAGAAAACACTAAAGCTGAATTAAGTGTTGGAAATCATTCTGGTCAATTAATTCACTCCTTTGTGTCCCTTATGCAGTTTGAAAGTTGTGCATAAACTCCAGGGAAGGAGAAAGCAAGGAAAACTTGTACAGTCTGCTACTTCCGAAAGTAATGTCAACCTTTATCCATCAAACTTTTGATTCCTTTATTAAAAAATAAGGGAAACAGATGGGGATCAAAACCTATGTATTTAGAAGTAGGTTTCAAATTGTACCCTGCAGTAACCACCTGAGGCATATGAACCTGTTTGCTGCAACTGGATGCATGGGGCCAGTTCCTTCCTTGGGTGGCCTTGGGGGGAGAATAAGTTGCAGTTCCTTTATGCATAGCATACAGAATGTTTCATCATCCTCTCAAAAGCAAGCTGCTAATTAAATTAATAATGATTTATTACTTGGATCAGAAAGCAGAAAATTCTAGGAAGAGGTAAAGAAGACAGGGAGGTAGGTTTCTTATGAAATGAGCAAGAATCCTGATCTTAGAAGTTGTGGGTGCAAGCTTCCTATGGGAATAAAAAAAAATATACACTAGAAACTTTGTAAGCAAATATTAGATCAGCTTACTGAGAAGATTTTAAAAATCAGGTGAAAGTTTTAAGTTCCCACTGTCTAACTTCAAGGTCAAATTGTTGGCTTTCATACCTTTACCACATCCTTTCAACTTAATGATTTAATCAGCGTTCACACTGTCAGGACAAGATGCCGAGAGCCCACGCGCAAACCAAGTAGCAGTCTGTGTGTTTGATCTCTGCTCTGAAAACCACGTTTGCCCTTAGATCTGAAGCTCTCTCTGCTGCAAATTCATTCTTATGGGATTGAAAGGATGTGTGGGACAACTGCTGTGTTTCAGTCCCACTCATCTTGCCCGACACCTCTTTGTGATGGGTGGCAGGGGAGTTGGGAGGAGTGGAGTGGTGTTGTGGTGGCTGGCGTTGTGTCCAGTGAGATGTCCAGCTGAGGTGGCAGGAGCTGCCCTTGCCCCATGCTCCTCAGCCAAAACTGGGTTTTGAAGCTTTTTTTTACCTATGTCTGTTTTTAACTGCTGTTGTCCAGAGGTTGAGGAGGAGGGGGTTTGACCCTGCCACACTGCTAAGCTTGGACACGCTTAAGAGGGCCTGCCTGCATGCGGAGTCTATACATCAGCAGTTACAGTGAAGCATCTGCCAAAGATGCGTTTATATTTTAAGTACTTACATGTGGATGAAGCTCAAGATTGCAAATACTGGCTTTTTGTAGATGGCTCCACAGAATAAACCTCGGAGTGACTGCATTCTGCGTTTCTTCAGAAAGGCACAGTCCTTGCATAGTCGTCTTCTGTAGATACTGTCAAGCCAGATGTGGGAAGGCTTTGGGAAAGCTCTTGTGAGGATCAGTGCCTTAAATCTATGATTTGTAATAACATAAAGCATTTGCAACAGTGAGAACTTACGCTTTATTAATTATACTCTATTGCTGTGGTCTTCTAAGTTTATGTACAGTTTTTTGGATCAAAACTGGCTTAGAGTCTTGCATGTTGGCTGTGAAAATAGTACACAGAATTGTTGCCAGATATTGTAGATTTGACAAGTTTTACCTTTAAGTGGTACAGCCAAGATGTAGAGCTTATAACTTGAGTGACACTGCACTTCTTGGTAGTGCCTCAGTAATGGGGCCCATGTTTACAGTGATGCAGAAGGCGATATGGGCTTAACAGCATCAGTACCTGTCGTGTCCAGCGTTTTGGTGAGCATTGCTGCGCCTCTGCTGTGAAGGACAGGAAGGAGAAGGGTCATCCTTGATTTCTGGTGATTGATTTGCGTGCCAGAGGAGGTGGCAGACATTATAATGGACATCTCAGCATTGCAGCCTTTTGGTTTTTAATATATTAAAGGAGGAGTTATTGTGTGTGGAATTTCTTCTTTTTTTGTCATTCTCTATATTTCTTTGTAAAAGGTTCTTTGAAGTGAATTAAGTCTGGATTGCCAAGGAGCCTGAAAGTCATATATTTTCTCTTATATTTCTGTTGGTTTTCTTTCTCTTTGCCTTAAATAAAAGCCAAAAGCTCATTGTGGTTTAGCTTCCCTTTTAAGCTAGTTGAAATTACTGGTCATCTTTTGTTTGTGAAGGCATTGTTTAGTTTGAAGAGGAAAGAGTATTTAGGGACAGTAATTTGTGACCCAGGTCACTCAAGTACTCTTGCATTTTGGAAGTTTAGTACCTCTCATTTCTTGACAATTCTGGTCACAATTTTCCTTTGTGCATTTTATTTTGTTTTGTTTTGATTTTCTTTTTTAATCTTTAAAAACTTCCCTCCTCCTTTTTCGTGTCATTCAGTCAGAAATGTTGAGGAACTGAAGTTTCTAAAACCCCAGCTCATGGAATCACAGCTTCCTACCGGAGATCTCAGCTTTGGGTGGGACCGTAAGTTTATATTTTGTTTTATTAGCTTTTTTTTAAATGAGCAGCTTTGAGTTTTGATCTGCCTAAACCAAGCAAAAACCTCAAAAAGGAACTAGATTAATCCACAGTGTGCTGCTCATCTAGAATAAAAACTGTAGGAATTTTTAATAATCCGGGAAATTTTAGTTTGAGTTAATGCAATATTTTTTAACATGCAAGTGTACTGATTCCTGTATTTATTTTGAGGGTTTTTTTGGTCTTTGTATGCTGGCATAGGTGCTGATTTAGTATTTTTTTTTCTCCTATAGTTAGAAAATACTCTTTGATACTTTGTGGAACCCAAGCCATTCTGTTCTCATTACATGTCATGAGGTAAAAGACCATTTCCTCTTTCAAACTTCTCAAACCATCAGTGATGAATTTTCTCCTCAAAGCTTTCTTGCAACAGAAACTAAACTTCTTCAGATTGACTAAAAAGTCCGTGTAAAGTCTGGCTAGCTCAGAAAATGTTGTGTTGTGAGCTAATGCTCTGGGATGTTTTTACTTGGTTTGAATCCATTTTTGGTTATGTTTTATACTGTGTTGGCACTGCAGCACGAGACCACTCTGTGCACACAAGTAGTGTGACACATGGGTACTTCTTGCTGGTGGCTCAAAAGGGCAGTTCAGGCTGTGACTGATTCCTGGTCACTAAAACATCAGATAATACAAAGAATGAGAATGTACCTTGTAAAACACCCAGCTTTTTTATTTTCTTGTTTCCATAGTTACTCTTTTCTGATAGCATATAAAATAAAGGAGTGAGCTAATTTTCTGAAGCTGAGCAGTGCTGGGTGAAGTGGTTGTGTTTAGTTGTTGTAAATGTACCTGACATTAAACAGTGTGTTTATTTCGGTGGCTGGTGGTCTTCTGCAAACACATGATGCTTTCAGAGTCGCATCCCCCGGCGCCCGCCGCCAGGCCTGTCAGCGCTTTCATCTGAGCTGTCCTTACTCTTTCCTGCTGTGAGAAAGGATGACAGCTCATTTTATCTGCCTTGTGAGCAAACACAAAAGCTGGATTTCCTGCATGTTGTGTTTTGGTTTTTTTCTTCTCCTCCATGGGGATGAAGGCTTGTATATGAAGAGACACTGATTAATTCCAGCTGTTTCATTTGCAGCTGAGGACAGGTCACAGCTGAAATGCTGGAGATGTTCACCACTGTGAGAACCTGAGCCCAGTTTGATATCTGGAGCTGTTTGCTTTCCATAGGCTTTTCCAAACCCAGAGTTTGAGCAATTCAGACGTAACAGATGGAAAATCTAGATCTTAATCTTGAGGCTCAGTCTTCTGCATGGGTTATCTAATCTGTGCTGTGTACCTAACCTGTGGAAGCGTGATTAAGCCATTATAACACTCAATACTAAATCGTTTGCTGCAGGTTTTGTAAAAAGGAAGCGAGATGCCACTGGAGGTCTGAGACAGCGATGCCTGCAGAACAAGTAACTGATAGCAGGCTTTTGATACAAGAGCTGAATGGAAGCTGGACTGGGGAGTTTTGTACCAGCACTGTTCTTCCCTTCTGCCCCCCCCCCTTTTTTTTTTTTTTACCTCATCTCATCCTTCTCCTTTCTGGAACAAGCCATGAGCAGTTTGTAGAGAAGGAACAAAATCTTGGCAATAGAAGAGATATTTAAAAAGCTATTATGAGAAGGGCATTTTTCTAGGCAAACCTGATGTATTTTACATATCCTTTCCCAAAGGGGAATGGACTCGAGGGCACTAAAATTGATTTGTAAACTTGATACTACAGGAAGGTCAGGGCAGAGAAGGGGACAGATTAGGGGCAGGGGAAAGAGGATTAGATATCCAGCAAATATTTAGATAATATAAAGTGCATCAAATCTAAGTTGAACCTAATGGGATATATCTTTTTATGTGCTTTGCTTTGGGTTTTTTTGTTTGTTTGTTGGGGTTTTTTTTGGATAATCTGTGTTCTAGAAACTTGGGTGGAGTATGTATGTTACTTGGAGTGTGAAATTCTTTCCCCAGTTTTGGTGACAGATAATTGTTGATACTTGCATGGGTTATTGCCACATGCTGTAGGCCAGGAGCAGGCAACTAGCTCCTTTGCGAAGGGCCAGTGAAGTCTTTTGAATATCCTTTTGCTGGCCACATATTAATGCATATCTTTGTTATCTGATGATAGCATACAGAAAATCAGCAATTGGTCATATGCAATTAAGCAGTAGACTATATACAGCCCAAGAAGTGCTGGCTGCTGACTGTGGTTTAATTTGTTCTGTCTAATTCTGGCTCAAAAAATTTAACTCGGTGCTGAATTATTCTTATGCTACACAGTGAAAAATATAAAATGCAGTATTTTTCCTTTCTGCACCATACACATTTTTTCTGAAAAGAAAGAAAACCTCTTCGTGTTTATGCTGATTTACGTGATTCTGATGCAATTTAGATGCCTGATTGAACTAGTAGGAGAGTAAACTGTTGAGTTATTTAGTACTGTATGGGTTTGGTTCTCTACACCCAGGTGACTGTGCATGGTGCTTTCTGAAGACCTGTCCGTGCTAAGAGCAGGTGGAGCATGTTCACATTTGAATATTGTCATTGTTTTTTGATACAAGCTTGAAATTTGACTTTGGGCATTTTTACTTGTTTTTCAGCATTGAAAGAGACAGTACAGTATTGTATCATTTTTTGCTGTAACATTTAACATTGATGTGGTATATATTTTGAATTCCACAAGGTAATACTTCTTTTTACAATGATACTTTTAACTTATTTTCTTGACAATCCCATTCTGTTCTTTCTGCTTTCCAATAGTTATTTGGCACACTTCACAAAGAAGTTGAGTATCTTTAGGAGAATTGTATTTTGCAATGTGGCAATTATGGCTGGCATGGAAGTGGCTCAGAATTATTGGTTTTATAGATAGCTTGTTTGGTTTGACTTTTTTTTTTTCCTTTTTAGAGGGGCTCTGATTACTCTTTATTTTTACCCATGATGTTTACAGTGATCTATAATTTTCTTTCAATCAGATGCTAAGCCAGCTGGATTTATGTTTCAAAACAAATTGCCATCTTTTCTTATTTTAAAACTTTTTTTTAAAATTCCCTTCTTTTTAGAGATCTTATAACTTCGCAGGCACTTCTGATTTACTAAAACTCTTTGTTCTTTTTGTGGTGTTGTGGCCAAAATCTTTGGTTTTTCTCCATAGGAATAAAATATCTTTTAAAATTTTATTTTTCATTGTGTATGCAATTAAACTGTAGATGAATTCTGCAGATCTCCAGTCTCCTGCAGAAAGTTCTCAAAGATGATGCTGCCTCGCAGGCAGCTGTGTGCTTTGTCCAGCTACCTGCTTTTGTGTTGTTCTTGCACATTGGTTGACTTTTCCCTGTGTCATCTTTTGTGGATCTGCTGTGTATCATTTGCTCTTACCTTCCACTTTCTGTGCAGCTCTCTGCACCTAGTTCCATTGTGGTTGAAGGTTTTGCAGCTCTTCTGTCTGCTTTCTCGTATACCATACAGCATCACAGATGACTGTGGTCTGTTTCTGCTACTTACAGCACTTTTTCTTGGCAGAATGAGAATAGAGGTTGGGACAGAGAAATGTAGATTTAGTTATAAAGAGCTGTTAAAGGTGCAATGTAAATTGGTACGTGATGTTTTTAGAGTGATTTATAAATGTTGTGGTTTAACCCCAGCCGACAGCTAGGACCACGCAACTGCTTGTTCACTTTCCCCAGTTGGTATGGGGGAGAGAAATAGAAGAGTTAAAGTGAGAAAACCGTTGTGGATTGAGATAAAGACAGTTTAATAGGTAGACCAAAAGCCTCACGCACAAGCAGAGCAAAACAAGGAATTAATTCACTGCTTCTCATCGGCAGGCAGGTGTTTAGCCACCTCCATGAAGGCAGGGTTCCACCACATGTAGTAGTTACACTGGAAGACAAATGCCATGACTCTGAACATCTCCCCCTTCCTCCTTCTTCCCCCAGCTTCATATACTGAGCATGACGTTATATGGTAGGGAATATCCCTTTGGTCAGTTGGGGTCAACCGTCCCAGCTGTGTCTCCTCCCAACTTTTTGTGCCCTCCAAGCCTGGTCACTGGCAGGGTGGCATGAGGAGCAGAAAATGCCTTGACTACTTAACAGCAACAAAAACCATCAGTGTGCTATTTCCATCCCAAATCCAAAACACAGCACTGTACTAGCTGCTAGTATGAAGGTATAGTCTATCCCAACTGAAACCATGGCAATAAAACTTGGAAATAAACAGGTAAAAACTTGGTTTCCTTGGAAGGATAGCTGAGCCACTAAACCACTGATGTCAGTGGATGCTGTTTTTAGGGACTTTAAGAAGCTTTAAGTCGGATTGTAAGAGAAAGGTGATGGGAGAGCGCTGAAGATACGGAGGTGATATGGAAGAGGATGAGGTGAAATGAGTAACATGACAACAGCTGTAAGAGTTGCCATGTGGTGATGAGGCAGGCTATTGGGGAAAGCCAAGGCTCTGTGAGCTTGTTGTCTGCAGACCTTGTGTGTGGCTGGGCTTGCATACAATGGCAGACTTTCTGAATTCCTTAAAAAATTGTAACAGTAGAACAATTTTTAAGGTGCTCTAGCACACCTCCACCAGTGTGTAGGGAATCATAAGCTCCTTTGAGACAACACCATCTGGGATGTGGTGCCAACTTGCAAAATCAAAGTAGTTCAGGATTCCCTAGTCTGCTTCTCAAGGAAGGATAAGGTTTCCTGCATAATTTCTAAAAAGCAAAGTTTCTTCGTATGTGGACTAAGCTATCCCAATGAATATTATGTATTATATATGATTAATTTGATCCATCGAGCAGAAATAATTATTAACCTTATTTGCAAGGTGAGGCCTAGAAAGAGGTTTGACTCCTCCCCACTCCCAAGATTTTTGTTTGAGAGAAAGCTTTGTAAAACTTCTGATTGAAGGATCTTTTCAGTTTCCATGGCTGATGACTGAGTGCTTGAAAAAAATATGTATTATGGCATAGACGTTGTTTTGAGTCCCAGTCTCTGCTCTGATCTTTGGTATCAGCTTTTCCTGTCCCTTGTGGGTGGTAGCACAGCCGGCTCCCTGGGACTCTTCTAGTTGCCTTACAGCAGATTTCTTTTGGAGAACATATTTTAGGGTAATTGTCCCCAAAAGAAAAGAATAGTCTTTGGTCTTCTCTGGTAAGCATAACTGTTGGCCTGACTTAGGATCCTTGAGGAAGAAAAAAAAGGGAGTGCTGATTGGCATTGTAAAGTAGTGTCTTTTGTGCAAGAGCCCCTTGGCGCATTACAAGCGTCTTGTCTTTGGAGAAGCCTCTGCCTGATCACTCAAAGGCTGCTGCCAGCCCAAATAGCTCCGGCAAGGAGTCAGCGAGCACTCTCTTGTGTTCCCTTTGTCTGGCCACGTTATAACAAAGCCCCTGTGTTTGCAGGGTGGTGGAAATACCATTCCTTGCCCCACAGTAAGCTAAATGGAGACTACATGAAAAGTTTCCATCTTTAACTTTTCTTAAAATAATGAAGGGAATTGTCTGAGGCCATGCTGATATGAAGTGAAACTTCAAACTATCGAGTAAATAAAGCCACTGAGCATAAGTGCTTTGAAGTTTTGAAGAACCCGCTGTGAAACAGTTGGGAGTTCTTCTTGCCTCTGCCTGGAGCTAGAGATGAAGTTAGCTAAAAAAAATAAATATTTTTTTTTTAAAAGCAGGTGTGGAGGGTTTTTGGCTTGTCTTTAAGATAATTAAAGTAATGTTGCATCGGATGTTTAAGAATCAAAGCCTGTGTATGGGCAGATGCAAAGCTGCAGAGGAAGTATTTGGGAAACTCAGTGGCCTTCCAGGTGATCGAGAGGCTCCTGGAATCTACAAGCTCTGCCTGGCTCTGGGCTCCAGCTCACTGGGCTTTGGGCTCCCACCACATCCCAGCCCATGGGTGCTGTCTGCACTGCCTCCTTGCAGCTCTCCCTGGGAGGCGGGCAAGGGGAGGCGAGCTCACTGCAGCCCCTGGCCCCACTTGTGCCAAAGTAGCCCTTGTGGTCAGTCTGTCCCCATGACAGGTTGTCTTTGTGGCACCTTCTGACAGGTGGGGAGGCTGGCCCTCCTTGAGTTGGCATCAATTGCATTTATTTTCTTGGCAGATTTAGGCTGTTTATAGTAGCAATTTCCTGACATTTACAAACTGTGGGAGCTTGGAAAATTTTCAAAATTGGCAAAGGCTAATAAATATTTTACTTGATATTTGCTTGCAAAAGCTTTTTCTTGACCTGGAATGAGTCAAGTGTGTATGTCAGAGTGCCACTTAATGAAAATCCTCAGGATTTTGGTGGTTAGTTTTGGTTTGGGGCTTTCAATAGTTTTGGTTATTGTTTTGGTTTGGGGCTTTCAGTTGTTTGTTTTGTTTTAAATGCACATAGAGCTACGAAATTGTATGAAAAGTTGATTTCCTAGCAGACTTGACTTCTCATTTAAATCTATATAAAGCAGGTATTTCTTTGACCTTTATTTATTTATTTTGGTAGACCTAAAATGGATCAAAGTAGTACAGATTATAGAGAAATAACTGCGTTTGTGTAAGGTTTTGTTTTGGTGGCATGTGCTGACATCTTAGCCAAAGCAGGATAGATCCATGCTCAGCATTGGTGTTAGCTGCCTGATATAGTGTGTATGTCCATAAGAAAGGATGATAAAAAAAGAAGCAAAGAGAATGCAGTATATAGAAACCTGGAGAAAACTGCTTTTCCATGTAAGTTATGTAAACTTCGAATACTTTTTTTTCTTAAAAATCACTGGTATATCATAGTGCATTGTTTTATTGTTTCAGTTTCTGATAGAGCTTATTTGTTTGTGCTTTCCTGAATATTTACTTCCAAGCAGGTTTTATGGTCTTCATGGGCTTATTATTTTGTGGTGTTTATTTATGGGCTTATTATGTTATGGTATTTATGAGTTTCACATCATGCAGCTCATTGTTAATTTCTGTGTTCTTTCCCCATTCCTTGTACACATTTCTCTTGTGCTTCAACTTCCATGGTTGCTGTCTGACAGCCTTCTTGTTATATTCCCTGTTTCATTTGAGTGTAAGATGTCATTTTCTTGTTATAGGGTACAGATGTTGAAAGGAGAGCAGAATTACTGCTTCTGAGTGGTAGCTGGTAGACCCAGAAGTCTTGTGGCAGCTGTCAATCTATAGAGTCGGGAAGATTTTCCTTGTGTGCAATAATCTTGAAACTGCTGTGCGTCAATATGTTGTGGTTTCAGTCCTGGGTTTGAGGGTTGGTTTTCTTTGTTTTCTGCGTGTTCTGCATGTGTGTTCTTCACATATCGTGTTTTGTTTCATGTGTGGAGCCTTTCTTTGGCCTGGGTGGTGCCTGGTTCTCACTTTAGCTGTTGAGGGCAGTGGGTGGCCTTTGCCTTCTGACCACCCACCAGCTGCTGAAGGTGGACATTTTGGTGCTATTGTTTAAATCTTGAGATTTGCATTCAGAAATCCCTTGCATGTTTGGTTAAGTAGTTGAGACAGTCAAATCAAGATTTGGTGCCATTTCTACTAGAGTAATTAACCAGAATTTGCACTGACTTTAATTACGGTAGACTTGCAAGGGTGTGAGTGAAATCTGAATCTATCTCATCTTTTTCGGATTTCTGACTCTTCTGGAAATTGCAGTAAACAGAATGAGTAACTTCACAGAGTTTGTTTTAAACTCTGCAAACTCACATCATGGGTATCTGACTCGCTATGAGGAACCGTTCCTGGATTTGAAGTGTTATCGATGGGAGGCAAGTCAGGGGCCAGGTCCTTGCCCTAGGCCCATGGGCTTTGGTGGGTAGAAAGGATTGCCCCCATTCAGCTGCAGGGCTCCAGGGACGGGTGATAAAAGTTGTTTTGTTCTGGGGAAAATAGGGAGCTGTGGAGTACATGTACCACCTCCACGTCGAGTAGGCATTGCCATTCATTCCTTTGAATACAAATAGCTGTATATAGTATAGACCGTGTAACCCAGATAGAAAGTACTTTCTGCTACAGACAGCTGGGAAATGTGCTGAACAGTACTTAGCATAATGCATAGAAAATAATACACTTGTCAGAAGCAGCCAATACACATTTGGCACCTTTGCTCTTCTTCTTTTGCATTCTTTTCCATTTACTGTTTTCTCCCCTCAGGCTGTGCTCTGCGGAGGAAGCTTGTTTCTGAGAAACAAAAATGGTGCTACAGTGTTGAGGAGGTGTGCAAAACTCAGCACTAACGCTGCTCAGCTAATTATAAAGCGTCAGGAAGGTTCATTACTTCACATTAAATAAGTTCTTTCGCACTAGGTTACTATTTCCTACAGGCTTGTTGTCCTTTCACTAAGGGAGGCATATTTAATTATCATTAAACTCCATACTTGAGACCCTAAAGCAATATGTTGTTCATTCAAACCGAGAGGAGGTGTGTGGTTTTGAGGGGGAGTAGAACTCCAGGTGATGTACAAGTGCCACAGACTTTGAACCTCACCCTCCTGGAGCTGCTGCTGACCCCAGCCCAGTGTGGGACCAGGTGTGCCCTAGAGCTGGCTGGTGTCCCAATTCCCTTCTTCCTAGAAGATCCAAGAATAGTTGATTGATACTCATTGTTGGTAATATTAACAAGTCCTTTAATAAAGCGTGTTGCTTTTGATAAATCCAGTCTCAGGAGCGAGGTGATAGGGTGAAAATTTTTATTAGAAGGGAATTTTTTACTATCAGGGTCTTGGAGGCTCATGTGAAAATGTTTCCAAATGTCTCCAAAGACTTCAAATGAAATGGAAAGTAATATAATTTGTCATCTAATTTTAAGAGGCTTTGATTTCAGAGCAGCAGAGTTTGACAGCATTTTTGGGTAAATGGCTTTAAAGGTGTTGAATACTGTCACGGTCATGTATTTGTGTCCAAAAGGGAGTAAGAAGCGGCCTATGGTTGGTCTCAGAGACAGCACATAGAGAGAAAGCAGGGGCTGTAAATGTGGGAACATTCTTCTGACAACTTGGTGTTGTGTGAATGACTGAGCTGCAGCAATGCCAGATTTAGCAGCAACTTTATTAATCTATGATAAATCTTATACTCCCTTGAATCTAGACAGGCAGAAAGCTGTAAACTACAGTGGAGGGTTGAGGCGGCATTATTCTTCTGCTGAAGTTAATCACACTCTGCTCCAGCTGTTGGCGTTGCTCTGTGTTTAATGCTCATGAAGACAAAGATGGAAAAGAAAAGAGAGGAGTGTTCTTTGTCACACTCAGATTTATGTTATGATTTTGTCAGACACTTTTGGACAAGCATAATTATTTTTTTCTGTTGCTGAAATTTAGGACCAACTTAAAATGAATCTGCTCTTTCTCATATTTCAAAGCAGAACAAGAAAAATTTGACTTGAACCAATCCCTACTGTTTCTTTGAACCACATTACAGAGTTGTCCTTTTTTTTTCCATGAGAGACGCAGCCAAGACAATATCTTCTTCATTCCTGCCATTCAACATCTCATTGAATTTTGACTGCAAAAACCTAAACTAAAATTTATCTCTGAGTTTGCCTTCAAGCCTATTTATTAATTCAGTTTCATTTGTGTCCAGATATTGTCTTCTGAAACCAATATACTTGAATTGCTTAAATGGGAGAAATACAATTCAGTGTTTCATGTCTTCTCTTGAACTTGCTGCCTATCGGGATTTAATGTGGTCTTACAAAATAAGGCAGGCAACCGTATCAAAGACTCATAGTGATTCCAGAAAGTATCAAAAATCCCATATCTATTTAGTATTGAAAATGTATCCACACATTGGCAGCATTTTCTGTTTATTGGTGTGGGATGCTTCACATTTCCACCAAGTGTCCTGAGGTAAGAGCGAGTGAAGCAGTGTTGGGACTGGTATTGCCACTTGGCTTGCAAAAGCTGACTGTTTTTGCAATCCAACTGCATATAAAGGAAAATGCAGTTAAGAAATCAAAACAAATTGAACCAGTAAAGCTGTGTAAAATTGGTGAATTTATGAGGGTCCAAGGAAGGTACGAGTAACTGCCAGTTCCCCTCAGAAATTTCATGCAACTCTGAGTCAGAGGGGTAAAAAGAATCTAGTTCCTTTGAGACCCAGGGGGAGAGGTAGCTGGCTGAAAATAGAAGGAAAAAAGTGCTTTTAACTTAAGGCTCAGTCTTTGAGTAGTGCACAGGAAGACCAGGTGAGCATCCAGGAGGCCTGCAGAGTCTGAGGTTGTTGACCATGTGCCAGAAGGCCTTCAGGCATTTTGGAAGGGGCCAGGAGAGTGACAGGAGGCTGAAGGAAATATTGGAGGTCTGCAAATCTGGGGAAATTTTAGAGGGGTCTCAATTTATTTTTTATTTTTTAAATCAGCCCAGAACTGAATCCAAGTTTCTAGTCTAGTGTCAAATGTGCGGATCAAGACCTGTACAGAAATCTGGCTCATAGCTCTCTTTCCATTTATGCATATATAGGTGACACGTTTCAGCCATTTCATTAACCTTTTCTAGTCTGGTCCTGAAACACTTAACACTGCAAATCTTTGAAATGTTGCTGCATACCTTAAAAGAGCAAAAGTAAAGCCAAATACAGGTGTCAGGAAGCTCTGGACCTCTAACTCCCTGACTGCTGCCATAGGGGCTGGGGAGGATGCACTTCATCCTGGGCATTTTTTTCTTAGTTAATATAAATGGAAAGAAATCTCAGTTGTCAAAACATCACTGAGAGTCAAATCAAGGCCATTTTTTGTTAGTAGTATTTCAGCAGCCAAAACTGTATTATTTCCTCATGCCTGTTGAGCTTGCAGGGTAGAAGAGTGCTACTGGTGCTAACCGGAGTCAGCAGCAAAAGATTGATCTCGGTCATTGATTTTTCTTGTGCCAAGGGTCCTTCTTGGCTGCAGTCTCAAACACAGGAGCTGGAGAGAATTTTTTTTTTCCTTGACCATGTGAGGGGCGAAATGACTGAGATATTTGTCCAGGGGTGTTAACAAAAGTTTACTTAATGCAAAGTGGAATTCTGATCTGCAATTCCCTTAATCCGCATTCCTCCATTTTCACCCAACTGCAACCAACCACATACCAGCACTACAACAACACATGCTGGTTATGGCAGTGCTCCTGCGTTGGGTGGTTTTTCTGGACAACTTGTTGGTATTACTTTCCACTGATTTTTATCTTTAGACCATAATTATTTTATTCCTTGTAAAGATTCTGTCTCAAGGTAACAGATTTCTTTTGGAAAATGATTTTATCCGGATATGTACAAAAGTAATCCCTTTTTAAAATAACTTGCTGTAGTCTGTTTAAGCTCCTCCTAAGAAGTTTAGTCAGGTAAAATGTCTGAAAAAATAATACTTTCAATTTTCATGGTTGCAGAATTATATCATTAAGCAATAAAAGAGACAAAATTGCTGAAACAATGAACAAGTTATCAAAATGTGCAATAGTGTTCTGACCGCAAACCAACAATTCTGCTGCTTGAGTGCATTTTATATCATCAGGACTCTGAAATATGAGCAGCAAAAGAAAGCAAATTTTATTGAAGGATATATATAAAGTCTGCTAGAAATCAAGGCAAATCCTTACTGCTAGAATTGCCGTAGAGCTGGGGTGTAATCTCTTGTGCCTTAGTAAAAGAACATCAGTGTTGCCAAATAATCAATGTGAAATGAACTCTTTTTGTTCATTATGTTGGCTTTTTTTGTGTGCTTTGTATCAATATGTGTTTTAAATCATCAGTATGCTTACAGAAACTGGTGTAGGTGTCATTCCTTTTGTTAATCATTACTATTTACCACTTCAGCTCCTTCCGAGTGAACTCAGCTGTCCCTCACTCGGTTCTTGAGTGGAGCCAAACTGTTCTTGCTTGCCATTGATTTTTAATGTATGGTGACATAAGCGTCCAGTAGCAGATGAATAAGCTTTTTAGGAGTAGTCAGAGTAAATGTACTATATGAGAGCTTGTACTATTTTTTTTTACTTTCACTTGGTTAACAGATTTATTTAATTTTGCTGCTATTCTGTAAATAATTATAATACAACGCAAAACTAGATTTTAGGAATTGTTCAGCAGCAACAAAAAAAATTCTATGAATCCCCATGTCCCTTTAAGCTTTTATGAAGTGGAGCACTCAAAGGCTTTTAAGTTACAGTAGACAATATTTGCACAGGTCTTTCTGAAGTACACATACCTGCTTTGTTTGCCATGTGAAGGTTGCTTTCTGTCTTGTAATGTTACCTACTTTCCAGAAGTTCAAGCAAACACCTTCTTTTTCTATACATAGTACAAAAGTCAGATCAGAAAATCAGTGGCTTATAACATCTGTCACTTCTGGGCAACCTGGTGGTGTCAGTTAACTTAATTTTTGTTAAGTTTTCTGTTTTGAATTTTGTGAGAGGTATTTTAGACTTACAGCCCAGGGATTCATGTAGTTTCATTTTTGTCATTACAGAGTCTTCCCATGTTTGACCTTTCTTCTCCCTTTCCGTACACGCTTAAAAAATCATGGGAATTATTTCTGTATGTAATAAATTTCACTGCATAGATTAAGCCTTGAGTACCACACAAATAGGAAATATGGGTGGAAAAAAAAAATCTGAGTCCTGCCAACCTGGAGGACCCATCCATGGAAGCGAGGCTGATGATCAAGAACTTAAGAAATTTGTTTAATGTTTTGATCTGGCTTTTTAGTTACGAAATCATTTGTAGAAGCAGATGTCAGGGTGACTGATTTGGGATCTGTGTTTGATGGTTGGTGCAGCAAATTTGGCTTCTTCCCTCAACAGTGGAGGTGCTGACACCTTCAGCTGTGGCAGTTAAATTGGAAAGGATACTGAGGAGTGTCCTGTTCTTCCAGGACGTGGTATGGGATGCACACAGTGTAGAGAGAAGCAAGGAGATCAAGTACAGTGGCAGGGAAACAGAAACATCAAGAGGAACCATAGAGAGACATCATAGTAGGGGAGGCTTCATAGACAAATAGGAATAACAGATGCCAATTACATAGTACAAAGTAAATATCTGTATTTCAGTATATTTCAACATGTTGTTTTATCACCAGGAATAGTAGTACTGCTTCCTGCCAGTCAGCTGTCATCTGTTGTACTGCCACCACCCTCAAAAACCTCCTCCATATTGAAAGAGGGACATTTAATTTTAATGCCTGTGGAAATCCCCCAAAGGACAAGAAATTTAATTATTTACAGTCTGGATAATTATCTGTTTATTGATATTTAAGTGTTGTGAGCAAGTGTAGTCACATGCTTGATGTTTATAAAAATCTGAATCATGCTTACTGCCCTAGGCATAAAAAAAAAATCAAAACACATGATGTATTAGCATCAATCTATGGAAAAAAAGATTTTGTGAATAAAGAGCCAGAGAATAAGGTGCAGCTTAGACCTAGGCCAGTAACTACACAACAAAGATTTCTTTTGCAGAATCGTCAGAAATTATAGGTATTGTTTTCCTTAGTAAGAATCCATCAAAATGTGCTCTGAATCTATATAGTTGTACAGGTTGGAGTGAAAAAGATGAGTGGCATCACTTCTCTATTTGGGCCATCATTAATTTTACTTAATGGAAAGAATTTCTCAGAGAGAATACTGTAACTGGTACCAAAAAGGCATGTATTACAAGACCTGCAAAATAAGGACTTCTTTGAACACAGTATTTTAAAGATTGTGATGTATTTTCATCTTTCATTCCATATTTGACCAGATGATACAGTTCCTAGAAATTTGAGATTTATTTCACCTTTTGTTATAATGTTCCTCTTTCCCAACTTATGTAGGTGATAATAATGCCTGGGCATCGGTATTCTGCTGCTAAAGCAATCTTAGATCTTGCCTACAATTAAGAAAAAAAAAATGGTGAAAAAAGAAATAGCTGGCAAATTCCAATAGAAACGACATTTACATTGAAATACTTCAGCTGGGAAGACAGGAGAGTTTACATCACTTTTGGGAATATAATTTTGTTTGTATGGTTTTGTTCAGCCTATGTTATTGTTCCGGTGTTTTGGAGACCACATTTTGTATTAGGAAAGCATTAACTGGAATGGTGTTTTATGTGGTTGATTCTGTATGAGGTTATTTCATTCCTGGGTATTTCAGTCATGAGTACGTGCAATATGCTGCCATCTCTTAAAAATCAGAAACAATGAACCAACTCCGTTAAAAATCCAAACCGACAAGCCCTCTCCCCTTAATTTTGTTTTACTTCAAAATGTATACAATTTATTCCTAACATAATGTGTGCATACACATATATACATATGTGGAGCCTACTCTACATAATTGCAAATACATATGCACAGAAGCACATGCATTAATAGATCATGAAACAATTGCACTCAGGTAAAGCCTGTATATAGATTACATTTTGGTAGCAGCCACTCTGTTTTTGTCAGATTTCTGGAATTGCTGGTCAGATATCATGGGAGGCTGTATCACTCGGTAAGCGTTACCATCATTATTTATAAAACAAACATACACTCCTACCCTTGTGGTCTTTTGACATAGGTTATGTGAAAGATTGAACTCGCGTAGAAGAGATTCCTCAGTGAAAGTATTTCCTTAACATTGTTAAAAGTCGTTTCATGTAAATCTTAAGAGTATGGAGTTCTTGGACCTTGGTATAACTTTGAATTTATCATCTTTAACTAAAGACTAGGAACTTAAAAATTAGTATTTACCTATTTTAGAGTGCTTTTATGTATTTTGCAATGTAAAAATCTAACACCCCTCTCGAAAGTTGGTATTAATAAATCCTTTGAGAGCAGAGGACTGTTTTGCTGGAAGCAGAATGTACGTGTGAATTGTATAGGATATAAGCTATACTTCATTTTTCTGTCTTCCCCCAGCCAGTCTCTCCCCTCTGGGCCCCCCTATTTCTGTGTCACTAAATCTTTAACTTTCAGTTTTCTGTATACAAGTGCTCTTATGATCCTGGTGAGGATTCAGTGGAAGTAACTATTGAAACTTGCCTGTCAAATATCTATTTAAATCTTACTTACATGCAGTGACTGACTTTATAAAGGGAACTGTATGTGAGCATCTGACATTCTTGAGGAGCAGACAGAAGACTTCTGGCAGAGAGTAGCAATGTGTAAACGCTATGAGCTGAAACATTACCTCATAGCACTGCAGAATAGAGATGCAGAGCTGAGACACTGATTTAGGTGGTGCTAGGGTGAAGATCTGGGTATGAATGCAGCTTTTAATTACTTATTCAAGGAACCATAAGTGATTCCATTGTCTTACTATACTTTAAACAGCGAGGATGGGATTGATAAGGATTAAGATACATTAAACAGTCTCTAGAATCTAATCCCAGTTCTAAATGTATGAAAAATATCTAGGATGATAATCGTTACATGCTTATCAAGGGATTTATTTTTATCTCTTAGGATTGCTATTATGTAACTTGCAGATAGAATTACATGGTGCTTGTCTCCTGGAGGACCAAATATATAAAAGAGAAGTAGTATGCACTTTGTCCTTCAACTGGATTGCCTCCCTGAAGTCAGGTAACAGGGCCAACACTGGGATGTTTCGCTTCAGTTTCGTATTCGCTGTGGCTGAGGATATCTTGCAAATCCTTTCAAGTAGAGAAAAAGAAGCTTCATTTTTCAGTAGGCTTAGTTTCAATGGCTTGAGTACCAGAAGTCACTTGATTTCTTCAGTTGTTTCCTCTGCTTGTTTACTAGATTGAATAAAATACTTCTGTATGTGAGAATGAATTTTTGCTTTGGTGCTTGGTCCCAGACTAAAGGAACCAGAGGACAGGGTTTACCACATACCTACCTTATGGCTCCCCCAAATAAATTTGGCTAAAAGGTTAAAATTCAGACTAGTAATGCTCTGAGCTACTGGAGATACAGCTTTTCCACAAATGCATTATGTACCCACTTTATTCAGTTTTCTTTATCCAATAACTATTCACTTAGCTGACCTGAGAGAGGTCTTACAGTTACCTTAATTTGTGAGGAGAGGGTTAGTGGTAAAATATTTTACCCATTTGGGTGCAAAAAAACCAACCAATCAATTAAAAAAAAGTGTGATTTAGTCCCCTGTTCATTTGATTTGATTGAACCAAATTTAACTTTATCCACTATGATTTCTTAAAGTAGATGATAGTGAAATGCTGAATTTGCAGGTAAACAGATTTTATTGATAGCTCAAATTTAGGAATTTCAGA
Organism: Gallinago jamesoni; assembly: GCA_025769975.1. NCBI lineage: Eukaryota > Metazoa > Chordata > Aves > Charadriiformes > Scolopacidae > Gallinago > Gallinago jamesoni. The sequence goes on from JAOQGH010000012.1 coordinate 85,197,502, forward strand.
TGGTCAAGTTAATTTAATTGAAGAATTCAGAGGCATTCCAGTTTGCATATCATATAAGCAATTCATATTTATTTTATAATATTACAATTAGCTTTGCTAGTGTATTTGTTCATTTTTGGACACTAGGAAAAACTCAGTTGAAATTAATCACTATAAATTTTGATTACTAAGATGATGAATGATTAGATACCTAGTTGACAAGGGAAGCCTCAGCTTTCTTTAGGAATTTAGGAGCATTGGAAGGACCTTTTTTTATTTTCCCCTCTTTGTATTCTGAAGAATCTTTTGCTAAAAGTCCTAAAGAAAAGCCACAGATCTCTTAGAGATTTACTGGTAGTTATCGCAAGAATGGTAGAGGTCTGTTAATCGTGACTGCCCTTTTATTTGATGTTGAGTGCCTATTGGCATAGACCCCAGATACTGACTGAAACTCTACACATGAAACCAAATAATTGCTCCTGATAGAGATAATATATCATCCCTAGGACACTGATAGTGGTAATTCTCCATGTCATTTAGATAGTAGATAACGGCACTACAGCAACTGATAAATGATTAGCTTAAGTCATGAAATGAGACAAATGTGTATTTTCCTAGTTAGGTATGTGAGAGTTACAGTTAATTTTTATTTATGCAGGCCTGCTATTTATACAATGATTTCAGATAATGGATTTAGTGAGACAGGAAGAGAAGAATGTTTTTTCTTCATTTTCCTGAATGCGGAGCATGTAGAAAGAAGAGGAAAGCTCTATAGGTCTTACAGAGATGTCCCTGAATAAGACAGGAGTACATATACATCCTGCTCACTCTGTAATGAGTTTCCAGACATCCTAATTTTCATAGGATGGTCCTTCTTCTTATGCTTCTTTGAAACCTGAATTGGAAGGGAAGGGGAAGGAAATGTCTCTCTTTTCTTCTTACTTTTACTAAGCTTTTGGACATGTGGAAATACCCAAGGAATGGGATTAAAGCCTTCCCCGCCTCCAAGAAGCCTCCTCATTCCCCTATAAATCTGTGACTGATTACTGGTCATGAAGGTACAGTAAACCATTATCTGTCTTAATCCAATCTCTTATCTGTTACAGATCAAAATGCGCTTTGGGATGTTGGCTGATTATCCCACATCTGTCTGTGATGGAGGCTCTTGAGCAGCTGGGTTGTGCAGCTGTCAAGCAATAGTGCCTCCACTCTGATTTAATATGGCTATTTCTGTCTTCCTTAATTTCAGTTTTGTCTTCTGTTGTCAACTGATTTTCATTTAATTCTGAAATGATGAGCAAAATCATGTATAAAATATTCATCGTGCTTTCTTTAATGCAGCCAGATGTACTTCCTTAATGAAAGCAATAAGCCAGAGGTAATGAATTTATTAACAAGATAGAAAATTGATTTTTTTGCCACACAAACAACCTACTTGCATACACTTGGGGCATGGAAACTGAGTACTTTATATGCCTTTTGTTCCCTGTTAAATGATTTGTTCTGCTGATAGTCACTGATTCTTGCTATGAATTTGAATGAGGTCATATGAGGAGAGTGGTAAAAGGCGCATGGTAAAATTTAAAAGTAACCCAGGAATGGATGTTCTTAACAGGGTATTACCTTTATACTGCCTCTTTTTTTTTTTTTTCTCTAAAATGTGGCTGGCTTGGGCTTTAGCAACCCAGTCTGAAAGTCTGTGTTTGATGAAAAACAGAATATCCTATGAGAGACATTGAAAAATCGCAACAAAAGAAGCGATGTGGAAGAAAAAGCAGATTCAGACAGTTCTTTCAGCCACCCACACTGTCACAGCAAAGCTTCAGGAGGGGAAAGACAGAGGTGGTGGAATTAATAGGGTTTTGTACAGACCTTGGAAAAAAACTATATAGGTCGTATTAGAAGGGCTGTGTAGTTGCTTGTGGTGCTAACAGTGATGCCCTTATCCATGTTGAGTAGTGCCTTCCTCCCTACTAAAATTACTGGGGCTGCTAAAACAGTGCAGCACTCTTCAATTTTTCAATGCATTTATGAGTATTAAAGTCATACTTCTGGCTGTAGAGGTAGTTTTTGGCAGAAGCACTTCTTTTTGAATATTTAGGGGAGAGATGTGTAAAAATGGTGCGCTTAGTCCAAGCCACCCAAAAGTGTAATTACAGCTGAAGCAGAGAGGAGCTGTCAGACTAGACTGTGTAATCGCTTCGTACACATCTTTTTGGCTGCTGGAAATGTGATTAGTCACCATCAATCCTGTCTTATATAAAGATAATAAGTAGAACTCATTACAGCATTTTTGCTGTTTATGTTTCGCTGCTGGCTATCGATACGTGACAAGGCACTGTTAATCTTGTCTCTGGCAGCCAGTAGAAGAAAACCACACATGGGCATCCAGCGTCTGCAGAGGAAGCACAGAAATACACACTCTGGAAAAGGTGGAGAGGTCAAGTTTAGCATTCAAACCCTGCTCGTGACTAACTTAAAATATTACCCTTCCGCTGCTAAAGGCTGGATTTCAGCAGCAAATTTGACCAGACGGACCACACAATGAAGTCATCCGCTCTGAGACCCACCAGCTTGAAAAAACAACAACCCCTGGTGTTAAGACAAATGCTTTGAAGAGAGGTTGATATTAATCAGGTGGTGCTACTGGTTTGGAGTTTGTTAGTCATTCCATGTGAATAAAAATGCTGATAAAGGACATAATAACATTACAGAGCCAAGGCGGTTTTGTAACACAAGAAGCCACATATCTGAATCCTACGTGGAGGGAATTGGTCAGGGTCTATTTCAAAATTCCTGAAGCCAAATTCGTCTCTGGATTAACTCCTTTGAAGTCACTGGGGTTACACAAGGAATTAATTTGGCCCTTTGTCTCTGTATGATAGCAGATCTAACTAGCAATCCTGCTCGCCATGTTGGAGGTTTATTGTTTCAGTGTAGTTTCCTCCGAGGAACTCCCAAGAAAACCCATCACATTCCCACTGTGGGCACCCCTCATCTCCCCCACCTTCTTTTCCCATCTGTTTCTTAATTACTTGTGTTAACAGCTGAACATTTTCATTTATTAACTGACACACACCTTAAAAATATCTCCTTTTTGGTTTTGAGTGTTTTCTTACAACTCTATTCGGTAACCAGAGTAGAATTTCTAACATGTCAAGGCTGGGCATGGCCTTGGCTCCATGAGAGAACTTAAAAGTGTGTGCCTGGCTGCGCTGGGACTGCAGGCACAGCTGAATCCTGGTGACATGGGGTTGGATCCACAATTGCTTTAATCTAATGGAAGTGCAATGTCTGTTTCTGTCGTCCTCCTCCTCACAGCAAGCAGTGTTTGTCCAGCCACATAGTAAGCTGGATCAGGGAACCAAAAAGATTGAAAATTAACCCAGAAAATCCATGTTCAGCCAAATCCATTAGCTGTCCTCTACCAGAAGAGGATGTGGTAGCAGAGGTGGAGGGCTAAGGGCTAGCTGGAGGTGTCTGGTAGCTCTGGCCATGGCCTCCAATTCCCTCAGTGGCCCCTTCTGGCAATCAAGAGAAGGGGAAGAATGTCCAGCTGCCTCCAGCTACCTGCGTAGCTGAAAAAATAAGTCCATCAGGCCTTTTTGGAAGAAAAGTACATAATCTGTTCCACTTATTAAATCAACAGATGCCTTTTTTCCTTTTCTGTTTTCCTTCAAAATAAATTGTTTTTAGTCAAACATGAAATTCATCGGTGTACTTATTTTGATAGGACTAAGACATGCTTTCACCTTTACACTGTAGCACCAGGCAAGTGAAAAAAATGAAGCTTGTTTTGTGAGTGTTGAAGGGACAAGGCGTCATGATTAGGAGATGATTAGTTAGAGGTTGCTCACTGGGTTGGTGGCTTTGCCAGTGACAGAGTCTCTAATTTCCTTGTGATGAACCTGCTCCTCAGCCCTTAAGGTCCTCAATGGAAGAAGCCTCTGCTTGCTGTCTTGTGTGACACCAGCTGGCATGCTGCAGGCTGTCATCTCTGCAGGAGTGCTCCCCGGTCCCACACCCTTGTCCCTTCTGGCTTAGCAACTTAAAACTAAGGTTTTATTCATACACCCATGCCCTAGATCAGATTTTCATCATTTGATCTCCAACTTATGTGGTATTCTTTTAATTAATGCAGTGGAGAAGAAAATTTTGAATTGCACTGAAGGATTTTGATACATAGAAGTGGCTATTCCTCAGTCATTTCTTTCAGCATTTCTACTGTGTTGCAGAGGATAGCAGGTAACTGACTCTTCCAAGCTTCAGAGTTTAGAAAATGTGTTATTTAAAGTAAAGCATGCTTCTGGCATGTCTGAGTAGTATAGCAGATGTTACTGGAAATAACATAAAGTAAATTTTTCTACCATTATGTGACAGGTAGAACACCTGTAGAACATTGCACAATCAGAATTGTTGGGTTTAGTCCATAATTTTTCTTGCTTGAGAGGTAATGATTGAGCCATTTCCTTTTTGAGTGGGATGTCAGATATTTAGTTGGCATAATATGGGTATCCTGCAACTATTTCATTTTTTTACTATACAGTTTCTTAGGGGACCAACTCAGCTTCATCCTTTTTTTTGGTCTTTATACAAGAAAGGATGGCTTCTGTCTCACCTTTTTACAAATTAGACAGAATACAGGTTAATGTTTTGGCTTTTCATGAGAGAGGAATCGATTAAAAAAAGAAAGGCTAGAATTGGTAAATTGTAAATAAAATATCTAAATGAGAAGAAATATATGATTTTAAAAGAAGCCTGTTAATCGTCCTGTGGTGCTATCTTGTTTTTTCTGCAAACTAGAGCAGGTTGCTCAAAGCCCCATCCAGCCTGCCTTTGAACACTTCCAGGGATGGAAGGAACATTTAGTGGTTGACGAAACTCCCATCCTCCTCTGCCTGGCTTCCAAGCTTCCAGGGGAGATTGAGCTCTCCCCTGGCATTTGGGCAGATGGGTGACGCCAGATCTCTCTTTGGGTCAAAGTTTGTTTTGCTTGCCTGGGCCTTGTCAACGGTGGCAGCAACGCTTGCAAGGCTATAGGGCTGCAAAGTGTCAGGACACGTTTATCTAGACTGAGTGAAACCTCTAGAGTTTTGTTCTGCTTCTGCTATTTCTGTGATTTGATCCTGTGCAGTTCCACATTCAGTGTTGCGGATGTTTGCCAAACGCCTCTTGAGTGAACAGAATTAAGTGATTTCAAGAGAAGCATTGAAGCTTTGAAGGGAGGATGGTAAGAAACACAGTTTAGAACATTCAGGTTGCAAGTTATCCCCAGTCTCATCACTGGTGTTTAGCTTAGTATGTTCTTGCTTCCAACCAAATTATAGGTGTTTTTTCTGATCTTGGAAAACATGTAGAAATAACATGAATGTAGAATAACACAATAAATGGTGGTTATGAAAGTGTACTGCAAAATCCTTTCTTAGATACAAAATATACAAAATGAGCTGGATCAAGTAGGGAAAACTTATGGAAAACCAGCTTTAAGTTATTGCATAATCTTTTGAAAGTTCTTACTACCTGGAAGGTAAAGAAACATTTCAGTAAGAAACCAGACTGTTTATTTCGGTACAGTTTTTACCCAGTGACCCTTGGCATATGTGACAGGGAAATACATATGCTGAGAGAGAGAACTGTGACCTGCTGTGATCTAATGTGGTGAAGTTCTGTTGGTGTGTGAAGACCTGAGTGAACTTGGGTTTTCAGAAGTAAGATGTCAGTGAGTGACATCTGAAGCAAAGTCAAGACCTGGAGTTCAATGGGCTCTTACAGAGCTGGCAAGAAATCCTCTGGCAGGTCCGTTTGCTGTGTTTCTGAGGAATTTATAGACAGCAATTGAGTATAGTAGTGCATTTTTTTTAAATTAAATGCTCTGCCTGCAGAGGCATTGGAGAGTATACTGAAATTAGAGGATAACAACTAAAAGAGATAATAAAATACTCTCTGATCTGAGCTTTGCAGGAAGATAGTTCAGTTTTCACGGTTGATAAGCATCTTCTTGCAGCGCTGGCTCTTGGAGCGCATTCTTCCAGTGCTGCTCAAAGCCCAGATTAAATGGGCCTATTCTCAAAGGAGCTGCGCTGGCTGTGGGTCAGGGACTGATACCCACTGAATGCTGAGCAATTGAAAATGGGACTATTTTTGACTGTCCCAGTACTTGCTGTGGTTTCAGCATGTCTCGGGGTTAGGCGTTTATATATATATATATATATATATATATGTATATGCCAACATATGGGCTCTGCAATCTTTGCTTTCCAGATAGGAGCTGGTGTCCCCCCATTCAGACATAAACTATGCAGACAACAGCATTCCTTACATTGTAAGAGGCATTAGTGCCCTCTCCCTTACTGCTTTTGGATAAATACATAACCCAGATTCAAGTTGCAGCAGGTATTAAAAAATTAAATAAGGTCCCTGAAATCGTATTTATTAAGCGCATTTGCACACACACTGTCTGGAGGTTGAGTTAAAGGTTTGTGTCCTCAGGTCTTTGTTTATAAGAAAAAACACTTTGGTTCACCTTTAAAAGGGAATGAAAATGAAAGTCTCCTATTGCTGTCTCTAATGCTAGTGTTCCTAGCATGGTTTGTCAAGCTTTGTGTGGAAGTTATGCTAAGTTGCTCTCATTTTATTTTACATATGTGCTCTGCAGATTTTTTTATTTAAGTTTTATTAAACAAATGATATAAGGAATTTGAATATAAAATAAATCAGCATGAATTAATATAACTTTCACCAGAGCTGCATAATGGTGAAGAGGAAATCATTCTTGTTACCTAAGACAGATGAGCATGGAAGTGAAATTTAGTGGAATGGATATATGCAAACCTATGGGTATTGGACTGAGACTCCGTGGACCTGGATTAACATTCATTAAATGATTCCTTTTGTGTGTCATTTCAGATTGTCCCTGCACAACATCTTTCCATGAGAGGTGTTTTAATATCTGTTGCTTTCCTTTCTGGGTAACAAGTACATATATTTTTAGCGAGTCAAAATTTGTTCCGCTTGAGAAAACAAAAGCAATTAAGGCAACAATAGCTAAATTAACAAATGAGTACTCAATTATCCATAGAAGCCAAAGCTGGAGAAGCCCAGAGGGATGCAACCTGTGTGCGTCCCCTGCCAGGGCACTATGTCAGTGTGTGAAACTCTATTATCGGAACTGCGAGGATAAATCCAGTTTTCAAAATCTAATCTTATTTATATACGTACTGTCTTGATGCAAAAGCCTCTTGAAATGTGGAGTACTCAATTTTTCTTCAATAGTCCTAGAAGAGGCTTTTTGTTCGAATTCTGCTCCCTTGCCTTATATGGCTCTTTTGGAACTATATGCTAGATCGAAATCTTAGACTATACTTCAGTTGTAACCAAAAAGGAATGGCTTCTTATCTTTTCTGGAACTGACATTCTGTTCTGTAGATTACTGTGTATTTTTTTTGGAGAAGCTGTTAATCGTCTTTCTGTGCTCTCTTTATTTTTTCTCCACGCTTGTATAGTGGCTTTCCCTGGACCCAGTCTCATGTTCAGCTGCTGACACAACCTCTGCCTGCTTCAGAGAGAGCTGTGTGAGGCCAAACAGGGTGCTAAACTGTACATGCTCTCTATTTCTTTGTTTTTGTGAGGTTTTACCATCATTTCCTTACCGTAGAACTAAGAACCTTTAATTAATAAATTATTTTTATATTTTTTTAATAAATATTTTGACTGTTCTGATCCTAACCCAAAACTTTGGGGACGATGGTAAGAGATGTCTTTTAAGAGAGTAGGTGTTTCAAAACTACACTGTAATATATTGTACTGTATATTAATAAATTATAGTATGCTATAGTGTAGCATAACTCCTGCAGTTGCCAAAGCCCAATGCTTTATATAGTCAATGGCATAGTAACCCTTCTAACAATTAAAAAACAGAAGAGAACATGCCGAAACCAATTTTGCAACATTGCACACTGGAATGACCAGTTTTTGTGTTCAGATATTACACTTGATGAAGTTATCATTACTAAATAATCCTAGCTGAGTTGTTCAGGTCTTATTTCAGTGATTTAAATACATAGTCCAATCAGAGATCACATTTAAGGTGCAACTAAAGCATGTGACATGTTTTTATAAAGTTTTATTTCAAGTTACTGTAATCATTATATTTATCTACTAAAAGGAAAATCTCAGGAGGTTAATTTTCTGTCATTATGAGATAAAATCTTCTGCAACTTTAGCTTATCTGAATTGGAAAGAAGACACTTCCACCCTACCCTGGGTCCAAATTTAGAAAAAAAGGTTTGGTTTTGCTAACTACAGCTCATCCCTCCTAAAGAAAATATTTTTGTTCCTATATTATATTGCATGATTTTTTTTCCTTATATTTCCCTCCCCTCTAGAAATAGTAGTTCCTCCTGAGAGTTGTTGCTGCAGTAATTTTGGAGTCACTTAATTCAAGCTGGCTTTTGCCCCTGCCGAAACCTGCTGACACAAATCAGTCTTCTAAATCATATGTTTTCTGAACCCCTTATATATATTGCCAATATGTGTCCATTATCTTCCAAGGTCTTTCTGTAATATGCTCTAGAGCCTAGCCAAATTGGTCAGGTCTGTCCCAGTACTGAAAAAAATAATAAGAAAAAAAGCCTGGCTTGGTGGTTTTGGGTTCATCTCCAATCTTCCCCACAGTGAAACTGTCCATCAGATGGATGCCGGAGTGGGGTCAGACACCGAGTTGCTGGATGTGCCAGCTTCCCCTGACCCTGCCTCCCTGTAGCACGTGTTGCTGCGTCCATCTGAGGCTGTTTTCATTTGGATTTGGTTTTGTCTCAAGAGGAATGGCAAGGCTTACAAGAAAGGCTGTCTTGAACTAGGATGGATAAAAACCGAGCTTTTATCAGCTCAGCTCCCTTCACGTATCTGACTGTAAAAAGGACTTTGGCTGTAGAAGTTCAAAGTATCCCTGAGCTTTCAGAAAATGTTACAGACCCTCTTCATCAAGTAAAGGCTTATGCTGAGAGCGTACACAGAGGTGCAGAAGTTGACATGTTGGCCCTAATTAACTGGATCCAGTCCGTGGTCTTCACATCACTTGGTCTTATTAAACATTTATGTGCATCTGTGAAAATTCCCCAAGCTAATTCCTCGTGTAAATATTTTAGATGGAACAAGTAATAAATGAGGCTGAGGAACCAGTACTGACTAATGAGATAAGGGTTAGATTGCCTGTGCTTGGTGATGAGTGAATTGTGATTCACAGGGTGGTGAGACTGGCTTGCTGATGCACAGTGAAATTGCTGCTAAGTGAAGAAAAAAACTTTTAAAAATTCTCGTTACAGATAAACAGGCTTTTGTGTGTAAAGGCCTTCTCTTATTATCAAGCTGCAAAATAAGACCTGGGTAAATATCTGTATTTGACCAGAAGCAAATTTTAGAGAACAACTCACTTAACAGAACAGAACTGGAAACAGCTGAGTAATTTGGTCTGGTGGAGATGGTAGGCTGGTGCTGTTCGGAGAAAATTCTGGAGAAGTAATTTGTAGTTATGTCCACTTGGCCATTTTTTTCCCTTTCTTGTAATAGCGTAGGCAGTAGTTATTTTAGAAGCATTACAGTGTAATACATATCCAACTAGTGCGCATTCCACTCTAACAAATGATGTGTTACAAGCATTCTCTATGTATGGACATAGAAGTAATTTTCAAATTTAAATTCCATTTTCAAAGTTTAATTCAATTAAGAAGCAACTATGGTAAGGATTGAACAAAAATAAGAAATGCGTATCTGGTATCTTATTGAAAACAGGTGATTTTTAAGAGGTCCTGAAGACACGGGCCATGCATCTCTTTGGTTTGTAGCATTTCAGGTGCTGAGGGATGCACCCAAGCTGTAGGTGCACAGCATTTGGTCACCTTCTAGCCGATAGTTTTTCTTTTCCATTACCCTCTGGTGTTAACAGTTGATCCTCTCAAAGCTGAATCCCATGGCCGCCTTGATGGGTGTCATACCCAAGTATGTGTGGTTGTGCTGTGCTGCTGAGAAGTCACCCAAAATGTGTTAAATAATATGTAAACAATTTAATTGGTAATCTGTTCCATTTAAGATATATTAGTATTACACAAGCCTTAGAGTTTTATGGATTTTCCTTCAGTTGAGCACATTCATTCCAGAGTTTCTTATTATTTTGTTGCCAGCATTTGGAAAGTTAAGGAGCCACAAAAGATGGTACTTTGATTTTACATTTTACTTGCAAGGTGACAGAAAGTCCTAGGTGGTGTGCCCCATCTGCCTCAAAGGAAAGAGGGGTATTTACTCACTCCTCAGTCTCCTGTCCCTTAGGTAACTAAATGTACCTTAGCTATTTCCCAGACATGACTAAAACAGCAGGCATCTCAACATAACAGCAGGCATCTCAACAAGTCTGGTTTTTTGTTTTTTTTCCACTGAGGAGAGGGGATTCTGAGGAAATACTCAGAAACCAATGGTTTTTATTTTTAAAAATGGGACTAAAGAGAATATGAGAGGAAGAAAAATGTGAAAAAAATGCAGCGCTCCATAGGTACTCTTTGTATTCTGCATGACTTCAGCTAGAGGCTCTTCTGTATCTAGGTGCTTCCTTTAAAGTTTGTGTATGTTGGGGTGGGGATGAGGGACAAATAAAACCATTCTTTGGAGGAAGACTTGTTAAATCCTGAGCAAAATGGGCCTACAATTTTGTGGTGCCTTTGTTTACACTTGCCATGATATTGGATCTGAAAGTAGTGGCCAAAGTGCTCCGCACCGAAGCAGCAACTCCAGTAAGAGTCTGAGCGCACCTTCTCTGCAGTGCAGGCTGTGTGCAGTCAGGTCCAGAGAATATCAGCTGCAGTGACATTTTCTCTCTCTCCATGCTTTTTTTCTTTTAATTCTCCTTTGCAGCAAACACTTAGAAACTTCTTGCAGGATAAATGACCTGTGATGGCAAAGGGAAGCTGAATGCTTTCCAGCATTTAAAGAAGAGGTGTAGTATTTCAGATTTAGAGAACGCTTTCTGAGAGAGAAAAAAACTGGGTGTTGTGAAAAGTTGTTGAATAAAATACTTCACTTATATTGCTGCGATTTTGCCTAAAATCCAAGTGGAAGTCTTGGTTAACTTGCTGAAGAAACCAGTAGTGTTTTAATATGGAGCTATGCAGAGGAGCAAGGTTTGCAGTATATAGCCTAGAGGGCTAGGTCAACAGAGGCTATTTGAAAGATGGAAAAAAACAGATAGATCAATTAAAAATGCTTGCTTACTAGCTTTATAATAGTGAGTGACAGGATGGAAAAATCCCATTGGCCCCTCATTTAGAAAGCAGCACTGAGTTCTGCGTGCTTTCTGGTGATGGTGGTGGTAAAATTAGTGCCCTTGGAGATGCAGCCCTTGCTGTCTGTCCTCAGGATTTTCTGTGGGATTTCTAACTGCTGCACTCCTAACTATGGTGCCTGTCCTTCTAATGCTATGCCAGCTTGCGGAATTGTTTGCTACCCGTGATTTGCAAAGCAACCTGGGTTCTGGAATTGTGCTGACATGGTGATTTTCTCTAAATTACTGCAAGATCACAGCAGGCCAAACAGGACAGCATCCAGGTTACCTTGTGCTGCTTCCAAAAGCAATGCCATTAGAAAAGCTGAGGGAAGCACTCTCTGTGAAATGGAAAAGGACACTGGGAATGTGTAAAATGCGATTAAACTCAGAAGTAAGAATATATTGCTAAAAGAATCTCTTGTTTTATTTTTGGCATATGTGGTGGTAAAAGTGCTTGTCGTTTGTGCTCAAAGAAGCAGCAGAACAGGCAGTTGCCATTACGTGGAATGACTTCTTTCTGGCTTCCTTTGCTTTTCGCTAGTCAAAGCATCCAAGGAGAACATGGTACCAGAATCGAGGGCAGATGCCTGTTCCACCTATACCCTCATATCCCTTTTTCAAACCTCCTCCCTGTCCTCTCCCACCCCCCTGATAGGAACTTGTTTGCTCTGAAGTAGATGGTGCTGTCATCAATTTGGGTGAAACATTGATGGGGTCTGTGGCTGGTGCATGGCTACTGATTTAGGGCAGTTAAGGATTTCTCATTGTTTTAAAGGAAGCAGCTTTAATCATCTTGCTAGATTGAAAGCTACTTCAGTCAACGTGGATTTTGCTGTCAGAAAAATCAAATCTTCTTGACCATGCAAAGCAGTAGTGTGATTCTGCCAAACATCATTGGGAAAGCAGATAGGAGAACAGTGGGCCCTGTTTGCCTCAGTTCATTAGCAGGGTAAAGAGGGATGGACTGGATTCATGGCTTGTTTTAAACTGGTGCAGAATTAGTTCTCTTTCAGTTTCCTAATTTTTTTTATTTAATAATATTTAAAATTATTATGGTCACTAAAAAGGTGTTAGCATTACTGTGTGCAGGTAAAAATACAAGACCTGTTCCAAACTATTTTCTGGAATATGCAGGAACCTGAGGGCATAGAAGTGATACCAGGAGAATCAGATGATTATTTGAAATTTCGCAATAGAGTAGTTTTGTTTCTACATATTGATTTAATTATATTATAACTTTGAATGTTTGAGAGTTGGGGTTTTTTTTTTAATTGCAAGCTTTTGAAAATTGGAACAAACAAATTAACAAAGACAAGACTAAAAAAACCAAATAAAGCAATACCACTGATCATAATACTCATTGTGTGACAGAGGGTCTACTGATAAACCAGAATATGAGACTACGAATGCAAACAGATTGTTACTGCAGATAATAATATGCAACATATGCCTGCGGTTAACAGCATGGTTTAGATGCCATGGGAGGTTGTGGTACATGTTTACTGTAAAGAAGCAGTCAGTGCTAGTATGAGCATAAAATTTCTGACCATACCAGAACCTTTCTGAATGTTGAACTTCCAATCCAAAAATAGTTGGATGGATTTGGTTTTAAATCAGGTCTAAAATGGATAAGGATGATCTTCTATTTCTGATGTAGCTGAAAATCTTCTACCATAATGGACCATCTCATGAATTATTTGATTGTTCATGGTTTGACCTCCAAAACGTGGCCATCCTTTAGTAGCTTTTACTGCATAGCACATATTTTTCAAGCAAAAGATGAAAATGCATTCTAGAAATGTTGTGAACTCCACATGTGTGTGTGCATGGCCATGAAAAACCATATGTAACCTCATTCTTCAGCATTTCCTGCTCCTACTGTAGTGATAATGGAAGCTGAATCTGTTTATTTTAGAATGTGTTCTCCAGTTATTCCATGGAAATATAAAATTGTTTTAATTGTCAGAAGGTTCTGAGACATTTCTGCAAGCAGCTGCTGAACAGATGGTAGAATATATTTCAACATACAGCTATCTTCTGTGAGTTCTGTTGTTCAACAAGTTAGAAGTACTTGTGTTTAAGAGTTTTCTGTGATTTTCCAGTCTGACAACTTTCCTCGTGCTAGTGTTTTGGTTTTGTTTGGGGTTTTTTGTTGTTTTTGTTGGTGGCGGTTTTTCTGTTTTGTTTTGTTTTGTTTTGTTTTTTTAAATGATTTACTGATTGGTTTCTGGTAAGTTTTCTGTTGATGTGATTTACCCTGTATTTTTTGAGAGAGAATATACTGGTTTTAAAGCTTTAGATGTAGCAAGCAGGAAGGCTAAAAAACATACTATGAGCTCAGGAGTTTAGGTTGTAGTGTCCTAGAAAAAAATAAATTTGCTCTTCTTATTAGACTTCTTGGAAAATACAGTCCTACATTCAGAAAAATGAATGCCCTCCTTGTGTCCTGCTGACTTAGTGCAGGCATACTAGCTTGAAAAGAAGATTATGGATGTTTTGTGATCAGTTGTATCACTGTTGCATATGACAGCATTCTTACTGCATAGCAATTTTCTTAAGATGAGTTGGAAAACTCCGAAGCCATTGCATCTCCAGTAAAATAACATCTGTATTTAACCATACCTCTCTGCCTAAGCCCAGTCTTGGATGATGATGTCTGTCCATGGCTCAGAAAAGCTGTGTTTTGGCATCTACATTACTGCCTGAACTGCATCTGGTTCCAAATAGTTTGATGTTTTTGCTGGAGGATGGAGGAATCGTGGTGGAAACCACAGAGCTGGTTAGGATACAAGAAGTAGGATGTGTCAAGTTTTGGAATTTAGTTTCCTCTGAGTCAGTCTTTTGAGGTTAATAAGCACTTATACTGCTTTCTGTGGGATAGCTTTCTAATTCTTCCTTCTGTATTCTTTGACCACAGGAAAACATTGCCTGGAAATAAGGAAAAAAAGAATTTTATTATTGGCTAATTGTAGAGCTAGGATACAGCTAAGGATGCAGTAATTGGTCATGTTGATGCTATTTCATAATTTATAGCCAATTTTTTCATTATTAATTCATTTATCTAAGAATGATGCTAAGTAGTCTGGGTTTTTTTATTGCTAGACTGTGGTGTTATTTTCACAAGTGTTTCAAATTCAGAGATTAGCACTTATATGGGCATAAGATGTATAAATTCATAAAGATGAGTACAGAGCATTGATATACTAGAAAGATAATTTAACCATTTTAAAAACCCCCATTATCTATGTTCCTCGGAAGGGACTTTTCAGACGCTTTTCTATGAGTCTTTTTTTCTATCTATTTTAACTAAAAATGGCTTTAAAAGGCTAATGTTGCAGAAAACACATAAAAATCAAGGACAATCTTAACATTGAAACCAATTTTCATCTCTTGGTAATTTGACATTGGCGTTCAGTTTTTGGAAGGGATGGCAGCCCTTTTTGCCTCTGAAATTGCTCCTACTGTGAACTTCATTGGTTTTGGCTTTGTGATGAATTTGCTGATCATCAGAGTCAGTCAGACAGGACAGCTGCCACAACGCTCCTCTGATTTGATTTCCTTAATATATTACATTAGGAAAAGGAGAAAGTCAAAGTGATTGCAAGGTCTTTCAAGGACATAATTGCAGGAAGGAAAGGACAGGTTTGCACCTCAAATGCACATGGAGAAAAGTTAATGCAGACTAAGACTTTGGAGAAGAGAGGACACTTTAGATGTTACAGAAGGCATGGCTAAGTCTGATCTGTGGGCAGTAAGATTAGATTTATAGACCGTAAGGAAACAGTAATAGATGTTCATGTTTAAATTGCAACTTGAGATTTTTCTGCTTATTTTCTTTGGGGTGCTGGCAACGTAAGTATTTTACACAAATACTTGGCTCAAATTGTTTTCCTTTATTCTCTTGAGGGTCTCGCAGTAGATACTTGAATTGAGCAAACTATATGGCCCCTGAAGCTATTATACGACAGACTGCTAACATATCTGCTAATCTGAAATACAGTAAGCATATAACTGAAGTGTTTATTGCCATTACAAATATGTTCTCGAATCTTTTTTTGGAAGGAATAACCCTTGGGTGATTGCAGTCTTTGTTTCTCCAAGGTTTTTGCTTTCCTTTTCTCTCCCTTTCCTCCTCCCCTCAAGATGCCTTACAGTAAGGCTATACATGAATTCTTGCTTTGGCACAGAATTGCATCGACATGGCAGAAAATACTCAATTCCTACCAAGAGGGTTTGCAAGGAAACTTTTGGTCCTGGATTGCTCTGGGACACAGTCGGGTGTTAGAGGAGAGGGCAGTACTTTCCCTTGCTCTATCTCCTGTTGAGACCAGTGTCTTGGGCGGGAGCCCTGCTTCTTTGCATCTTTGTCTGCATTGCTGCGTGCAGCCTTTTGGGAAAGCTTATCTGAAACAGCATGCGTAAATAGGGTTGGTAATTGAGAGAGCATTATACTTAAAGTTCCTAAGATAACTGCTGTCATAACTTGTTAGGACATTGGTTTTATGTTGGGCTTTTAGTCACCTTAGGGGATGAATCCTTCAACTCTTTGTTAATGGACCGTGGCTATTCAGCTGCAGAGCCCTGCAGGTCTGTGTAATTGCTTCAGCAAGCTGGGCTTTGGCCCAGTATTTCCAGCCCTGTATTTCTTGGTGGTTGAAATAGAATTGCACAACAAGCAGCTGAACTTTTGCAACACAAGAGCATAGTTTGTGCGCTAGGTTTTTGCAGTAAGCACACATTTATACAAGTTTTTTTGGGTGCTTTTAGTAAGCCTTGGAAACTTAAACTTCCGGAGTTTCTCATTGTTCTCCCTGAATCTCACCCCCCACTCACTGTTTTGTCCATCAGTCTCACGTCAACCAGTTCTTAGCTGGAGTTCCCTTAGTCTAGAACATAATCGTATTTTTTAATACACTTTTAGTTCTTTTTTTCTGGTTTACAAAGTCTGCCTTATATCCTCTTTCACATGAGAACAGCAGTGGTCTATTACATCAATTCCCTTACAATATAAAAATTATATTAACTCTTGTTCTTGGGCCTGGGCCCTGGTCCAAGCTTGAGTAATGAAGCCTTATGCCCAATTATCAGTGATTGTTTCTGCTTTTTTCCATGTATTTGCAGTCTGGGTCTTAGATTGGATGATACTCAGTAACTGCATTTCTGGATTTCTGGTGCTTAGTCTTCATCTACCATTTTCTTAATTTTTGCACAAACCTAAATCATCAGCATGTCCAGAAGGATATATGTAGCTTTTATGCAGGGAAATGCAAGTCACAGAATCCCAGAATGGTTAAGTTTGGAAGGGACCTCTGCAGGTCATCTGGTCCCACGACCCCTGCTCAAGCACCTTTTTTTCCCAGGACTGTGTCCAGATGTCTTTTGAATATCTCCAGGGATGGAGACTCCACAAACTCCCTGGGCAATCTGTACCAG
The DNA here is from genome assembly GCA_025769975.1 of Gallinago jamesoni. Classification (NCBI taxonomy): domain Eukaryota; kingdom Metazoa; phylum Chordata; class Aves; order Charadriiformes; family Scolopacidae; genus Gallinago; species Gallinago jamesoni. The sequence goes on from JAOQGH010000012.1 coordinate 85,214,225, forward strand.
TGCTCGGTCACTGTCACAGGTTCCTGATGTTCAGATGGAGCCTCATGCGTTTCCATTTCTGCCCATTGCCTCTTATCCTGTCACTGGCAGCATGAAAAGAGCCTGGCTAATGGAGACTAATTAGTCTTCATGTGTTCCATTAGTTTCTTGAATTGGCTTCCATCAGGGCTCTAAATGCTATGTAGTTTATCAATACCAGCCTCTTCCTGTTAAAGCTCAAAATGCTGATTCTGATCTTTACAGTCCTGGGCCATGCAATGGTATTTTTATTTTTCCTATGTGGTATCAGTGCTGAATCCACCCTTAAATATGACAAATATCCACCTGATTCTCAGGGTAGAGGTGTATCTGAAAAATGCTGACATCAACATGGCTATCCTCCTCATAGTCTAAACAACCAAACTACAGGTATGTAATATGAAGTATGGCATACAAGGAGCTTCATGCCCTGCACCTACTTTTGGTGGCTAAAATGAGTATCAGTGGATAAGAAGGTACAATAGCCAAGCTTGGCCTAGGCAGTTCTCGAGTGCCAGCCAAATCGCCATCATGAGCCTCTGCTACTGTAAGTCAGTTTATATGAAATTTTAATCAAGAATAACTTTCATCCTAGGCATTTAACCAGATGTTGAAATACAAAAGAAACCTTGATGTTATGTTTTTTGTCCCACAGACACAGTCTGTGAGTCTGTGATTTGTCTCAGAGCAAATACTGCAACGCTACACAGAAGTGAAAAGAGAATTTGACCATGTTTTGTCCATCACTAAAGAGAAGTATTAAATTATACTTTATAATGGGAATTATGGGTTAATGCGAAGCATAAAAGAAGGAAAGAAGGTTAGAAAATAAACACTATCTTATTAGAAGATTTTATTTGATTCTGTCAAAAAAAAGTCCCACCAAAGATGGACAACATATCAAAATAAGACTCTTTATCTGGGGTTAATTTTCTTTGCAAGTGAGAATTTCCCAGTCTGTAACATAGAGAGCTGAGAAGAATTTGCTGAGCAGGGATCAATAGACATCGCCCTTTCTGTTCACGTTTGCAAGTCAGTGTGTCTTCCAGCAGTACAAAGAAAAATCTGATTTGTAAACCGAGCAGCATTCCTTGAATAAGCTCAGTTCTTCACGCTTTTCTGTAAGCATTGTTTTTCCTGGAAGATTCAAGTGCCAGAAAATTAGTTTAACAATAGTTGAAATGTAATTAAAAAATACACAGACATGTTCTTCACCTCTTTTCTTCCTTTTATGGTCTTTCTGCAGAACATCTGTGCTCAACTCCCTTGACGTGGAAGTAATATGATTTTTTAATTTTTTTTTTTTTTAATATTAGCTGTAAGCGGATAGAGACTTTCTAAGGAGTCTCGAAAACCAGTGTTTAGTGAGGGCCAGAGGCAAAAAATGCAGATATGTCCCATACTCTTTGGTTTTTCATTGTCATTGACAATTGGCAAAATACTGGTTTTCATGCAGTTTAGCTTTGTTTAACCTCAAAAAACTCAAGTTCTTATGTTTACTTGTCTTACAGTCCTGTTAGATTTTTCAGAATGTAAGCTATGTTTCAATGTTAGTGTTGTTAGAAAATAATTTGCTAACAGGAATTAACCACATGCATAATCTCGATTTGGTGTTTGCTGTGGGAGTGGAAAGCCCATTTCTCTCCATCCATCTAAGACCTCTTTGCTGAGGTCCTGCTGCTCAGGCAACCCTATAGAAGCATCTTCTTTAACAGGAATGCACAAGAGCTTGGGTTTGGGTACTCTACACTCAAATTACTGGGCTCAATAATGTCTCTGGGGCACAGCATGATTTACTGGAGGTCCCACGTCTTGCAGGAGGGAGCGTGGAAGCTTATCCCAGGGGCTGGGTCCAGGGGTGCCTACTCGGAGCCAAGTGTTGAACATGCGTGACTTTCTCTCACCTCTGGCACTTCAATCAAAGTATCAGTGAATTCATGACAGTATTGAGGCCTGAAAGCAGCAGAGCTGCATGAACGCAGGAGTCTCTGTTTCCCATTGCAGACATCGCCAAGTTGGGGTCGACAAGCTGGGCACAGGCAGCGGTGGCTGGGTGGATGTTGTGTGGCTCAGCAGATCCAGTGCTGCCCTGGGAGGTGGGATGGGAAGCACCTGGAGAGAAGTGTCAGTCCCAAGAACTGACTTGGCTTCTGCTGAGTTCCTATCTGCATGCTCTATCACTAGCTTGGAAAAGAAAAATGTTGTCTTTGATACTGCCATTTAAGCGTTTACGATCCGTATCCTAGATCACTTTTCCAGAGTTTGACCCTGGCTGTTAAGTCACTTAGCCAGGTTTTATTGCACCAGGTTTTATTATACCGCTGGGCTTTGGTAAGTCCTGGAAATTGCAGGTCAACTGTCAGTTTTGCTTTTAATAGGTAGTAGAAACAAGTAGGAATTTGATAAGTACATGGTTAAGATGTGCATACGTATTTGAGCTTTTTGTTAATTTGTTGGCAAAATGTGGTCAGTGGAGTCATGCAGGAAAAAGTGGTTTATAAATTAAGATCTGTTTGAAAATTTTAGTAGCTTGTAATAGCCTGGACTTGTCTGCTCTGGGGAAAGAAGTGCTTCTTCCCAGAATATTGAATGCTGTGGGTCAGAGGGAACCAGGGTTCCCTTGGTCATCTGGGCAATGTGGTTAAGCGACCAGCTTTCACCTCAAGAAGTGATGGCTGACCCTTGTTGTAGGCATCTCAGTGCTCCATGGGTACTTCTTCCTTGAATTGTATTCTGAGAGCATAAACCAAGTGTTTACTTCATGTCTGTTGTGGTAATCATTTTTGGTAGGTGGTTGGTCTGTGAAATAGCCTGTTCTCCTCGGTCCTTCCTGGTCTGTGCAGAGTTGGCGCAGATAGCTCTTTATCCTGCGGCTTTCTGTATAACCCAGCTCCTTGTTCTTTTCTAGTAAGTTTGACATAATTTATTGTTAATCTCCGAGTTGGAAAAGATGTGGCAAAGTGGAGTCGCAAATATTTTTATTTTTGTAAATCCTCCCACTGTCAGTCCCACCTTGGCGGTTATCTCAGGTTTTCAGGTTTTCATAGTGCTGGAGAAAGCATTGCCGGTTTGAAGTGTTTTCCCAGGTTTTCTCTTTTCAAAATTTATAGCTCCGAGGTAAAACTTTTCTTGGTATAGTCTCATGTTTTCCTAAATAAGAGATGTCTATTTTCTATTTCAATACCCAGAGAACACAGGAATGCAATCAACATAAACATTTTGGGATACCGTGCCACTTTACTGGGAGACACATTTCAGTGAATTTTTCAGGCTGATGCTTTTTGGCCTTGTATGTTTGAATGATGGCTACACGACAGGTTTCTCCAAACGGCGACTTGACTATAGCAGTGGCTTTCCCCAGGCCCTCTTCTGGGGAAGGCTGATGAACTGTGCCTGGGCTTTGTTCTGCTGCGGGTGGTGGAGAAGGACAAAAGGTTGTGTGTAACTGAGGGCTGAAAGAAATGGGTCGGGAATAAGGAGAAGATTGATTACCTTCCAGTAATGGTTTGTGCCTGGGAAGTTTTCCAGTATTTTCCTGTCAGTCTCTTGCATCTGAGGGGGGTCTCAGACCATATTTCAAACCTAAGGCCAGTTACGGATATGCAGTGATTTTAGAGAAGACTATAACTAAAAATTGGATCCGTCCTGCAGGTAACTCTTGGAGCCTAAAAGGTGATGAGAACAAATCATATCCTTCGTCCTCCTGTGGAATTTACCTAAAGAATACAGAACAAGCCAAGATTAAAGAAGCAATAGTGAAATGTTTGGTGCGATTTTATATTAAGTCTTTAGGCTGCAATTCTTGTTCAAATTATTATAAAAAAGAAAAAGTTAAATTATGCCTAGGCTATTCGCCCAGAAAGATAGCGTTACACCCATAATATCTTTTGCTTGTTTGGACAGAATAGTATATATAGAAGAGCCTGCTTTGTGATCAGGAGCAATGTTTTATGAGGCATAGAAAGCACTGCCAACTGCCAAGGTCTTTGTGGTAGGGTATTATGGCTAGCAGAGGAGAGCAGCATTGCGGTAAGGCTCTCAACGGTCCTAAAAATATGTCATTAGGGCTATACGCTGAATGCTGATCAGTGTTAGCTGAGCTTCAGGCATGGAAACTGCACGCAGCATTGCTCACATGCGCAGTTATTTGGATATGAGCAGAAATGCAAGAGCAGATGCAAGGCACATCTCACTGTCAAAGAGCTGAATCACCTGAAATTTCTGGGTGACATTCATAGCTCGCTGAGGAATTCAGCTCCGTGACTGTAGAATGTCTGTGCTGTGGTGGGATCTGTCTTATTTTCAAGGGAAGTGAGGAAGTTAAAACATTTGTGCAAACTGATTTTTGATTTGGGGGAGCTTCACCTTTCAATCTGCATTATTGTTCTAAGTGCCGAGGTATTTGAAAACATTTTCTAAAATAGGTTCTGAATTCTCTGTATTAACTCTGTGTTGTCATTTCTGTAGAAGTATGAAAGAACTTGGGGGGGGAAACCCCCAAAGACCCTTAAATAATTCAGATCTACAGGATGGAGTGTTCAGTTTGAGGGCAAATCTAGAGGCATCTGTAGTAATATGATTTTCTGTAGGGTTACGCAAATGAAGCATCACCTGCAAGCTGGTAAGTGTACACAAGATATTTCATAGTTCAGAAAGTTGTAATCCCAACTCGTGTTGCCTTTATGGCAATAATTGTATCTTCAAGACTTCAAAGGTTGGAATCATATTGTTGTCATGATAAGCCCTTGGAGATTAATCTTGATTCCCCTTTTACTGGAATATTTAGATATATATCCAAATAAAAGAAACGTCCTTTAAAGGATTTCAAATTCACAGATGAAACATGGGAATTTCGTCATTCACAGATGAATTTTCATCAATTGAGTTTGACTAGTGGTTTAATCTGAAATTGGTATGTAACAGGTATACAGCAGATTTTCTTTGTAAGAGCTTGGTTATGATCAAGCTTTTGATGTCACCTTGTTTATTTTATGACATGACATCTTAATGCTTAAATTGAAACGATGTCATAAGTGTAACATGGTATGCCGGTAACATGCCGTGGTATCCACAAAGTTCTAAACTCACATATTTCACCTTGGCATGACTTTGGGGTATTTTTTATTGTTAACATAGGTCTAGAATATGCCTACCCAGATAGTTACTCAGCTGAAAAAAAAATTTTTTTTTGAAGTCTGCACTCAATTAAGCAATATCCTTATGTACTGAAAAGGGGAGATACCAGCTGCAGGATGGGACTGATGGCTATGTATAAATATCTGAGTGCAGATAGTCATGTGTTTCTTCTCTTGTCCGTCCAACCTGTGGTCTCATCATGAGACACTTGATCTCCTCTTACCCCAAGGAGACCTTTCAAAAGGGGGCATTTTATAAAACTTTTTAAGCAAGAGATAAATAGCAGCATTCTGTTGTGGTGCTTAATTATGGCTGAATAAACCCTTTCAGCAAACAGGAAAGGTGTTACTGCAGCATTTCTGGTTTCACTTCATTTGGTGGCTTGTAGGATGATGTCTCTGCTCTTCAGACATGTCAGGTTGTTTCTGCTGCACTGGCAGCTGTTTGGTGATGCTGAACCTGCATGACAGAGGTTTATTTTCTGTAAGGAATTACACCATTGGCATTCTGGCTTGGGCATGAATTATCCTATTCCGCTGACTGGAGATGGCAGGGTCCATAAGCAGAAGAGGTGGACGTGGGCTTTTTGTTTCAGTTACAGCCCATGTCACCCCCTGCTTGGAAGCCATCCCCTGTGAAGGGAGCTGGCTCGTCCTTTGAGCCAGAATACACACTCCTTGTGGCAAAGCAGTCCTTGGCTGAAAGTCTGTTGCTCTCATTAAAGTGGACACTTGGTAGAGCACACAATGGTAAGAGAGACATCAGGAAATAAGTCTGGGCGTGGTAGAGGGAACCATGGAGTTAGTGTAATTATATGGTTTGTCGGAGGGGTACCTTAGGAAAGCATTTGTAAAGGGAAATCACAAAGTCTGGTTGGTGTAATAAGCAAGGAGCATAGATTACTTTATTTCAGTAAGGCTATTTTGAGATCCAAAGAGATGTACAGTTAAAAGAGTAATTGGCAATACAGTAATGAAATAACTACTACCAGGGTTCATGCAGAACTCAAATATTATTATAGGACAGAGAGGGGGAAAACTTCAAGCCAAATAAGTGTTTAAAACAAATCAAGTAGGCAGATCAGTAAAGCAAAATAGATATTCATGGCTGTGTAAAACCTTTTGGAGCAAATGTGAAGCTGTCCTTTGATTTCCAGTGGAAGCAAGATGGTATCACTCATTCTGCCACTGGCTCAACCATTGCATGCCTACAGAAAGACTGTGTGGAGCACTTGAAATGTGACTTCAATAATCTTTGCAAGCCGTTGGAGCTACTCACTTGATGCGGCAATGTGAACAAGTCCCTGGAGTCCCAACCTTTTGTAGTGCTAAGAAGCGCTGCCATTTTAAAACTGAAACTCATGCAGTGAGAAAGAGAAGGACACGAAACAGGAACCATTTATTTTTAAAGTACCCCCATCTTTTAGTATTTACTCTGATGCTTTCAAATGCTGGAAAAAATAAAAGTGCAGTCAGTAATGATTTCTTGCACTTTTTTTTTTCTTTTTTTTTCCCCCACTTCTCACATTTTTTTTTTTTCAATTCCAAAAATTTATATCAGATTGCTTTCTGGTCAGCTTTCATTTTCAGGTTCAACAAGATGGTTCGTAGTGTATGTATTTCCCCCCCACACTCCAGCTCCGTGTAAGTTTGGGCTCCCTTTTAACCACTGTCTGTCTTAACTCTTTGCTTCTAAGCAGTGTATTTCTGAGTAGCCAGGCAGAGCTATTTCAGTGTATGAATTTTAACAGCTGCAGATTCTTGAGTGTAATGGGTGTCTTTGGCTAGGAAATAAAGCCCTTGAATTTTGTCCCTTGCATTTGAGAGCCATTCAGTGGAAGAAAAAAGATTTGATAGTTTTCATTGGGGTAATGGAGATTTCACAACTAGATGTAGCAAACTGCCTCCCCATTAAAGCTAATGCTGGAATGGAATGTCTTGGCATCTTGTGGTTTTGTTGCATACAGCAACTAGCTCACATAGCTTCCCACTCAAAGCAGGGTTCTGGAAAGCTAAACCAGGTGTCCTCAACTTCCCAGCCAACCTAAATTATTTTGATTCTGTAACTTCATAGGTTTCTTGCTGAATTCAGCACAGAGGCAGGTTTGCACCTTGATTGGTCATAGCATGTATGATAAGCTAAAACCATGGCACTTTGTAATTAAGGAGGTTGAAGATGTGTTCCAGACTGGAATGATGCAGTGATGATTAGAGAAGCTCTTGGTTGATTGCACTGATCTGTTATGAGAGAGAGTCCACTTCTCTCTGCACAGAATGAACAGCCATCTGCTGCTCCCTTGCTTTCCTTCACCCCTCAGCAGTCTTGCTGCTTTTGTATCTGCAGCAGCCCAGAACTGAGTGCAGGAGAGAACTCTGTGTAGGACAGAGCTCTGGCTTCTTAGTTCTCAGGAAGTGCAGTTAACCAGGTTAAAGTCCACTTGGGACTTAACGCAAATCCAGACCTGTGTCGGAGGCCTTTTAATTCCGTGTTCTTCATATTGCATACTCATATGCTAATATGAGAGTAGCTTCTCTGAACTAGGTCCTGAGAGTGTGCTGCACAGCGGTGTAACCAGCGTTGCTCTTAATCTAGTTAGCAACAGGGTTGGATCAGGAATCCTCTTGATAAACTGAAAATAGTGTTTTGCACAGCTGAGTTCTGCACCCCTCGTGTAGATACTATAATTTTGGGAACTGTTTAAGAAGCTGTTTAGGAGACAAAACTGCAGCACTAGGCCAAGACAACATGGGTGTGGAGCCCATATGGAGGGTTGATATCTTGAATAGCTGAAGAACTGAGGAAATCTGAATTCTTTTGGTTCATTGGTGGAAAAATTAATTCCTTTACACTTTTTCCTTTTCAGTGACTGCATCCTGTAGACACAGTGCAGCTAGTTTGAGGATTTGCTTATTCTTTTTCATGTTTTAGGCTAGCTATATTTTTGTATGGCTATAGAGCACAACACTGATCATTTGTAAATGTGTTTTTTGCTCACAAATAGGAGTTTGCCAATATCAAAACTCATAATATTAGTAAGAGAGAAAGGCTAACTTTTGGTGGAATTTTGGTGCTCCGTTTAAATGCAGCAAAGTAACAAAGTAGTGGCAATAGCAAACTCTGGTGTGGCTTTTTGATTGCAGCACCTTTGTATTGAGCTACCTACCTCCTTCATTAGTCAAGGAAGTAGGTCCCCCAGTATTCTGAGGTTGCCTGGAGATGCTTTGAACTCATTTAGGCATCAGAATAGCTTTGAAAATGTGACATCTGCCTATAAATACTTATTGAGAAAACCAGATTAAATCTCTCTGGTTTTGTTATTCATAAACATATTAAGCAGATTGTGTTCTCAGCTCAGAGATCCCTGGACTGACTTTGTAAGGGCTGGCTTCAGTCAACGGGGGTGCCGTAGCTCAGGTATCAGACATCACTGTCTTTTCTTTTTAACTTGAAACTGAACGCAATGGCAAATGTGGTACAAAGTTGTCTGAGCTTGATTCCCTGAGATAAAATGTGGAAAGTAGTAATGTCATCCATATTTGTTCTTCGGCAACAAAATCAGTGTCTCCCTCATTCCACGTTAGGACGACTGGAAGTGGAGAGTTGACTTCAGCAAAATATTCTACTTACACACAAAATCCAGACTCTGGGGTATAAAAATAACCCCCAAACCTAAATACTAATAATGTTTGTTGAGTGTGTGTGATTCACACCTGTTCTGTACAATCTATGTCTTTTTTTCAGTGTGTCAAGTCTTGCAAGCTATGATTTTGAAAAGGGAGTGTCTTGGGACTAAGATTGGGGAAAAAATCACTGCAGGGTTGTGAAAATGTCTGTTTCTGATGAAAGATAGGGCTTAATAAAGTAGGGTAGTTGATCAGTCATCAATAATTTTATTATGCATTATGGGAGACATTGATCCAAGAGTTAATAAGAGACATTCCAAGGTATGATACACTGAAGACCAGACAAAAGACTTGTGATACACTCCTGAGCATCTCTTCTTCTCTTAATGGTGTTCTGGTAGCGCCCACGGGAGAGTAGTGTTCTCTTCTCTGGTATTTGAAACCAGCCCAGGCTCAGTGTCTTATGCTCCAAGAAGATAAATGATGGGGGAAAGCTGAAAAAATTATTAAAAAAACTTTGCTCAGTCAAAACATGTTGTTCAAAACCTAACCTCCAAACCTGGACAGTATTAGTGAGCTAACTATTTTAGGCACCATAGCACAGTAGGGTTTTGGTGAGAATGTCATTCCTTAGCTAGAAATATAATACAAGTCTTATAAAGAATTTCTGGTCTGGCTAACAAAATGAGATACTTTTTCATCACAGAGGGACACAAGGTGAAAAGTTCAGGTCTGGATCCGCTTTGGGTTTGGTCTATTTATATGGATAAATGTGATAAAATGCAGCTGCAAGCTTCAGATTCATGTCTTTCTAATGTTTAGGGTAACTCAGAGTCAGTTGGGTTTTGCACCTTCTGCAGTTTCCAAGCGCCTGCAACCAGGGAAGGAGCGGGGCCACTGAACAACAGAGCTCAACTTCTCGTGCTGGACTTGTGTGGGAATCATGCTGGTTCAAAAGTAGATTGAAACCCTAGATCGTAGACCGATGGAGCTAAAGCGTCTTGACAACTTGTGCTGCAGCCCCCCTTGCTACTCTAAAATTATTATCAAATCTAAAATCTACTGAGTAATAAAGCAAGATGTCATTCAGGTCTCTGATCTGTGTCTGGATAGCAAGAAAATTGCTGGCCGTGCAGTGAAGTCAGGTTCCAAGTGGAACAAAATTTGTGGAGTGATTCAGCTCCGCTAACCAGCTGTTGGAAAACCCAGGTGTAAGCGGTGCATAGCAGCAAATCACATGCCTCTCAGGCTGGAGACTGACATTTTACATAATTGTGTGGGATGCATTACATAGGCCTCTGCTCTCTTTAAATTAAAACTAATCTGTTCTCAATGTAACAAAACTTGGGTGCTGTCCTGCATCCATTAAGAAATCTATTTATGTTTGACTTATGCTTATAAATCTTTCATAAACCAACTTAAAGTAGCCCAGTGCAAAGGCATATCTGAATGTCTTTAAAGCATGAAAATACTATAATGCCCATTTTAAATATGAGAAACCAAGCGAAAAAAAAAAAAAAGACAAGCAAAGATTCTGCTGGACTGAGCCTTAATCTTTGCACATAAATGGTATTTCTGGCTTTGGGGCTTCATTAAAAATTAACAAGATTAACAAGTGCTGAGGAATTTATTAGGTTAAGGCATAGGCTTGTGTTGGGGTTGTCCAAGTGCAAACCAGTTCTTCGACTCCAAGATCACTTTCTTTCTTATTGTTTCTGGTCTGGGAGAAAGGATTGTGAAGATACTTCTGATATAAGAGCCAGAGAGGTGGTGGTTAATACATTGGAGAAACAAAAAGACAGATATGTGCATGCACATGTGTCTCCTACTTCTCTCACTTAAAAGCTTGAGCAGGTGCTTACCTCAACAGGATTATCTGGCATCTGGCAGAAGCTATCAGTGGGGATATACTCAATGGGAAGCTCCTGATGAGACTTAACAAGCACTTTAGTGTGAAATCAAAACTTATCCAGAGTGTATTGGGATGCTTGAGAGTTGTCTCAGCTGCAGTTGCTGTCTCCTGTGGAGTCTTGTTTTTTCATGTGAAGAACAAGCTGCACCAGAATAGAGAAAACCTTCCTGACTGTAAATCATCTATTTTCCTATCTTTCCTGCATGAAGAGTATCGTCTACAGAGTTTTAGTTAAATTTAATACCAGTAACATGATACTTAGTACTTTGTATGGCACAGTCAAAAAGTAGGATTATCAGTTGAAACACAACCTTGATTTTGTAGTCCCAACAGTTGCTTTGTATGAAGTTCAGCGAGGCTTATCAGTTTAAGGGCTGTCAGTGGCAGTGAATTCAGCCTACCAAAAAGCTTGAGCTGAGCCAAAGACCATTCTTCATGAAGGTGAATATCCTTAAGAAAGGTTCAGATCTTTTGGGAAAATCTGCTGAAAAAAAGCTATCACTATACATATTTATTTGCAAAGTTGGCTTTTGCGTTTTGGCCCATTTGGGCAGGGAGGGCAGGAAAAGAATGTGGATAGATTCCTCTGCATGTTCCCACTACAGAGAAATGGCATAGCTGCTGCTGCCCTTGGCAGAAGAATTTGGTTCTACCAGGTCCCTGGTGTGCTACAGAGCCTCCAGGACCCCACGTGGGTCCCAAAAGGCCTGAGCCACAGGGGTGGCTGAGCTGAAACCGTCTTATTTGTCTCTCATGTTAGAGCTTGGATCCTGAGGCAGGTGGGAAGGAGACCCAGCAGGCTGTCTGTCCATACACAGTGCAGTGTATGGACTGGGCAGTCCAATTTGTTACCTAGTGTTTGATGAAGAAAACAGGCTTTTTTTTTAAATCTGATTTTGTAACACCTTGGTTATTTTTAGGAAAGGTCAGGGATTTTATCTGTTAATTTTGTTTACTGCTATCGTTCCTCAGTGAATGTATCATGGTAGGCCACTCTGGGCCCGAAATAAGCCTTGTAAAGATACCAGCTTGTACCTGTCGTAAAGTAAATGAACGCTAAAAATGAGGTTTGCTAGTTACAATAGCTGAATCCCAGCATTCCCTGAAGTTATATTCATATAATGATAAGAATTTTCACATTTCTGTTGAGGAACTAGGGAATAGGTATCTGACTGGGGATGGCAGGACCGCAGAGCTTGTTTGATCCCAGCTACATCCTCCCCTAATTGCACTAATAGGCAATGTTCATAAAATATATTTTCTTCAAAGCCATCTCCTTGAGATATTATTGTAACAATGGCATATCCCAGACAGCATCACATACCAAGTCTTCTGTATAAATTACTTCACCAGAAAAGTTTCACGTGTTATACACATCCTCATCTGATAGTTGAAATCCGTACCTGCATCAGCATAGGATATTCAGATTCTGCTGTGCATGGATATCTAATACAAATTTCTTGTGAATGTCTTGGTCCCAGCTCATAAGTAATTCTCTTCCATCTAATGCATTGATGTTTGTGTGAGTAACTTGTTTAAAGCTGTACTTGCAAATTCAGGGAAATGCTTGGTCTGTAAATTGTACCCATTAAATTTCCAAGGGGCCTAACAATTATACTAGCACTAATAGGCCTTAGTGTAGTAATAATGGTTATGGAGCTTAAGGGAGAGTGGGGCACCCCAGCACTGGGTTCAGCACAGATGTAATCAAAGCTGACAGTCAGAACGGAGAGGTTTGGTGTCAGATAGAAGGCAGTAAGTGAATCAGTTCAATGACCTAATCCTTGCTGAACCAGAGGGAAAAAACCTCAAAAATTAACTACACGGCAGGAAGCAATTCACACATTGAGTTTCCCCAGCCAGGGCCAGGTAGCAATGATCCAATAATATCAGTGAGTAATTTATAAGAGGTTTGGTTCTTCTTCAAGGAGGCCTTTTCTGCATTTTATAAAATAGAGAAAACTGCCTAAGGTGTCAGTTGAGTTAAATAACAGAGCTGTTTGCATTGCCTTCAGAAATATACAAAATAGAAGACACATTCTGCTTTCTAAAATATATCACAAACAGCATGAAGGTTTTATCATAGATCCCACAATCTTTCCTAAACACTAGGAAAACCTCATTTTTATTTCTTGACAAAATATGCAATGAGCCACACACTTTTCAGTTGGAGGAACGAGGATCCTGAAGGAAACCAGTGTTTTAGAGAAGCGTTTTTATGATCGCCAGATGGGGAAGGAGTCTACATTTTAATATTTGTGCACATCTAATCCCACCACTGACAATGGGATTTAAAATGCCTACTAATCAATGTGATACATATGCTAGATGTCACGGAGTGAGTAATGCGATGTAATGTGGTAGCCACTGTATACAGAGAAGCATCCCATGTGGCTGTAAACATCTGCTTTTGTTATCAGTGACTCTAGAGCTGTCATGGTTGGCAAAGGAGAAAAACAAAACAAAGGGAGGTTTGCAAAAGACACTGAGCTTTCATCTACATGGGAGCCCCTGAAGTGAAATGCCTTGTTGGGAGCAAATGGAGCCATGTGTGTCCTCTCTCTATAGGTATCAAGTAGTTCCCTCTGCCCCCACCAAATGGTTATTTTTAGTTGAAGGGTCCTGCCTTTTACAAACAAATCGCTCTGGAGAGAAAGTGACGAGCAGCAAGTTTTTGTGCATGTGTGTGAGAGAGAGGAGAGATTTACAATATGAAGATAACCTGATTTGTTCTAAATGAATGCTCCTGCCTGCTTTATTGGTATTACTTGCTGCTGGCGGTGCAGGTTCTCTGACCCAAACCCCACATCTTGGGCTGCTGAGTGCAGTGGGTGCTTGTGGTGTGGGCTCATCAAGCTCCCAGCTCCAAGGGAGAGGCTCCTTGCATTGTCTGGCACCAGTACCCAGAGTACTATCTTTCCCAAGGGTGGGTATTGGGTTATTGACTTCAGCATCACTTGGGTGCATGCCATTATAATCATAGAATCATAATCCTTGCTTCTTGTCTCAAATCTGCCACACTCGTGTCCAAAAGGTGAACCAGCTCACCTCTGAGATGCTTTGGAAAACAGGGTTTCAAGCAGAGAGTGTGGACTGTGGTGCTTTGGTAGCCTTTCTGAAACAGCAGGTGAAATTCTCCCCGTCTCTCATTTGCAGAGTGGATCCTTCAGAGGTGATATGGCTCCGTCCAGCTGTGTTGTCTTGTCCCATGCAGTCCCAGGAGGGACGGACAGAAATGAACCCACATTGATTTACTTCCTAATAACATTTTTCCTGAAGTAGGCATAGGAAGATAATGCTGCTGTGGGCAAACACCCTTGCTGGTTTTGGCAGATGAAACAGTATGAAGAGAGAAGGTAGCCTCTGGGAAGTTACAGTTCCTGATATCTGTCAAATGTTTTAAACTAATGCTGCAATCTAAACATTCACTTGTCCTAAACTGACTGCAAACTCGGGCACAGGCACTGACAATTGTGGCAATGATTTGCCCCCATAATCTTCATCTACTTCTGCTTATACAATGAGGCTTTCTGTCATTTTGATAATACATGCTGACAAGAACTGTGTGGGTATGATATTTTAGTATGTTTGCTGTTTCTCATTAATTAAACAGCAAAATCACCCTGAATCCATTACAGTGCAGTACATAGATGGAAAGCAGGATCTAAACTTTAGCCACCGCATTGACATTATTATTCACTAATGGGGTGGTCTTTGTCATTCCAAACTAGTTTGTAGAAGCATACAATGTCTTATTTGAACACAGAATAAGTAAAGTGACTACCTTTTTGAGTGTTTTGCCCCATTAGTAGCTCAAGTACCTATTCCTATTTTATATGGTGTTGCTCAGATACTGTTATACAGTCAGAAAGCTCTTAATTTCTATGTAAAAGGTTACAGCTGGAATTGGATGCAAGATTCTTAAGAATCTTTTTTTTTTTTTTTTAAACTGCATCATTACTTTTGTCCCCCCACTTTCCCTGAACACACACGTGTGCAAGTTCTCTTCCTCATCTTCATTTCTATTGGATGTAATTCTTTCCGGGTAAATGCTGTCTCTTGTGAAATTTTTTTGATATATAGGCTCTTTGTTTTAAGACAGCTGTAGTGTCAGGCCCACCCACACTGTGCTGTCCCCATTGCTTTGAAGCCAATATTTCAAACATAAAATAGCTGTCAAGTCTTTGCTTTGGTTCCACTTGCTGGGGATGGCATGAAAACAAAAGTTTTTATGTTCTGGGGTTTCATTTAAATGAGCCAAATGAGTAGAAGATTCAAGGATTTCGACCTCAATGACTTATCGTGAAAACTACTTTTGACTCAGAAGTTAGATAAAGATAGGAGAGTGCAAACTGTGTTTGAGGTTTTCTGGTGCTTGTTTTGTAGATGGGAAAAAAAAAAAGTTAATTTTTGCCTTCTCTTAATCTCTTCAGATTTGGGCAGAACTTTGTGAATTCTGCAGGTTTGGTGTATAGGAAAAGGGAGAGCAGTTCGCCTGCAGACAGTGTGAACTGGTGTGAGGTCAGTTTGTGCTGCTGGACCAGCGCTGTGCTGCCCCACTGGGGTGGGATGGAAATGCTGCCGTGTGGAATCATTCCCATGACAGAACACTCACACAAATGTATTTGCAATCTTTTGCTATGCCCTTCAGAAAGCAATCTGAGAGAGGACAAAAACGTGACCAGGAGACACACAAACATCAAGTGGAAAATGTTTATCTAGCGGAAAATGTTTTTGGTGGGTAGGTAGTACAGTGATGCAGGCTGGGAAACAATTTCCATCTACCTGCAAAAGATTTCTTAGGATTTTTGTTGGACAGCATCTCATAAGGAAAGGGAAATACTCCTTGCAGTGTACTGATATACTCTAGTTTACTGCTAAGGAAGTAACTGCCAGGGAAAATTCAAGCCAGATATTAGGCAGCTGGCATTCCCAACTGGTTTAACCTGCCTCCGACAGCACATGTAGCATGGCTAGAGTGCTCCAGCTTTCAGGAATGTTGATTTCTTTAGGCAAATTCTGATGTAATGACAGAAAAATGGAGCTTGATTTTAATTGCATAATAAAGTCTCATTTGTTTTGATAGTCTGTAGAAAGAGCACGTTTACCACGTTCAGGCTCATCTATGAATCCAGGGCTCAGGGAGTAATTGAATCTGAAGTTCAGGTCGTGGGTCACTTCTCACAGGAACTTTGACTTTTAAATTTTTTTTTATTCCTTTCATTACTGTTTTCTAGCTTTAGAGATTTTGAAGTGAGCTGATTTTCTGATTGTGTATAACTAGCCAACTTGTTTATGGAGGATATTTTACTTACAATCTGTAAACTGTATCTGTCTGTTGTCACATCCGTTCATGCTGGGCAGAAGGCCAGCATGCTGAGAAAAAAGCAATTGCACTGGGTATTGCTTTACATCTTTCAGGAAATGTAATTTTTCAGTGAAATGTCTTTTTTTGGTATTCAAGTATTTGATAAATTACCAGCCGTATTATTAGTAGAGGAAAACAGCAGTGTATTTTGATCAATAGCATGACTATAATGAAGATGCCAGAAAGATATACTTTGATAAATTTGCATGTGGTTTTATGTGTGTGTATGTTAAGCATTCCCCACAAAAATCTTGTAAATTCATCTTATATGATTGCTTAGTATTGATGATGATCTTGATGTAACACAGAGCACAATTCCAGGTAGTTCCTGCCTATCTATAGCATTTGATGTCTTCTGTAAGGTATGTTATGCCCTTGAAAGAAATGGAATGTGTGGAAATATTTGAAAATCTGGATATGTTTGGCAGCATAAGCACTGTAATTAATCCAGTTCCTGCAGCAGGCTAAAAGATCAATATAAAAACACACTGCTGGACTATGGGAAGTGACCTTGTAGAAGTGTCATCCATAATTATGCCTCTTGTCCTTCTTTAACTTTCTGGATTCAATCAGCTCTGTTCTCATTAGAGTGGGGTTTAGTTCTGGTTTTGCATTGTTGCCTGTCTTGTCATGAGCAAGCTTTGCTAAGACTTGAAGAAGCACCCCAGAAACTGAAAGTATGAATGATTAGTGGCTAATAAATTAAGTAGTAAGCAGGTTTTTGGATAGCACCTCAGAAGTTAGTCCCTTTCTCTCTGAATTCCTGTATGGATCAATAGCAAGTCAAATATGATTCTCACTGGAATAAGAATGGTTTGGGTTGGAATGGACCTTAAAGACCATTGTGTTTCAACCCCCGTGCTGTAGGCAGGGACATCTCCCACTAGACCAGGTTGCTTAGAGCTCCATACAACCTGGCCATGAACCCCTCCAGGAATGGGTTATCCACAGCTGCTCTGAGCAACCTGTTCCAGTGCCTCACTACCCTCAGGGCAAAGATATTTTTTTTCTAGTATCTAAATCTCCCTTCTTTCAATTTAAAACCATTACCCCTCATCCTATCACTACAGTCCCTGATAAAGAGTCCTTCTCCATCTTTTCTCTAGGCCTCCTTTAGGTACTGTGTGTTTTGGAATTAAGATAATACATATGAAATTCAGTGTTTCGGTAGAGTTATGCTTTTTAACTTGTTTTAAATGCAGTTGTTACTGCAAGCTGTGCCAGCGGAAAGGATGAAGAAGTGCTGCAGGGTTTGCTTCTAGGCTTATCTCTTCCCTGTGCTCCATCAGCACGGTCTGTTGTCATGCTGTGTTTGCAGGAGACAAAGTGGATCGCAGGAGCCAGGAACATGTTTTTGCATCAGGCTTTGTGGTACCCCACTCTGTCAAGGCTCAGTTTGTGTCCCAGCAGCCAGGTCTTTTACTCTGGATCATTCCTAGCCAAATGTGCCAAGGTCTTTGGCTGGTGAGTGGTCACTGGGTGGCTTGACAGAGATGTGGGAAAATAAGTTACCTGGAAAACAAGGAGTGTCACGGCCAGACAGTGATGGGCACTGCTTGGAAGATGGCACCTGTCAATTGAGAGTGACTGGGGAATCACAGAATGGTAGGGGTTGGAAGGGACCTTTGGCGAGCATCTAGTCGTACCCCCCTGCCAAAGCATGTTCAATTGCTGTTGGGGGCACTGCATAGAAAACAAGATGGAGAATGGCTGCCCGAACCACATGGGAAGAATGGTTGTCCCGTTGGCACCAGCAGGCCTCTCCCCAGCAAGGGCAGAGGCTGTTGGCATGGCAGAGCTGACACTCTGGGGCAGGACCAAGCCCCTGGCAGCTCTGCAGAACCATGAGGAGCCCAAGGGAACATTGCCCACTCCTCTGCTGCAAGCTGTGACCCGGGGCATTGGGCAGCGAGGGTAGCGCAGGGCTGACATCGAAGGCAGTGCGCAGGGTCAGGGCAGAGCTGCCTGCACACAAACTCCTTTTGTACTCGCACAGCTCCAGTAGCCACGTGGTTGTCCCCTCCTGCCTTGGGAGCACAAGGCGAGCTGATCCCCATGGACAGCGAGACGCATGATGGGCTTTGCAAGCAGAGGGGTGAAGGTGGGGAAAGGGGAAATGCCTCACGCAAGATCATGGGCCCTCTGAAATGTCCACTTCTTTGGACATTTGAATGATGCTAGTATGCCTATTTATAGCTAACGTCCGTGCTTTGCAAACAGGGCTGAAAAAGCAAGTGACTTTTATGGGCCCCTATCTGAACTGTGGGCATTTGTTCTGACCAAAGATAAAAGTGCTTCACCCTGCAGAGCACGCCTTGCTTGTAAGATGGAGAAAGACCTGACAGCTCCTCTCTCAGTTGTTACTTCTCAATGGATGTTCTTGAAAAAAATGCCTGGATGTTATTATGTCACAGGAAAAGGACACTTTTCTCTATATGGTTTATCTGATTTGATAAGTTGTTGCTGTTAATTAAACTATTAAATATACTTCAAGAGGGAGGCCAGCTGACCTTCCACGGCATGCACGAGGAAGTGGAGGAAAAATAACTGTCCTCTACTGACTCATGGTCTCCAAAAGAATAGAGGAGGAGATGTAAATAATGCAGATATGCTTTATAAAGACAACAGTCAGAGTAAGCCAAAGTTGCCTCCCATATTTTTCTTTAATTGTTTTGAATTGTTTTATTTCCTAATAGTCACATCCTTATTAACGTCGTGTTTTTCCTTCCCATACCCCTCCTGTAGGCTGTGTTGTACGTGGGAATTTCTAGCCTGTAAAACCTAACAACTTGTTATAGAAGAACAGTTTCTAATTTATGGAATTATTAGACATCAGTAGTCTGTGTTCTTCCCCACTTGTCTACGTGCACATGCTGAAGTATCCCATGTTTTATTGTTGATGTGGATAAGATTTGAGAAGATTATGTAGACTTTTTAACTGGCTATTTATGATTTTATTGGTCTTCATAAATTAAACGCCCTCTTTATTTTAGGAAGGACATTTCAAAAGGCCAGAATGAAGGGACTGAGGAGAAAACTCCATTGTTCCCTTCAGATGCAAATTCTTTTCTCCTCCTTTCTTCTCTGACTCTGTGGGGTGAGTGGCGTAGCACAGCTTCTCTGAAGTTTGAGCCCCCTGTTGCAGGGATTCCTGTGACGTTACCTTTGTAGTTAAATGTGCAAATTCCTTTTTTTCTTGTCGCTGTTCTCAGAGACTGATGAAATCATAGCAGATTGTTCTCACTTAAACCCTGGTTTTGTTTTGGAGAAACATCCGCTGCTAATTTTTTCTTTTCTTTCTCCATTAACTGTATACATTTTCAGTAAAAGCCATCATCTGTGTGCTTCAGAGATTATTCATGTTCATTTTATTGGTTTGATTCCTAAATGTTATCAGGGAGTTAGAGCTGAGCCTTTTAATTCAAATGGCATAATGCCCAATCCTCTGAGATTAGCTGGCAAGTGATTGTGGGCATGATGCCACCTGGCATTTCTCAGAAAGGGGCTGCTAATAAAACACCGGAAAAAAATAAGATTGTTCCAGACATGCAAACCCCTGAAGTTGCAGGGAGCGAGGAGTGACAGAGATTTCACAAACACACCCAATATTCTGTTGCAGAGCTCGTAAACTGCTCAGGAAATACCATCGTAGTACTTCTGCAGAGAAAAGATAATGAAGTGAAGGTACTTTGAGTACAAATTAATTTTTGCTTTCTGAAATTTGTGGCCGAAATGTGCATTTCTTTTTTTTTGGCTCACTGGGATTCCTTCAGCAAAGCTTGGGCTCCATGAGCTCTCGGCCTTTTAGGACCCGGAATTTGTTCCCTTCCAATTTGCCTCACCATAGTGCAGCCCTACAGCTTCCCACAGGACTGTCCTAGGGCCAAAGACCATATTCTTCCTGGGTCCCCAGCTATAGTTAATCTGGGCAGAACGCATTGGGATCCTATCTTGGATCTAAAGAAAGTTTCTCGTCTACAAGAGACTTAAAATGCAATGTTTCTAACTGAGTGACTGACGTTTTCTGATTATAACTTTTGTTTTATCAGAAAACCTCCAAAAAAACTTGATTCCTGGATAAATAGGTCCCAAGACATTTAGGGCTTTATAGGTCTAGACTAACATCTTAAAACTAGGAGGCTCCCCAAGCAGATTATGCATCACGAATTTAATATGCTCGTGAATTAAAATGCCACTTAACAAGCAAATTGCCAAATCCTGCACCAACTGAAGCTTTCTGTACACACTCAAAAGGTTGTCTCATATACAGCATATGGTGCTGTAGGGCACTGATTTGCACAAAAAGCCTAGCCAAGAGCAATAAAAAGAAGTACACAGTAAGAAATAGTTTTTCAGCCCAAAGAAAAAGGATTTTTTTTTTGTTACAGTGTTTTTGTCCCTGCAAACTGTCTGCTTTCTGTATGAAGGACTGGTATTGGTGACAGACCAGGAACACCACTAAGGCAATCTTGAAAAACTGGTTGTTTCTTTATGGTTTTCCTTCTGTAGATGATAACATTATTATGCCCTTTGTTTCTTCTAAGAAACCACATTTTCCTGTTTTCTGAATGTAATAGAGTATAATCAGATGTACAAATCCTATTGTTTTCTTGCTGGAGATGCCTTCTGTACTCATCCCTCATCATCATCCTTATTTTCCAGTGGCTCTGTACGGACGTTAGATATAATGACAGGGTGGGAGGTGGAGGGAGGCAAAGGGGTCAGACCCATATTAACCCTTGGAAGGTAAGGACTCATGAAGGCAGTGACAAAGATCCAGTTGACTAAACAGAAGCAGAGATTTTTCACTTTGTTTACTGCTGCGGCTTCTCCCTGGGCCTTGCTCTCCCAGGACACTTTTGTCCTTGCGAAAGTCCTTTAATCGAGTATAATCTGCTCTGTGTGTTTCTCAGCCACCAAGTAACATTAACACAGCGTGGGTTTGAAACTGTACAAAACTAAATCTTTTATTTCAAAAAACAGTGATCCAGCATTCCTTTCAGGTTCAGTCTGACAACAAATATGTTTGTATAGGATTCCTGAAGTGGGAGAGTATAGGGAATTATATATTTACTCTGAGGTCTGCACTAACCAAGCTGTGCTGTCAAGTGAAAATGTGGTGATGTAGTTTATAATGTTGATTTACCCAGTTCTTCAAGGGGAAAAAAAGGAATATATGAGACAGCCAAACCATGCAGCAAACAGTTGTGAGTTTGTCAGGAACAGAGAATGGATCTTGAATACTCTTAGCGCATATGACACTTTTTTAACTACCTCTTTTTTAATCTGGAAAGCTTATTAGGAACCCTAAAGGGAGGATCTGGTCCTTGTTCTTGCAGATCCTAGCTGTTTGCTTGCTTCTGGTTTCGTGGTTATAGACTTGTGACAGTATGATTAATGGGCAATGTAAAATATGCAAAAAACCCAGAAAGGATCAATGAAAGATCTTCTAGAAGAGACAAGAAGTAAAAAGGTAATACAGTACTTGTCCTCAGTAATCACAAAAAGCAGAACCATTTTTACTTTCCAGTTGCAGAATTTGATGCCAGATTGCATTGACTTAATGCACATGATGCTTATATTGAGTGAATTTGTGAATATCTGGGTTTTATGTCGCTGTGTTTCTTTATGGCTGGGAATTTAGAAATTTCACATTAAATAGCTGATTGTGTGTAGCATGTGTGCTGTAGTATGTGAATGCATCAGCTCTGTCAACTGTACGAGAAACTATGCAGAGCTGTTTGAAGACTATTCACACAGTCATTGGGGTTGGATTGCACCACTGGAGATTGTCTTGTCCAACTCCTCTGCTCCAAGCAGGGCCAGCCAGAGCAAGTTGCTCAGGGCTATGTCCAGTCATGTACTGAATATCCGTAAGTGTAGAGACTCCACAACTGGCTGATTCTTTTACTTTATATACAAGAGACCTCTTTATGTTTGATTTAGCTGATAAGAAATATGAAAATTACATGTGAGCTGAGTAAAATAAATGGTAGCTTCATGCACATCATTGTCATAAGTAAATCCACTTATGTAAAAGTCATGTTGAATCTGTCATGGTATTTTCTTGGTGGAAAGCCATCTTCTTTTTCACAAGGGCTACATAAATCCACTAGAGCTTGGGAAGGGTCAACCTTGGGCAGCCCTCTGGTGTTCATGGTGCCAACTGTTCTTGTGTATTTTACCAAGTCAGCTTGGCAGTTCAAGAGTGGTTGTGTAATGTGTATTTCTGCAGCTGACATAGGACCTGTAGTTTCAAGACCTTAAGATTTAGGAGGGGAGTATTTAATTCCATAGCTAGGACAGGGGTTCCTCTTCTTTGAGGCAGGTCAGAATTTGGGTCAGAAAATTGGAAATTTTTCATGTTTTATCAGAGGGACTTCAAATGTTCTGCACTCGGAGACTGGCTTTTGCTTCACAGTAAATTGCTGTTTTCATGGGGTTGCTTCCCAAGAAAAACTTATTTATAAGTATCAGCAGATAAAAGGCGTAGAGAAGAGTGTGCTGTCCTAGGTGAGAAATGCAGGATCAGTTGAATCACGTGATGTAGCACATCAGGAAAGATTGAGCAACATGCTGGTGTATGAATCACTCTTGCATCAATATCAGTGCTTGCCTATCTGTTTCTTGATGTATTTTAGAGCCAGCCCTAATCGTGACATTTGTAGTCTTTGAGCTACTGTTAGGAAAATGAAAATGATGGTAGCTGTAACTGAGAAGGATAGTGAAGCGTAGAGAGTTAATTGTTGCTTTCACTTGCTTATAACCTGTGTAACTGGTTATAACCCTAGATTAGATTAACAGAACAGAAAGACCAGAGCTGTGGCCTCAAGGGTCACTATGCTTCTCTGGTTCTTCATAAACACGAGGCTCTGATGTGGAAGGACCGTACATTTTGCATAGAGAAACACTTTGCATAGCAGCTGGCTGTATTTATATTACAAATGACAATTTCCAATCCATGTGGCAATTAAGCTTTCTTATCACATGGATCCTCCTGTAAAAGAAACTATTGCATTTATACATATGTATCTATAACATATAGATATATATAAACATATATATTATTATATATAACTAATGTGTGTGTATGTATAGTATGTGTGTATGTATAGATGATTTTATCCTGATTAATTAGATAAGTAGAGCTAAAGCTTTTCCAAGTCAGTGACTGAATCAATAATGAAAAGAGAAAAATTTAGTATAGCTGAGTGCTTTCGTGTGGCTTTGGTCAAATTACTTAAAGGTGGAAATAATGAGCAGTTGAATTAAGCAAGAGACCTGATACATACTGGAAAACCTCCATCCTCTGTCAGATGTTTTACAACTGTGATGAATGAGTTTGGATAAATAACGTGAACATGTGTTAAACAAGTTCAGGCCAAGTGCCGCATGGTACAGTAAACAGAAATTGCACTTCAGGAATGTTTGAAAATATAATGAATGGTAGGTGGTATGTGGAGAGCGCTGGGAGGAATAGCCTTTCCTCTGGGGAGGGTAAAAGAAAAACTCTTTAGGTGCTTCAGAAATAGCTTTTTATTGTGTTAATTTTTTTAGCAAATACAGATGTAGAGGTTTGCTGGTACTAAAAATAATTGTTTGAGTTGTTCAGCTGTTAAACTGCAAACATGGTATTCTGTGCCCATTGTAAATTTGCCTGGAAACTGCCCCGAACCAACCAGCACAGGACTAAGCCATAAGGAAAGGAACTCAATAGCTTCGAGTGACTTTTCATGTAAATTATATTTGTTAGAAAAACTGTTGATGTGGAGGTGTTGGGGAGAAAACTTAAGTGGAAAATCAATCTAAGTGAGGCAAGATGTGCTCCAGGGTCTGCCTCGCCTCTATCTCTGTTGATGGACGACGATAGAGGTGAAGAGCTGGTGCCCCAGTGAGCACTCCCCAGTGTTAACTTGGGGAGGCATCGGTCAGCTTTTGTTTCGCAAGTGAAAATCTCTTGCCAGAGCAGTGGGTGGCTTTATATACAAGCTTCTCTCATGCTGCTGTGTAGGACCTGTGCGGCTAATGCATTTAGGCAAACTCACTGACTTCCAAATGCAACTGAGAGGAGCATTTAGCACAGAGGTTTTTATTTGTTGTATGTGTTAATGGGAGTGAAATAATTGCTCAGATATTTGCTTTGTATTCTGTCTCACTCTAGCCATACTGTTGTGGAGCCTAGCAGCATCATACGTTTTGTTCTTGGAAAATCTGGGATATTTTTCGCCTCTGAAAATGGGGGAGAAATGCCAAAAATGATGTTCCCCACTTGATGAACGTTGTCTTTTATCAGTAATTTTCTGATTTTAGTATGTGTGGCTTTGGGCACCTCCCTTCGTCCAAATCGTGTTGCTTGAAAACTGGAGCAGTAGCCTGCTTTTACCTAATTTTTATAAGGATGTGAAGTACCTACATACTTCCACTGCTAAGTCTCTGTGGCCCAATGTACAGGTCCTTAAGAGGGTATGAAGGTGTGTCCCCACTGCTGGAGAAACCTTTATATTCACAACAATCTGGGTAGTAATAAAAAGTAGCAACTGAAGGGCAAATAAAATGCTCAAGCGTGAAGGACAGCAACTGCAGAGCTCTCTTGTAGGGCTGTGGGCTCCCCCGAGGTGTTACCTCTCTTCCAAGTGTTTTAAAGCTTATCACAGTGTCTGTGCCACGTTCTCGGGATGCCTGTTCATGTCCCTGTTGCTGTAAGGCATGATATGGCAGATGATGTGCCAGCCACCTGCACCCAACGTGTGCAAGTGTGACCCATGAGATGATGAGACACATGGTGCAGCAGTGGTAGAAATGCTAGGAGGCGAGTTATCCAGCAGGTAGTGGGGACTTCCAAGGCTACTGTATGAGGACTGGCCATGCACTTGACCTGGCATGCACGTTAGATGAGATTCATGCATTGACATGGATTTAGCTCGAGATCTTAGCGGTTCTGTTCTAGTTTATTCCTGGGGTTTTCTTTTCCTTTCAGTTGCTGCATTTTTCATGTGTCCCAGCAATTTCAGAATGATGGGAAAATTGCTGACCCTGAATTACTTTGACATCTGCTGAAAGTATTTGTGCTGCACTCTGTTCCGCGCATCTGATATTTCTTCATTCCCTCTCTGTTACAAATCAACCTCTGTTAACTTAATTTCTGTTAATTAAACTATATCCTTCAAGTATCCTAAAGAGACATCCTTCAAGAACCCTAAAACACATCAAGAGAAACGGAAAAAGAGGGATCAAGTTATTTGAACAAAGCTGGTAAACTAGCCTAATGCCTTTGACTGAGATCACATCTGCTAGGAACTATGAGACCGTTACTTAAGGGATTGGTCTTTGCTCTGTGACTCTGTAATACTAAATCAAAACCAAGTCTTTGTCTGTTGAAATGCTGTTTTTCCTCTTTAGCTAAAATCAGTAAAGGCTCAGTTGAATTTCTGTGTCTGGGCATTTAAAGATGCAAATTCATTAGAGGATGTACATAAGAACAAGAAAGACTATCAGAGGTTTAGGAAAGATGAGCTGCAAGTAAAGTTATTTAATGTAAGGGAGAAGCTGTTATATGGAGATATTACAATAATTTTCAGACTGGGGAGGTCTGAAAATTAAATTTAAATTTTAAAAAATTGTTTTAGAACTCAGTGTTATTATCACTAAATGTAATGAAATACTGAAATAAATATCCTGGAGGTGCTATGGCATTTAAGTTGGAATTCTTTGCTTTTCTGTTTTTAATTAATTTTGAGGAAAAAAACCCCAAACCTATAGATGAAGCTCCACAGGAGTTGGATGCCCCGTCTAGAAGTTTTCCAGAACAGATCTTCATCGCTGTGCTGAAGCTTCTGGGTGGTGCTGAAGTGCAAATAAATGTAAACCCTTTATATATTGCATGTCTCACAGGCGTATCTCCTGTTTTTTGTATGAGAGGACTTTGTGGTAGAAGCTTGGTCTTGGTGACTCCAAATGGCCAAAAAAAACCCCAACATCGAGTTGGAACCCATTGCCCTCAGCAGTGTGGCTGTGAGGCTGGAAAGTCTCAGCATGCATGTGGGCTCACCACTGCAATCACTAGCAGCAGTCTGAGGAGAAGCAGCTTTATCAGATTTTTGCCATCAGCTCCTCCTGATGCTGTTTTGCCTTACTATAAGATGAGTGGTCCATACTTGCTGTCTGAATTTTTGAACAATCTCTGATGGGATGGAATGTGTGTGCAGCTAATTGGGAGGCTGCATCCTCTGAGGTCCAAAGGCTGGTAAATGCACTTCCTGAGGATGGACTGGGATCACTGGAACAACCTAGTACTTGGAGATAGCCTCTGACATATTTTGGCATGTCTTGCACAACAGTAAAACTTGGTCTGAACTTGATGCTCAGGAGCTTATTTACGTTCTTGGCACAAACCTGTGATGTTTTTGCACTCGGATGTTTTGCCTCTTGCCAAGCTGTCAGCACAGATAATTCTAGGGATAGCGGGTGTGTACCTAAATATTTTGTCCTGGTTTTTGGTTATAGATTGCTATAATTTGCTTGCTGGTCTTTGTTTACTGATACTGATGGAGCATAGAGGGCAATGGGTTGGCACTGTATTTAAAAAGGAATAAGACCAGAGACCTCAAATCATGACTAGCATGTTGTTATTAAGTACTTGTAATCCAAGAGGCACTGATGTGCCTCAAGCACAAGCACACAGGTCAGCAATTCAGAGACCTAGTTGTAAACTGAAATAAACACTAAAGACTGGCCGCAATATACTTTTTTTTAATTATTATTTTTTAGCCTCAGATTGGTTACAGTAATCTCTAAAGAAAGCAGTAAGTTCTTCTATATTATTTTCTTTTCTAGCAATTTTCCCTGGCCCCATTCTCTTGAATTATGTAACCTGTATTCTAGTATAACAACTACTTTCCTACTGTATTACTCTCTAGGGAACAATTTTGCATTAGTAGAGGGATGAACAAGATGACCTCTTAAGTCTTTTCCATCACCACTTGCTGTAATACGGTCCTGTAATATTTGACCTTGTTACTCTGCCTTTTCCCTTCTGTAACACTTTGACTTTTACAGAAGAGCAGTCACAGCATATTTTTGGACATGCAGAAGTGCCCTCCTCTAAGTTATCAACCCGAAGTACTGTTTCCTGAACTTCAGAACTAAAGAGCACATTAGTGCCTTTTGCGCTCAAGTGGGGAGGACCTGTATAAATAAATCATTGCAGGGAAGTACACTACGGTGCCTGTTCTGTAGCTGGAATTAATAGGCTGAAGAGGCAGAGGGTCTTTATTTTGTTAATGTGTTGGCAAAGCTGTAACTTTTGAATATGCCTTTCTAGTTTGCTTTTTATTTCAGGGAAGGAAGGAAGGAAGACCAAGCTGCTTGAACAATTTGTTCTAGATTGAGTACAGTGTCCCTACACAGTGTACTTACTTCACTTTCCCCACATGTCCAAAGTTATCCATAGGCATCAGACTGGATGGGAAATAAAAGGGAATTATGTGTTCTAGCTTGCAAAATTAGAAAGGATACAAGTGGGAGAAGGAATTTGGAAATAGAAAGAAAAGCTGCAGTGATATTAAAGTGACAAATGGATTCAAATATGCCCTGCTATTCCAGTTTGTTCATAGCTTTTCAGCTCAGGAGGCAGCAAATGCTTTTTGTGGCAATAATTTCTCCAGCTCTAGCCCAGCTATGAATGCCAACTCTGAAAAATATTTTTTTTGCAGTGAATGCCCCCTGCATTTTTTTTTATCTCTCCAGACACAACTAATTTATAAAGCCTGGGGATTTTTAGTCATTGAAATGCTTGAGCCATGCTTGAGCCTTGGAGTTTTTGCTGCTTCTTTCTGTGCAGTTAAGTGATTCCTTGTTGATTCTGGGGTCTAATGTCCCATTCTAAGTTTTACTTAATAATTAAGCATAGAGCCTGCTGTTGTGATCTCCTGCTGTTGGGCTTCTTTATTGCTTACGTCCTTTTTTCCACAGCATCAGTAAAAGACAACCGAGACAGGTTTCTGCAGCACAGAGTTGGGAAAACAGTAGCAAGCGCAGAGGTATAAAACTAAGGGGAAAAGTACCAGCACCTTTCTGTCAGCCAGCTTCACCCTACTCTCAGCCCACATCAGCTGGTATGTCCTTCTCACACTCAGTAAATGGGGCTTTAATAACTGAGTTAGAAATGGACATAGTGGAAAGAAATTTTGACACTGTCAGTTTTTAAGGCCTTAGCATAACGCAGTGCAACATATGGAACGTACCATCTTCTGTAGCTGTAACCCCCAGGATCCAGCAGATGAAAACTAAGGTTTCCTTTTGCACTTAACTATATAAACACTTGCTGCATTTTAGCATTTCCCTTTAGTGTAAATCATTGGCATTTGTTTGCCATAGTGCATACAGATAGTGTGACAAATGTTCTTCCTAGTTCCATGTGCACGTGGATGGATCTCCAGGAGCAAAAGGGTGTTAATTCAGAGCTTTGGGAAAGACAAACTCTGACTAATGGTTTATCCGTGCCACATGGTTTGCTTGAAGCTAAGCAGAATAAACTGAAGTTTGGTGGAAGTGGTCGAGAGGAGAGAACACTTTAGACCTGTTAGGCTCCCAGAGTGGAGTATGATGAAGACTGGAAACTCCCTTCTACCAGCTGTATGTGTAAAAGCCTCCTTCCTTGAAATCTCACTGAATTACTTAGATGTTGCTGTAGTTTATCTGCATGTTGGTAATGAATCTCAAGCATTGACAAAAACCTGGAACCGAGGATGGGGGGGAGTCTCCAGGACGTTCAGGAATGATGTGTTCAGAAAGAAAAGGACCTACACTAAAAAGATGATTTCTCTCTCTGTTTTACACAAGTGATTCAGCTTTTCACTCAGTATTTCCATGTTTTCTAATTCTTAAGTTTAGTTTTCCATAGGTGATCATTTAAGCACTAGTGTTTTCTTTAAGTGTTGTTTTCATACTAGTGGCACTCCAGACCTTCACCTTTCCTGCTGTCTGTTCTTTCTCTTACTGACTCCACTCTGCTTTTCTGTACTTCTCTTTGCATTGTTTCTCTGTTCTATGCCACTGATTCTTCATTTTCAGGGTCATTGTTTTTCTTATTGGTCCTCTGGAGTTTTCTTATTTTACTCCTTTTCCCACAAATGATTGAATCTCATTTCATATCTCTTGGAAATATAGGAGGCAGAATCAGGCTAGGCTTCGTGGAGAGGATGCTTGCAGTTAGAGGAATGGATACATATGTCACTGAATTTATGTGTATAATCATTCTTGTGCTGACAGTTTTATGTTACATCCCTTGTGACAGAAGTTAGGAAGTTTAGCACTTTAGAGAAACACTCAAAAAAGGTTAGTTCAAATCCTTCTTCCCAAAGTGGGGTTTCTGCCCTGTGTGCTCTCCCTGTGGAAATCCAGGGGACTGCTGGTCACTTCTTGCAGCATCAGGAAAGCAGACTTTTGCCCTTGAAGAGGCAGGAAACTCCTTTAAGCGAGTATACAGAACCACTCTGAAGTGCTGGCCATATCTGTTATTTTTCATTCCCAGTGGAGATCCCACCGCGGACTTCTCCCTTTTTCCCTGTCCAAACAGGGTCCCTGGGGTTTGCAGGTGGCTCTTTGCACCCTCTGCTTTAAGCCTCTGCCAGCATGGCTTTAGGGTATGGTATAGGGAAGGACCTCCAGGGCTATTTTGTGGCTTTCCCTCCTCCCACTCCCCACCTGCAGGCCCTTAACAGAGAAAGGGAATAAGGATGCGGGCTTGAAGGGGAGCTCTTCTCATATGCAGGTGTAACAGGATCCTCTCCCCACAAAGGATCCCCTGCTCCCAGCAGGGTCAAAGGCCCCTGTTCACTGAGGGGACCCACTGTCCCAGATAATTAACCAAGCAGCTGCTGTGTGTCTGAATGAAAAGGAGGGGAGGGAGGTTTTGCTCTGATGGGGAGCGGGGGCGGCATTCCTTGGGGGCAGCCTGCACATTCCTCCAAAGCAGTCGGTGCTGACGGTGACGTGGGCTCGGCGTAGTGCAGCCAGGCTTCCCAAAATCTGTACAGAGCCACTTGCTTGGCCTAGGGTCCTTTATTGTGAGACCTCGCTAAGTGCAAATAGTTTATCCCTGGCTCAGTGGGAGAATACATAGCTTGAGTTCACATGCGGTGTGTTATGCTAATTAATGCATAACGAACTCTTTATAGAGAGGAAATAAGATCAAATTAGAAGAAAAATAATAAGATTTTTAATATGCAAAATAAAGTCATCTCAGCAGAAGCAGCAGTTGTGTAATGAAACAGTGGGCAATGTGCCTGTGGATTAATCCCTTCTCCGTGTATTTTCTAGGGGGTCTGGGAGGAAAAGGAGAGTGCCTTGTCTGGCCAACACATTTATGACTAGCTTTTGTGGACAAAAGCAGAACTATAATGAGAGCCTATTCTTGGCACAGGACCAGGTCTTTTCTTAGAGGACTGCTTTAATTTGTTTGACATACAGTGAAAGACTGTCACACTGCACTAATTAGTTTTATATACAGTTTTTTTATAGATCTGCAGCACTGTATGTACCTGTGGGCCCACAGGTGAAGTGGGCCACAGTGAAGTCTATGAGGCTGCTTCCTGAAGCCTGTTCACAGGATTGGACCCATGTGCCCAAATTCTTGCTGTGCTGCTCAAATTTTTATCTAGTTTTATAATTTTATAAATTCATTCAGATAGAATAACACCCATTTAAAATTGGAATAGTGTAGTCATAAATTTTGAAGTGTGGTACTTGGCATTCTCAGAGATTAATTTTTTTTTTATTGTTATAAACATTTTTCTTTGTTATTTAATCCCCTCCCCCCATCAGTGCTGGTGGAACTTAGGCAGTTCATTTAAATTCTAAAATACTATTAGTATTATTTCTATCACTAATATTTCTTCCTAGTGAGGGCTTAAAATAATATTTTATTCATTGTTACAGGGGCAAGATGTAAGTTTTTAATTTGTAAGTACTATCCAGTTTGCCAGTGGCTAGTGGAAGCCAGAGAATATTGCTACTTCTGTCCCACACAAGAACATTAGAAATGAATGGCAGGAAATGTTTCATATGTCATTTAATTAGATCTGCACCAGGTACCCTGCTAATGTAATTAAATGTGGAGTTAATCTTCCTTTTATGTTATTGTAAGTAGAGGAGCTTCATCTTGAAATTATAATTTAAAGAAAAGAGGCATGGATGGGAGACGTGGAGGTCCTTCAGGCAGCAGCAAGTGAAGCAGAGCAACTCCCATTTGTGCTCAGCCAGATGTTCATGAGCCGTTGCCAATAGCTCAAAAGGCTGATGCTACATAAATTACTATATCCCAGGGACTAATTCAATGGGTGTGATGGAAGGGGAAGGGAGGAGGATGGTACCCTGTCGGTCAGAGGTCAGGTGTAATATGTGGGACTGAACCAAGCAATATTCATCCAGTTCTGGTTTTTCTTTATTATTATGGATTGAAAATGTTCATTTTCCCATAGAAATCAGAAGAAAAGTCAATACTTTCATTAGGAATATAAAGACCAATAATTATTTTCTTTAAAAAGTTCTTTTCCTATGCAGTCAAAAGAGTTGAATACCCAACAGAATTTGAGCCTTTAACGGTTTTCTTTGAAAATATAGAATCCCCTTTGAAAGGTGTCAGTGGTCTGATAAAATAAAGATCTTTAAAGGTTTCTTTTGCTCTCCGAAAAGGTGATAGTTGCTAACCAAGCTGCCTCTCCTCCACCACCACGTTTGTGCCAAATTCACAAATTCCGTTTTCACCTAGTGTGACTTGTTTTCCTTTTCTGTCTAGGAGGGTTTTTTTTTTACAAAAATAAAAGCAAACAAAATCTCCGTATTAAATAATGGTTATCTTTCAGAGCATGAAGCCTTCTCTTGATCAAAGTGCTGCCATTGCAAGAAAATAGGTACTTACAGGTTGCTGGTTCTCATGCATGTCTGTCTGTATTACGAGCCTAGTTACACTGAACTGCGTGGAAAGAAGCAGTGAGCTAAGGGAATCTCTTTGTCTTTCAAGAATACACACTTACCCGTTATGACAGATAGTTTAACAAATGTGACTCCTCCTTGTTACAGAAAGGTAAAGAAAACTCAACCAGTACCTGGTTTTCTAACAGATAGTTTCAAAAGAGTTGGCTCTGATTTTGAATGTTGGAGGTTGGCAGTGCTGATGCTTTTTATTTTCTCAGGAAAATTTCAGGAAATTTCTTTCAGGAAAATTTCTAGTGTCTACAGAAAAAAACAGAGCTTCAAGATCAGTAAAGTACTAACTCGGCATCTCAACTAGTATTGCTCAATCAATGGGAAGGTCATGGAGGGACAGAGTGCCTTTTCTTTTACTAAATAAAGAAATAAGCAGTGCCCTCTAGTGTTAGTTAACATCAGAGGGAACCACCAGCAGAATTTTCTGTCATCTAGGTATCTGCAGTTAAATCTATTTTACAGCCGCAGATGCAGCTTTTTATTTCTTGAAGAAAAGTAGTGTAAAAGAGCTGCAATGGCATAGATTATCAGGACATAAGTGTCAGAAATACAGTCGTTAATAGGTAGATGCAGTCGGGTATCTCAAGCTTCCTGACCTGTTTTATCTTCTCTAATCTTGAAGTGTATGAGCGTAGTATGTCTCCAACCTGTGCCTGACCGGGGAAGGGTGGGAGGTGTGTTTTACTAGAGGGCCAGAGACTCAAGAAGTTTCAGGGCGAGGTGTAGCAGTGAGTGTTCCTTCTTGAAGTTCAGAGGATCAGTTTCTGGCATAAAGCAGTCCTGGTGTACGTATTGAAGCTTATCTATAGCATGTTATAATAAGGCAGGAGGTAGGTAGGTCTTTTGGACTGTCCTTTGAGCACCTCTGTATTTTTTGGTTCTGGGGATAGTAGCAGGCTGGACTCTTGTTTCAAAACTGTAGGCATCATTTGTTTCAGTTAAAGACAACTCTGCCAATGATGCACCTCTGTGCTTTAGCATGGAGGGCTATCTGTTTAAAAGAGGGCAACACTTTAAATTGCTAATGTAAAACAGCAAGCATTAAAAAGCATTTCCTATCTGGTTTCTGAATCTTCTTCAGTGTGCAGCCATTGTAAGCAAGTGTGCCTTTCCCTCTCCGTTAATTTGATTTTCTACCATAGAAAAAGAGCTTACGAGTGATTACTGCCTTTCAGTTACTGTTGATGCATTTTCATAGCCTTGGTTGCAGTCTGGGGCTTTTGGGAGGAGCCCCAAGGTTCCTTGTGGTCTTGAAGTTACTGTTGACATATGGGAATTCTGTAAGGCCTTGTGAGCGTCTTACCAGATGTCCCTGAGCTGTAATCTGATGTATGCATTTCTCGTATTCTGAAAAACAGCACACAGAAATAAAGGAAATGTACAAACTTCTATAAGGTGACCAATGCAGAACCTTGGTTTACACAGGCTTTCCTGCCCTGCGTGGGGTTTTCCCTGGACTGCAGCTTTCTAAACCAAAACGTCTTCTGATGTAGCATGACTCCAAGGAGTGACCATCTCACTTTCCTCGTTGGGTTATGCTTCATGAATGTTTCTGATGGCTGGCAGCACTATAAGAAGTGGGTGCCAAGATTTATGTGGACAGTCAGTATATTGCCCATGTGTATTTCAGGTGAAGAGGTTAGGAACTTGTATTTCTGAGCTGATTCAACAATGTTAGCTCCACGTGAGGAGGGATCTGCGGATGTACATTGTTTCCGTGTAGATTGCTGTGCCCTGGTAGTAGATGTCAGCAATGAAATGACTTACCTGGAGTGTTGCTCCTCAAAAGGGGTTTCATACCAGCTCGAGCGTTTTCTACAGATGTTGCTGTCTTCTTGCGGCTGCTGTTGCCAAACTCGATACTTTCAGTAGTTACTGATTGTTCAGCTCTGCTGATAGACCCCTTTTTGAGCTGCAGTTAGTAACTTCTGTCCTCTTTGCTACACACCAGCAGGGAGAGCATTGTTTGTGCTGATTGCCAAGGATGATGTTATGCTCTGTGAAAAGACCAAGAAGAAGAACATTCAGCATTGTTTCTCTGAGTCGTACCAAAAATCTCCACGCACCAATGAAAGCAACCGACATTATGGTATCATAACAATGGTTCGTTAGGACTTTACCCTGGGCTGGGATGATAATTGTTCCTGTTTAAGACCCAGACCAACAGATGACATTTGTTAGGACATTGATATTTATGTACAAAGTTGCCAGCACTTTAAGAAATGTTGCCTGTCTTAATTAAGATGATAATGAACTGCCGTGTTTGGAGATACTTTGCATGTAATGATGTTGGTGAATTATGAATAGAGGGAAATTAGTAATAACAAATGCCAGATGGAGGTATATTTCAAAGAGGAATATTTTGTGTAATATGGCACGTAAAGTTGACAGACTGGGTCTTAAAAGACCTTTATTATTCTTTAAGCTTTCCTGACAAAATTGCTCTTTATCCTGCCAAGAAATGTAGTTTCACATGCCAGTGTATTTTTAAGCTAGAGTAATTAAAGTATGCCTCTAAGTTTATAGCTTGAAGTGAAAACTGTTCCTCCAGTGTTTTGTCAGGAATCTATAAACAGTGCAAGGAAGGAGACAACTTATAACAACAATAGTTTTGCCAATTCTACACATTCTGTCTTTGAAATCAGAGGCAATTAAGGATGAACAAAACTACAGAAAAAAGTATAAGTTTTTTCTAAAGTTTAATTTCACATTTATCCTTTGGTTGAAGATGACTATTAGTAAGAAGAAAATTTCTTTGAAAAATTAAAACCCACCTTCTTTGATGGAAGTGAAAAACGATTGCCAAGTTATAAATGCATTGAATCCTTAAATGCTAGGCCTTTTTTGTAACTTCTTGAGAGAGGGATATAAATCTAATTTGATTTTGTAGTGTAAAGTAGTTAACTAAAAGAGAAATAGACATGGGAAAGTAAGAAAGAAGACTTTGGGGTTTGATATTTCATTTTCTCGTAAGAATATTCCCACTCCATGGGCATTCCAACTTTGATCTCGTGACCTGCTGGCTGCTGTCCATTGCAGAGAAGGTCCTCTCATGATGTTCTGTTGGTGAGACCTGCCTGTGTCTCATCAGGTGACCACGAAGGTTTAGTTTTCCTTTGTAATTGTCCTCAGATTGCATTAGTGCAATAAAGTACAGGTTAGGACTGTAGAATTGTTGAATATAGTCTCTCTCTTATATACTTATACACTTCAAATGTAGTAGACCAGGAAGACTTGTAGAGCATACCTTCTGCTCCATCTACGCATAGAGACACAAATTGCTTCCAAATACACAATAGTAAACTTGAGACATACTGTCCAAGACTTCTTCCAAAGGCATAACTATTGTGACAGGGTTCAGAAAGATAGCAGAGGAATTGCTTTTGTCTTCTTTAAATTATTTCTGTGAGTATGCTTTAGTAGGGGAATAAATGAAGTAATATATTTCAATATTGGATGATGAAAAGAAGGCTTCTGCTTCATTTAGAAAAAGATCAAGATCAGTTTTCATGAGAATAAAACACTGTTTTGAATTATGCTTAGAACAGACTGTCCGACTATTTCTGGTATTAACATTCATTGCCATTGCAGAAAGGATTTAACAATAGAAAGATGAGAACATGAGAAAAGAATGTCTAGAGGGAAAGCAGTCAAGGATGGGATTCAGTGACTCTAGCTTTGATAACAAAAGCAAAGACTGCTCTTAGTTGAGTCTGTAGAGACTAATCTGGTTCTTTCAATGAACCCTAAATTTACCTTAATGTAGAAAGAGTAGTATTTCAAGGCATTTTCTAAACCCCCTTGGAGCATTGTTTCTCACTGATTTCATTGAAGTTATTGTGAATTTACCTGGGAGATGCCATCTGAAGTTATGGACTCTGTTTTTGTGCACACTTTGAGTGAATCCTGTATGTATACATCCTGTATATATCCTGTATATATATGTATGTATAAAAAAGCTGCTCTCTTTAACAGCAGTCTACCTAATGAGAAATGGGTACTGTGACTCCTCAACTCCAACTCTTTTGAAATCTGTACTGCTTTTTTGCCATGTTGACAGTTTTATTTATGCTGAACTTCTTTCTGTTGTTTTCTTGTTTGTTTTTTTTTTCCAGAAAAACTTTACAATTCCAATGGACGGGAGCTGAGACGGGCACTTTTCTCCTTGAAACAAATATTTCAGGTGAGGAAAAAATGGCTTTCCGTTCTGTGATTTGAACGTGAATAGAATTTCTTTTTTTTTTTTTTAATGCAGGGAATAACACAGTTGCTGGCAAAAGAGAATTTTATGGCAAAAGAGAATTTTAAGACTTCAGTTGCAATGTCCAATTAACCAGTTAGTCTTTTCTCTTTAAGGTCTGCAAGCATTTCCCTGTTCTTTTAGCCTGTCCTTTAAGGCAGGACCAGATGTGGAGTAATGACAGAGTTAGTGGTTGGAACTTGCCAGGAAGGAAGAGAAGAAATTTGGGACTCTTAGATGGAAACTTAGGCTGCTTGTTAGACAGTGGCTTAGTTCTTTACTGGAAAGACTGGGATGGGGATGTGAAAAGAGGAGCTAGGAAACCATGGGGTTGGGGTGATTGCCCAGCATTGGCCTAATAATTGACAAATAGATTAGCTTTAAGCCACCTCTAAAACTGAAAAAGGAAGCTAGAGGCATGGGACAGATCTGATGAGGAACTCGGATATGCTGGGAGAGCTCTGAAGCTGTTAGAATTTAGATTGATGTTTGAGGAAATAGTGCTGAGAAGGGTATGGTAGTGTCTGAACAGTTTAGGTTTAAAGAAAGGCATGGATTGGAATATGAGTTTCATTATGGAGGAGGCCTGAAATCAGCAGGATTTTAGGTCCTGTGAGGAAGTAGCCAATTTGAAAGATGTGAGGTGTGGATGATAAGAAAATGAATTAGATAAGCTTGGATTTCAGGTTGGTTTTGCAGGATAAGGGTAAGGACTCAGGAAAGTTTCAGGACTGGAAGGAGACTTGTTGGAGAGAAGATTAAGGAAACTGAAAAGAAAACATTGGTGAGAACTACAGTATACTGCCAATGTGATCCTAAAATAGAATTCAGGATGACACGTTACATTTCTAATAGGAAAAGTGAAATCAGTAAGAAAAGCACCTCTCCTCCTTTACTAATGGATCCAAATGGAGGATGACAACCTATAATGTTTTTCAGTCGCAATAGGTAGGTGCCAGGATTTAGTTTAGCATTTTTTTGCTTTGTTTTAAATGGACATTATTCTAAGAAGAATAGCAACATTTAACAATTCTACAAGACTGCAGAATCGTAAATTTCCAAAACACACAATGCTTTTTGCTGGTTTCAAAGTTATAGATTCAGAATTTAGAAAATGCCAGAATGCAGATTTTCTGAAAAATAGGAGCATATGGGGAAGTGTGAACTATTTAATGGAAAATTTTGGTAGCTTAAGATGTCTTCTGTATCAGAAAAAAAATCTTTGAATCTTGAAATTTTGGGACAAAGAAGGAGTTTGAGCTCCAAAACAGTCTGGTCATCTCATGTCCACAGATTGGGAAAAATCAGTCCCTTCAGCGCATTCCCAGGGGAGGACTGAGAGTTACAATGATGCAAGTTGGGTTTCCCTGTGAGCTTGCCAACTGGGTGGACTGTGTGCTCAGAGGAAATTAGGCAGGTTTCCAAGAGTATTCTCTGGTTTCTTCTCTTTTTGTTCACTTCAAGTGTTTCTGGGAAGTATTTGTATTTCTCTGAATGTATATATTCCAGAGGTTAATCTGGGCACTCACACATATTTAGTAGTGAGTGCAAAGCCTCTCTTCCCAGCTATCCCACACCTCCCAACCCCAGTTTGATTATTTTATGACTTATGGGAATATTGTGACTTTTACCAGTTTGGATATTAATCACTTTTCTTTTCCACAGGGGTTGTTTGAAGTTTCATAGGTATTTCTGAGCACATAGTGCTCAGTGCTTTCAGGGAACAGCCACTAAGATCTCAGTCTTCCATCTGATCACCAGTTTTTATGGAAAGGTTGTTTAAATATTTATCTTAATACATATAATTGGAGTTGACTGCTTTGAAGAGTAATGAGAGGGAAGGGAAAAGCAATGCACACAAACCCATATCTGTGTATGAATTTAGATTTTAGTGAAGTCTATCTGACAGTTTCAGAACAAAATTTTCCTTGAAAAATTCCACTTCCCTGTTTTCTAATATATGGAATGGAATTTTGTAATTATCTGTTACCACCTTAGGTAGCTACTTCTGGTATAACTGTGGCTGTTTGTTGAACAAACATAACTCTTAAAAAAACCCTTCAAAAAACTCTCAAGTACAGGTTCTCATTAATGGATGATTGAGGAGAAGACTTTCTCAAGCTGCAGAGTATTCATGTCATATGCTCAAGTATTTGAGGTAGTACAATTCAAACTGGGAAATGAGACCCTTTCTGATGTAAACTTCCATTTACCTGGTGACCTCTCTGTCCTTTACAACAGTTACCATCATTGCTAAGGGCGTCTTTTGAGTATGATTTTAGTTTATCTTGTAATGAACCACAAGAGAGAACGTCAGATGATTTTTATATCTGTTTTAGAAAGAAAAGCTATTTCAACTTTTTAGTGAAGGAAAATGCAAGTTAATCTGAAAAGGTTATATTATGGACCAAACACTTGTGCAAAAGTTATACCTAAATTATTTTTTAGTCAATGCCATTAAAGTGTTGTTAGCATTAGAAATCTATCATTATGTTAAAAGTTTTTTTAGAAGGCATGTTTTTCAACATAAATATCTGTTTGATTTTGTATCTCGTATTTAGTATTTTAAATTCCTTAAGAGTATAATGTTTTGGAAATAAAACGTTGACTTCAAAACCAGTCTTTATTTTCATTTTAACAAATTTTCAGAATGTTATGGAGACTTCATCATGTCTTTAAGTGCCAAGACAGTTCATAACACCATGTTTTTATAATAATTTCATCATAGCTGAGTTAATTTGGCACAGTTTTGTGTCAGTATCGTTTTTAATTTAAAGAGCTTCAAGGTAACGTGCAGTCTCTTATTTGTATTAAGTGGGAACAAGCCCAAGTTTTACATCAAATATGAATTCCAAATAGTCCGAGCTCTTGGTTTTTCACACGAGGCCTCAGCGAAGCTTAGCAATGTTTGGCAAAAGCAATGCCTTTGTTTCCAATTTTAAATGAAAGATTCATTTGACAAGTCCAAACTTGGAATTTCTCTTCGGTTTCTTCTGCTGGGCTGGTTTTGGCAAAATGATTAAGGTTACATGGAATATTTTACTGTGACAGTAATGCCATTCTGTTCCTGTCATTCATTCTGAAGGGTTAAGATAGCCATACTCATCATCTTTTGCTGGACTGTACTGTAGCATTCTTCTGATTTACTGGTATGCTTTTTGAAGAACAAACTTAGGGAGTAAGGAAAGTAATGTTCAGACTAGAAATATATGAAGCGCTTGACCTTAAAAGAACTGGAAAAAGAAATACAGATATAATTGACAAGCTGTTGAAGTACAGTTTAGCTGCCTTTGAATGAATTCTGACTTTACTGGTTCTTGTGCTTGTCAGAGATTCGTGAATTTTGTGCTAAGTGCTAAAAGTCCCAAAGGCATCTGGGACAGAATCC
The DNA here is from genome assembly GCA_025769975.1 of Gallinago jamesoni. Lineage (NCBI taxonomy): Eukaryota > Metazoa > Chordata > Aves > Charadriiformes > Scolopacidae > Gallinago > Gallinago jamesoni. Next base: position 85,253,897 of record JAOQGH010000012.1, read on the forward strand.
AGCTGAACATTACACATAAAAAATCAGGGTCGAAAAACATTCTTGCATTTCCTACTTGTGATATCATAAGAGAGATAAAAATACAGCTGCTTAAAACATTTAATTCAATATCAATCTTAAAAGCAGAAAAATTGGGTACGAGCGCTATAATATATGGAAATAGTGCCGAGCAATTTATGTGATATTAAAAAAGTTTATTTAACAAGACTTCTGATCTGACTAGATGTAATATAAAGCAGGCATGGTTTAGAACCTATAAACAAAAGTGTGCCTTGTAGTTACAAAGAATAGTTTCAAATCATGCTGATTGCATCATTTCGAATCATGCTGATTGTGTCATTTCGAATCATGCTGATTGTGTCATTTCAAAATATGAAATAACTGGATATGAATATAGTGTTGTAAGAAAAATAAGAAAGCTATAAAGCATCTTTCAAGTCTGTCAAAAACTATAATCATGTGTAAATCTGCTTTTCAAAGTTTTGGAAAATATTTTTAATCAATCAATGTATTAGGTTTTCTAGAAAGACAACCTGAAGGGTTTCTTTTAAAGTGTGGAAAAAATATGGTTTTATTTTAGGACCGTGTTCCACGCTAAGTGTCATTTGACAAATGCAGGAGATCTTCCACTAATTTTCTTGAGGAGCCTAGGTTCCCATTTTGTGTCGTGATCAGAATATCAGGCAACACAGTTACAAAAATTCTCTTACAGAATTTTCTTCTATTGTTGAGAAATTCATTAATCATTGAACAATTGAGCTTTGTGTAAAACATCACAAAGAACAGTTATGTAGGGGCCCTGGAAACATTAACTAGAAGGTGTTTGGATAGACACAATCTTATCAGTGAGTGAAATCAAGTGTCACACACTTCAGCTGCTAAGGAGTCATCAATCATCCTTAGGAGAGCTGAAGGAGTATTCTGTGTTTGCCTCATTGATCTCAAGGAAGGAGGCTGCTCCTTCCCCTCTTGCGAGCATGAATGATGACTCCTTAGGGTTTGAAGCTGTGTGACACTTGATTTAGGAGCTGCTGTCATTACTTGCGAGGCAGGCTGCCACCTTTCCCCTTTAAGAGCCCTCTTGGAAGGGTGATTAAGTCACAAAAAAGACAGAAGCCTTAATTTCCTTCCCAAATGGAATTCACCGTAGTTCTGCATAGCAATTTACGTATTTCTTTAATTCTGTTTTGCAAATGATATGTATCATTATTGTTTAGAGATTGTAAATAAAATAGATATGGCATATTAAATGTCAAAATCAGTTTCTCAATTTCATTGGCAAATAGAGTGTCTCCTTCATGCCTAGACAATGTTATGGGCTGCGATCTAAACAGTTCTTAATGAAACTATAATATGTGAACTACTTCTACCACAAGGGTAGCCTAAAAATGTGGGAAGCCACCATTATTAATTCTCTAGTTTGTGCAAGTCTTTTCATTGCAACAGGAAACCTTGTTTTGTTTGGAGCCTATTTGAGCTTCCTCAGGTATACAATGCATGAACATTACTTGATCTGTTGCTTAGTTGCCATGATGAATATCCCTGGTAAGGTCTGGTCTAGGTGACTTTTCTCCTAATTTTTAATTCCACTATTAACTGGGAGGAAGGATCTACAGTGTATTGATGTATCTGCTGTCTACTCAAGGTGCAAAGGACAAAATTATGTCCCTGCAACGTCAATGGCATAAAATGTCTTCAGTTTCAGTGTCATTTTTACTTGGTGGTTGAGTGTATACAGGTAGATGGACTGCTGTAAACAAACAGAGACAGCGACAACAGGACTGGTTTTGTTCATTTCCCACTAAATGCTTCATCTTTATAGGGGGGAGGCAACCAAAGCTTTTCTGGGTAATAATTGTATAGATTAATCTCATGCTGATTTTATTTCTTGCTTCTTACACTCACAGAGAAAAAAAAAAGTTACGTAGGGAAAAAGATCCTGTAATTAACTGACCGTTTAATAAAACATTGAAAGCAGAAAGTTCCTTCCAAATGGTTCAACTTGCTGAAATAGCAGTAGAATTTCTTTTCCATGTTCTTTCTTTCTACCTGTTTTAAGAATTGTAGTACGGTTCATTTCCTTCTGCTGAAAGACAGAATGTGTCAGTTTATTGCTCTGTACAACCTAAGCAGGTACCCCACCATTTTCAGTAGTAGAAATGGTGATGGTAGCTCTGGGATCTTTCTCAGGCAAACGTGGCATCATGCAACTACAAGGTTAAGTGCACTGAGAAGCAAGCATTATAGTGTCACAGTAAATGGCTTTCTATCTGCAGCTCCCTCATCTGCAACAGGAATCAGGCAGGTTATGTGAAAGTAGTGACACTAATGACCAAAGTTACTGATGAAGCAAAACACCATGTTCAAAGTAAAAGGGAAACAGAACTTTCTTGCAGAAGATGGTGGTGAAGATCAGGCAGGATCACAATAATTTGATCTTGGTAACTGATCTAATAAAGCAGGGTTTGATTCTTATCCATTTACTTATTTCTTCATGATTTTTTTTTCATAGGCTGCAGTACAGCTCCTGGGATAGCTACATGGCTTAATGCAGGGTATCTTGGATGTCTGTATACTTGTCATTTGAGAAATTTGAGAGAGACTTTGAGAAGTTTTTGCATTAGGGAAAAGTTATTCATATAAATGTATTTTTTCAAGTTTTAGATATTTTTACAAATTTGGACAGATGAAAAAATATTGATTCCTAATATCCTCAAGCTTGAAGAAATTCTGTCTGTCAGATTTGAATGTTTGTTTCAAGGTATTAAATATTGGATAGGTGTTCATGTGTTTTAATTTGTAAAGTATTGTTAACTATTAAAATATTTATTTTGCCTCCATGTATTCTTTGAACTGTCCAAAAGAAACTGCAGAAATGCATACAATTTAAAATGTGTCCCTATGTAAAGGAGGTGTGAAATATTAAGTGTTGCAGCTTCTCTGCTTTGCTAATGGAAAACACCAGCAAATGCTCTATTTGTTTTGCTGATATTTTTAGTGCAATACAAAACACGTCCTTGAGAAAAAACAGAATATTTATTTTCCAGCCTGGGAGACTACAGAGGATTAATGGCTGTGAATTAAACACTTTACTTTTGGGTGAATTTTTGTATCTGGTTATTGGTGCCAAGGTGGAAATCCATAATAAGCAATAGCATGGTATTTATTTGAAATGTTTTTGTCTTGGAAAGAAAGAACATTTATTTTTAAAACTTCATTGGCATAGTATTATCACTACCTGGCACAGATGTGTTAAGAAGGCTGGCAAAAAATTGCTGGCATTTGGTCTCTGCTACTTAAGCAACTGACTCATGGCAAGGATATGCAATGGAATTGACACTTGAGCGTAAATTCTCATTGTAATCATCACTAGAAGCCAAACTTTGGATTGCAGGTTACTTAAATATATTACCCCACTGAAAAGTAAGGGGGATGGTCATTTCCATACATGCTGTTGTAAACTTGCTCCATGTAAATAGATGGGACAATAGGAAAAATGGAAACAGTGTGAAAATACTGGTGTCTTTATATCATGCTATGGTCATGTTTCTACAGGGCTGTGCATGTAATGATTCAGGAAGGTATAAAGGCTGGGGGAGAAGGAAATGAGTGTGGAGTCAGCATGGAGTGCAGGAAAAAGCTTGGGGAGCAGAGTGGAAGCTGTGGCACAGCTGGGGGGGGCATTAAAGCAGCTGATGTGCATTTGCAACCAACAAGGGGAAGGAGCTTCCATTGAGGGACAAACTGGCTGCCTAGTCCCCAAAACCCCTTTTCCTGCTAAAATTCTTCTGCCACTGCTTCGGTTACCTCTAGCAGCTGACTTAAGTTTTGGGAAAGCCCAGCTTAGGGCAGCCTTCTTCTCAAGTTCTTCTACTTATGCTGGTTAGGAGCATGTGGGAAAGAAGACAGCAACTGAACTTGCCTAGCATCCTTATCTTAAGGTAGTTTCTGAGTCATGAGGTATCAGGGAGTGAAAATACTTGCCTTGGATAGATGGACTTTTTGTGACAGGAGAAGACTCTCCTTCTGCCATCCCTGAGAGCTGCGTTTGATTCATCTTCTAAAAGTAGTGACCTGATTCAAAGTACAGCAGTGATTTCATGTTTTAATATAAGACTTGCTTGCTCATCTGGCCCATACATAGAATTGTTTTGTAGCTGCTTAAATAATTTAGATTGAAATGGCAATACAGTCTTGAGGGACTCAGAGGACTTAAGTTTATGTATATATATGTGCATATATATATGTGTGTGTTTGTTTTGGGGATGATTTCTTTATAGATTTGTTTGCAGTAGATGACTTGGCTCTTAAAATGGACTGAAATAAACAGTGACGATTGAGTTAGATAGTATCAGGCACTTCTGGATTGGCAATCTAGTATTTTAATTATATCAATAATTTTGGAGTCCAAAGAACAGAACTCTAGTTTAAAGTGTGGGAAAGTAACTATAAATTATATCTTGTCTGTCCATGTTCCTTCAGTCACTTCCTGACTATGTTTACTCAGTTTTCAAGCCAAAATGAGCATTTCTTACTGCAAACGCTGCAAGCCAATCTTGATCTATAAAATGCAACCTGTTGTTTAGCCAGTAAAAAAGCTGGACTCCAGAAATGGTTTGGGATTTCTGTTTCTAATAGAGCACGGCATCACTCTTTTATTACTACATCATTGTAGTATTGTCAATGGGAGTAATTATTTTGCTGGTAACTTTAGCAGATGTGAAGCATATTGAAGGCAGGTAGCAATAGTTAATTCTTGTGGAGACTTTATTGTGGTATATTTCTAATGTAGACTCTGGGGTCACAAAGATAGGCACCTGAAAGGGGAGTCGAGAGGAACTAGCTGTTAATTTTCCATTGCTACTAGGGCAGAGCATTGTATATAAGCATTTGAAATTATGTGGGGAGCCTGTGGTTGTGAAGGTTTTCAGGTAATGGAAGTGCATTCTGGTCACAGCCCTGCGCTGCCACATTGCTGCTGCTACCCAGGGCAGTCAAGTTAGGAGCAAGCTATGGGGTTGTTTGGGTTTTTTTTTGTATACATAAGGATTGCTAGAGCCAGAGGAAGGCTTAGGAAAAAAAGAAAAATAGTAAATTTCTATTCTCCTTGTACTATTTGGAGTAGGAAATATGCAATAAGGACCTACCCATTATTGATTCTAACAAAAACCCAGATTGCATCATTCTGCCTTTATTCACTTAGTAACAGGAGGCTTTTCAAGTATATTGGGCAATAGTCCTGCATTTTACTTTCTTGTGGTGGAGTGCCAGATGTATTGTCACTTGAGATTTATGCCAGCAAAAGCCTGCAGTTGTGCATGCTTTGCTCTTTGACCTGCCTCTTCCCTCCCTTTCCTCACCAGTCAGCTGCTGTCCCTCTGCCACTAATTTACATCCCCAAATGAATGAAACTTAATCCCTAAACTTAATCCTCCTAAAACCAGCTGAACTTTGTGATCCTATCTTGACTTGGCAGGAGATTAAAAAAAAAAAGTTAAATAATGTGGGTTTTTTTCACTTTTAAAGGGAGTGGCCATCATATTTTTTGGGGACACACACACTTTTAGTGAGCACACTACCATTTTAGTGATCTATGTATTTTTCCTTGTTGTTTGATTTTTTTTCATGTTGAGCATAATCATCTGGGGTTTCTGTTTCAGTTCTGCCTCCTTGCTGTGCAGTTTGTACTCCTGGCAGGGGAATCTGAGGAAAAGGGGTTTCCAGGGAGACCTTGCTCTGATGTATTAATGTGGAGTAGGGACAGCACACTTTCCCAGTGCACTGTTTCACAGATGAAAATAGCAATGAGTGAAAATTTCTCTAGCTCACCCTCTTAAAAAGTAGTGGTTTTTACTTCAGGAGCCAGGCAGTGTCTGAATGAGCCGTGCCCTTTCTGTCTGTAGGACTCTGTATTGGGATGCTGCCAGCATCTTGTCCTGCAAGATTCCAGGCAGCAGAGGAGGATGCTCCTCCTCTTTGACTGCAGTAGGGTTTACGTTTCTTGTCGTATGCTACATTGCATGGTCGGTTGGCAATATTCTTCTTGTCTTTTGCCTAGTTGAGTTATCACAACGTTCAAATGTGAATGTAGTACATCTTTGAGAAGTTACCATTTTTGATCAACAGACAAAATCAGAGCTGACCCGAGAATCATTACAGTTTAAATCTCTCTTAATTGGGATGTTGTAGAGTGACAGAGCAGAGAGGGAAGCTCTTCACAGGCAGAGGGTGAAGTGTGTCAGCCACTGGAGCTCTGTGTGAGTGCAATCCCCTCCTGCAAGCCAGTAGGCAGTTTAGCAGGAAGATTCTCGTGACTGTGGCTGGTACCCCATCTGCCTGTGCTGCTCTGACTTCTAGGCTGGATTATTGCAACTTTTGCATTTTGGAAAGTCTGGTCAGTACAGAATGTGATTGCTGGCTCATTTGTGGAGAGAACAGGCTGGGGAACCCCATGGTTCCTTATTTTAAAAAAATGAACCTTATAAAATGTGCAGTGTTTGACTTTGTAACAGAAACAGAAGAGAATTGTACAGCGTAGGATTAAATATGGGAATGCTCAAGCAACCAGAAACAATGGGATATCTTATGAGAGGAAAGGAAAAAAAGCCCACATAAAACATAAAAATGGTGGAAATCTCATAGACAAACATCTTGTTATAATTCCTTGGAAAGACACTACTCTGCACAGCTGTTAGCCACGTAAAAGAGAAATATGTATGTGCATATCCAAATGTGAATATTCAGTTACTAATCCAGTTTTTCCAAATACTTGGAATCGAGCTTTCAGCAGTACTTGTTAGCTTAAAAGAAAAAAACAAACTCCCCTTGAGAAACTGTGTTCCAAAAGCTTGATTCTTATTAGGAAGCAAAACAACTTTCTTGTGGCATGAAAATAATAATTGTTCTTTGGGTAAAAGTTTTCAAACATATGGCCCATAGAAATAGCAGGCTTCAGAAAGATTTATTTTTAACAGTATGTAAACAATTTATTTTTGCATGCAGAAGCTGCACATCAGCTAAGATGCATTTTCCCAAAGTGCCATTCCTTGAAAAAAGTCTGCGATCTCCACCTTCAGATAAGACCCTGCAAGACTGCATTAGAGAATATATTAAATGGTACCGAGACAGAGAATGGGTAGGAAAGACAGGAGTCATGCCTAAGCTTTTTATCTTGCTAATGGCACAAGTGTACCATATAGACTGCTTGATCACAGGGTTTGTGAAGTATTTTTAATAGCTAGGTTGAGTTATGGAGGTGAAAGTATGATTTTTACATTTTGTCAGCCGTGTAAACTTTAATCTCACCATTTTGAATATATTTAATGTCTTTTTTTTTCATTATACATTAGACAAAACCAGAGTTCTATTACAAAGTGACATACGTTGTCTTGGTTTTTCTTCCTTCTGAGATGCCTAAAGAGAGGAAGAGACATGATCTATTCCAAGTCTGTGAATGAACATGTAAAATATAGTTATCTGACGAGGCCAATAGTATCTTTTCATAAAGACTTTAAGTAGCCAGCCTTTGTGTCACTGCACAATCTTTATGGTTGCAGGAGCTTAGGAGGAAGCTTAGAGACCTTTGCCTGTGTTTTGCTGCTTTTCTCATCAGTGCCTTAATGCCTGCTGATTAAGGGACCATAAATCTCCGCGATATTAGCGGAGGAGTCCATTTCCATAGCAAATGACAAACTTTCCCTGCCTCCTTTTAGCTGTTAATCACACACATGCGGCAGCTACTTGTACGTATCATTGTCACACACACCATATATTCCCTACAATGAATGCTCTCTTCCTGGAAACCTGAGCCTCTTACCACTGCTAGAGAGTAGCCTTTACTCTTAAGGTCACCTATCTTGGCAAGTCAGTGAGTTAATGGGTCTGAAAAGATTATCTTAGACCAAAATTGATGTAAACATTCTCCTTTCAATGTAGAACGTATGGGTTTGGATGCCTTTCATCTCTCTTTGCACATTCCAGATGTTTGCTTCTTTCATCGTATATACATGATGGGATAGATAATGTACTGAGTTCAGATTTATGTCTAGAGCATGATGTATTTGTACTCCCCTTCATTACACCTTCTTTTTCCCTTTTATTTGGGAAAGAAGAAGTACCTTAAAAGCCTTTTTTTTTTTTTATAATTCAGGTTAGATTTGTTTATTCAGTGCTTTCCAAAAGCAGTCTGGTTAGAGTCCCTCATCTCCTTCATGTCCTCTGCTTTTCTCCTGCAATATATCTCCTCAGTCAAGGATGAGACTATGCTGTAGTGATTTACTTCTTTGGCTGCTTTGAAAAAGTTCCAGAAGGCAGATCTCACATTTTGCTTTGGAAGGTCCTGGGTTTGTTTTTTTTCTCTTGTTTTGTTTTGTTTCTAAATAATATAAAAAGTCACCAACATAAATCAGATCTTTTGCATGAGGTGTTTTGAGAATTAAATGCTAATTTTTCCCCAGGTGATACTCTAATATGCATTCACTATTTAAGATTATGGAGAACATGTTAAAGTTATAATGGTATTTCAGTTTTTATCCTTCACTAAGTATCAACTTCCCTTAATGGCTATGTGCTGTTAAAAATTTTATTTAGTTTTTGGGTTCAACCTGAAGGTCTCTGAAGTTGAAATACTGTTAACTTCTCTAGCACAGGGAATATTTTTTTTGTATCATCCATATGTCTTTTATTTTTCCTGAGCAGGCACATTAGGTCTGTTAACAAACGTCAGAATCTCCAGACCACTTATTACTTTTTCCTGTTTTTCCGCTCTTGCTTATTTTGACTGTGAGTCAATACGAACAGTTTGGGGTTTTTTTCCTCAACTCAGGGGTGATGCAAACACATTTGATGCAAAATCAAAATGTCTACTCAAGAATCAACAAAAGATATTTAAAGAACAAGGAGGTGTGCTGTGAGCTAAGGTACTATTACCATCTGAAAAAATAATTGTGGTTATTTCATTCAGTAGTTTAGATTGCTATGTATCTTGTTTCTTTTAAATTAGACAATGGTGTTGTCCAATAAAAGATGCATCTATTTGTTACCAGACTTGTAGATGTTTTGCCCACAGCTTTCTTGATTCTGCACTATGCTACCGATTTCTGTTAGCTTGTCTAGATTCTGCATACTCTTGTCTCTGTACCTTGCCCTCGCTCCCACCACTGCCCACTCTGGGTAGGAGAAATTTGGCACCTTCTCTCTTCAGTAGCAGGGAATTTTTAACCATTGACCTTGGCATAGAGAGTAACTTACTTTCTAGGCATGCAAAGTCCTTGTGAATTACCATGGTGTATGGCCTTAGTTTACCTGAACCCTGAATATACTTTGCTTTAAACTTAGCTGACGAATTCCAGGGATGTGTTCCTCTCTCTTGAGTTTCAGGAGAAACAAGATGCAAAATTCTTGAAGAACAAGAGATTACTCAAATTTCTTTGAGTTAAAAACACCATATACAAAGGGGTATTGAAACATTCAAGGTCAGGTTGGATTGGGCTCTCAACAGCCTGATCTAGTTGAAGATGTCCCTGCTCACTGCAGGGGGGTTGGACTAGATGCCCTTTGAAGGTACCTTCCAACCCAAACAATTCTATGTATAGGATGGAGTAGTTGCCTGGCTCCAAGAGGCGGCCGGGGAGGAGACTCCTCTGTGGTATCTGTGTGTGGTTCTGGAGGTGGCCCTCCATCTTACCAGGTGGGCTTGAACGGTGCTTGCTATCCAGTGCGATTTGGATCTGTGTATTGCATGCATGCATATTTACTTATGTATTTATTTGTAATTGCTTGATTTTAAATCTAGAACCCCAAGTTTGGGGGAATGAACTTGAGATTTGGCTTTGATCATCAGAAAGCATTTCATCTCAGGTGTTTTTCTTGTTTTTCCAAGAATCCAGCTGTTGTAAGATGTTGTTCTGGAAGGTTACCATGTGAATTTTGGCATCTCTTGGTGCACAAATTAATTTGAGATTAACTGCTTTAGAATTAAGAGATCAGTCCTCTGACTGGTGGCATTTGGGAAGGGCTTTGCCAGAGGCCACTGCTCAGCATGGGACGGGCAGAGGTCCACGAGCCCTGGCTGACCATACCCCTTCTTAGGCCCCCATCCCATGCTCTTTAGGTCGGTGGCTTGGCCAAACATAGAGCAACCTCAGCACCAGCCAAGGGTTTCCTGCTGTAAAGATGTCTTTCGGTGCTCAATGTAAACAGCTGTCTTAATTTGTCGGTTTTCTTTTGGAATGGCAAAGGGAATTCCCTGCTGGGCAGCAGTGGAGGGGGATCTGTGCACCTTTAAAACACCAATACGTACAACAGAGGAAATCAGACTGTAATTAGTGCTGTTTGTATTAACAACTATATCGTCAGCCGTACTCTTCCTCTACTAGTAATCCCACTGTTTTTTGAGTATGGAAAATGGCTTGAGGAAATTTGTCATCTTCACAAAATCATGTGCTTGCATCTGTAGTGCCCGGGTGCAATGTAGGAGTTGGTAAACTTCCTAGCTCTTCAGAAAACATTATCAAGGCTTTTATCTATGCAGAGAAAAAAATAACACCCTCAAAAACTAAAACATTAAGACTAAGAAATAAATAAAACTTTGAGCTCAGATGTGCCATGGTGGATTTTTTCTTATGTATTTTGGGTTTTCTGCTATATACTTTTACAAAGATGTGGGGAATGATTGTATGTTTCCTCTTTATATAATTTTTTAAAGGATAAATTGTCTTTATCACATGATTAATCTGTGTATGACTGTACTATATATATATAATTTTTTTTAACAAATTTGACCTTCTGAAACATTAAACAATTTTTTTCCTCATAATTTCTAAATTTCTCATGAATTGCTAGATCACTGTACCATTTTAAATATCTCATTTGGTCAGCCTTTAAGAATTATGTAACTTAGCTCTGGTGAAAGAAGGAAATGCATAAGAAATAAACTGTCAGACTGAAAGAAATAGACAGTAAGTGAATTGTCACACTAAAAGGCACTTGATTATTTTATTTCCCTTGGCAGTTTTCTAAGTGTTTGCAGTGACTTCAGAAATCACTCTCAACAAAACTATCTACTGTCTGGATCTTAGCTTCTTAGGGCTGTCATTGTAAAGCTGATTTTTTTATCTAATACACTGCTGTGTATGGAAACATTAAAAATACTGAAAGAAAGGGCTCAGTAACTATGATTTTCAACAGAGTGGTTATCTTCCGTTAATATTTTAAATTGGTTTTGTGCCTAAATTGTGTGGCTAATTCATTAAATGATGTTTGATCAAGATTTTAGTAGCCTCCTGTTTGTCTACATGAGCCTTCTGTGAGAGGAGAAGGTGAATTTTGGATATGGTGCTCTCTAATCCCTTGTCATAATATTATGCATGTGGTGCCCAGCAGAGCCCTCTTCTTCCTGGTATCACATATATCTGTGAGATGGGTTCATTCTCCTGCACTGAGTAAAGGTCTGAAAAAAAAGTGAGTCACTTTAGCAAGTATAAGCTCCCACAAAATACCAAGGAGTATTTTCTCTTGTATTTGCTGTGTTTTCCACAGTGTGGGAATATAATCTACTAGTGTTCTTATATTCAACACTATACTTTCCCATTCTAAATATAATTAATTAATATTATTTTAAGATAATGAATATAGTATTATGTTGCAATAAACACCAGCTTTAAAATTTTGCTGCATGCTCTTAAAATACTGAAACTGGAATTATGCTAAGGCATAGAGATGACCCTCTCTTGTTTTTCCTGACACTTTAATGATGTCTGTTTATGTGATAAAATGAGATTATAGTATCAGGAAGAATGTCTGCAAGCCTTTAATGAAAAAATCAAAAGACTGATTTTAATCTTCCATAGTTGACTTAAGGGTAAAAGCTCAGTTTTTCTTGCTTTACCTTGATGTATTTAATTCTGATTTTAAAATTCAGAATTCTGCATCTGGTCTTCTGTATAACAACTTCCATATCTACTTGCTTATACCACCTGAAACGTCAATGTTGTAGGCATGTATGTAGTTATACATTATGATATATCCTGTTTCTTTGTCTTAGAATATTCTAACCCAACTTTTACTTTCTCTTGTGGCAGGATGACAAGGACTTGGTTCATGAGTTCGTTGTCGCTGAAGGTCTGACTTGCTTAATCAAAGTGGGAGCAGAGGCTGACCAGAATTATCAGAACTACATCCTGAGAGGTAAAGTAAAAGCATGCAAGAAAGTTGTTTTTATTTCTCTGAAGCAGCTTGCCACGTTAAGTGTCTTGGAACATGTTTCTCAGTTTGGCCCCGATTCTTGCATGTTATGCAAGAAAATTAAGGGGCGATTAATATTCACCATTGAGCAGGATGAATTGGAAATTTCAGATGTTGATAGTCTCTCCATTGTCCAGCTTTTCTTGTAGATTATACTAAAAATCTGTAATTCTAAGAAGGAGATGGCGTGCTAAAGCTTTTACCAGATAACTGTAAATGTCAGAGGTCACAGAGCAAAATAACCTCTCGGAATGTGATGAGTAGCTATGGAATAAACAGTGAGATGGTCATATCTCAGGGTCAGTTGGCTTGTAGCATTTTTTAGCTATCTGACGTTCTGGAGTTAAACAGGTAATCAGAAGTTTACATTCTGTTCTTTGCACTTAACAGATAACTGGCAAAGGTAGGGTTTGGAGGGTGGTACAGAAAAGGTATGTTACTGGATTAGAAAGCTGACTTACTGTGTTGTGGCCCAAATGAATGTGTGCGATTTTCATGTAACCAGGAAACTCAGGCTACAAATTTGGAGAGTTCCTCCAGTATTTTAAGGATTTATGAGCAAGGGAAGAACGGGCACACTAAGGGATGTTTACTGCTGGATGATATCATAGTAAATAGAGAGCGCTAATGAATGCATAGTTGTGGTGGATCGCTCGTTTGAATTTTCTTAGACTGACGTATATAGCTGTCTTTACAAATGTCACTTTGATGATGTATTTAGCTGCCAAAACTCAAACTGCAAATTGAGTAGTAAAACAAATGCAAAATAAGGAGAAGGATTTTTGTAAGAACCAGAAATGCTAAGTTATAGAAAGCATGGATGCAAATAGTAAGTGTGGATTCATGCAAAGAACTTGAAGATTAGACTGCACAAATACCAGCTTTTGGGGGTATAAAAGAAACCAAACCAGTACCATAGAATTATGTTCTAAGTCAGTAGTCGTGCAGTGATATAGATGTACTTGAATAGTAGCTTTTATGTACTCAAAAGACTGTTAATCACAATGAAGCTAGACAAGGCCACAGAAAAATGTGAACAAAAAAGACTTTCTTTACAGCTGAAAGAAGAAGTTTCTGGGAGAAAACTGGCCATAGATGCTCTCAGAAAATTCAGACTGGAAGGGAAATAAAGGTGCTGTATTCGACAGTCTGGCTGTCAGTCTAGGGGCTTATCACCTCAGCATTGACCTAGTGTGGCTGGATGACATCTTTGCCCTTCAGTTGGGTTCTGCAGCCAAATATTGAAAACTTAAAACAAGGAAGTCTGATAGGCGTTTACACTACCTGAATATCTGAGTGGCCTCAAAATCTAAACACTGCAGCTCTGCTGCTCCAGTGTCTGATAAGGTCCAGGGCACTGGATTGTTTTTTATTTTTCTTTTCTCCCCCCCCGCTTTTATTTTTAAAACAGGAAAAACAGGAATGAAATGTTATCTGTCTGTTTTATTAGGATATTCCCTAATGCATCCACAATTCAGGGAGATCACAGTGGTCTCTTTGTTGGTATGGCTTCTCTAGTTTTGCTGTGTCTGAGAGCTTGGCGTTCACGGTCCGAAGTTACAGATTTTCCCCACTGAATTCAATGAATGATAAAACAGAGACTTATTGCCAATGTCTATGGCATCATACAAAAGAAACTGCAAACTCATCTTGTTGCATCATTATTAACAAGTGCTCACACCTTGTTAAAAATAAATATAAAACAAACAAACAAAACAACAACAAAACCTAATCATGTAGAAGTATGTCATACAGCCAAAAACCTTATTTTAAGAAGATGCTTTTAGGGATTTTTTTCCCCTGGTGCTCGAAGCTGAAGTTTCTCTCTGGGTAGTGTATCTTAACATCTTTTACAGCAATATGATTTGTCTGTATGATGTGGGGTTTATTTCAGAAACTAAATTGGTCTTGATTGTCTTTCAGGAAGTTCAAAGCTTGTAACAGCTCTGAGATTATGTCAACTGGTTTGCAGTTCCAGGAGCCAGCATGTACTTTCTAAATAGGTCTGCGTGTGAAATGAGATAAAGATAGGCTTGGAAATGAAGTGTAGCCAGACAATCTTATCCAAATACTTTGAGAAGGGTGCTGAAAAGAAACATTAAATACGTCATGTAAGAGTGTTTTTCTAGTATGTTATTTTTGGAAGACCATAGTGATTGGTTGGATTTTTTTGTGACAGTTGTGCGTATTATTGCAGTGCTGCATATTGCTAAACCTGGAGTACTGGTGAATAGGTGAATAAATTCACTGGAGATACATCATAGTTAACACTGAGGTGGTCTCATAAGCTTTAAGATCAGTGTTAAACTATGGAGATTAAAAATAAATTTTAAAAAGTCATCTTTGTCTAGAATTTTTATGCCTTACTGATGTGCTGTCCTTGTTCCGCAGATCCTTTTGGAGTGGAATATATCCTCTTTATTTCCACTGTATTTAACCTGAATCATAAAGGGATGGGATTTTTCCTTAGTTCCATGTTCTGGTTGCATTTCTCTAGCACCTTTGGTGTAATTCACCGTTTTCTCTTGTAATCCTAACCCAGCTTTCAGGGCTTGTGACAGTAAATGGCAGCTCTAGGCCTGGCATTGCCTCCTCTGCCCCCAGGGCTCACCCATGGGGGGTTCCCCGTCGTCTGAGGAGAAACTGAGGGGTTTCCAAGTTTCTCCTGTGAACTCTTGTTTGTCTGCTCTCTTCAAGAATTAGCTTTGGACCTAGGAGAAAAAATAAGTTGGAAATACATATACACGTAAGGGTTATAGGTGGTTCAATATGTTCCTGGGTACAAGTTATTTCTTGAGGATATTGCTTTCCGTTTTTTTTGCAAAGATCTGTGTTGTTTCACTCGAACGTTTCCTGGTTGTGAATTTCTACTTAGCAGTTCTGACTTGGTTCAAGCCAGACCAAGCTGCCAAAAATATGACTAAATATGAGTCACAAAAGTTTTAGTTACATTAACGGGTAAGTGAGGAGAAGTGTGGCTTTTACATACAGTACTGAGAAATCCAGACAGTTTATTGTTTAGTGCTAAGGAGTGACTTTTTCTGCTTAGATTCCCTGAAGTTGTTTGACAGTACCTTTCCCAAAGTGTTCCCTTTTTTCAGTGTATAGCCTATAAGCCCTAAACTAACAGTACCCAGGGATTCTGTCTTAAGGTATTCTGTTCCTCTGTACTTATTAGTTCTTCACCCTAAAGTTACTCTTTGACATTACATTTAATTATTGTCGAAATGTAAAGAAACTGTGTTTTGAGGGATTTCCTCCCACCAGAAGCAAGCTTGCTTTTTTCTCTCTCCTGTTCTCTCTCCTGTTCTCTCTCCTGTTCTCTCTCCTGTTCTCTCTCCTGTTCTCTCTCCTGTTCTCTCTCCTGTTCTC
>JAOQGH010000012.1:85269611-85356261 GCA_025769975.1 Gallinago jamesoni
TCTTTTCTGTTGGTGACAATTATCCGTAAGAACGATGAACTTCACTCATAGTGCTGAAGTTAAATGTTTCTGCACTACTTACAAGATTGCAGTATTGTATGTGTTGCCTAAATATTAAAAAATAAATGGGAATGGGTGAAAGATCAAAATTTCCACAATTTATAAGGACTAAAATAAATCTTATTGAAATTTTGAAGCTACTTTGCGTGTAATTTTGAAATCTTCTGTTTCTTGCATAGAATGAGAAAGCAACATATGAAATGCAGCAGCTAAACACAGACTAATGAAGTAATTGGCAGAATTACGGCAGTCTTCATGTTTTCTGTTAATTTAGCCAGTGCTGTAGGGAAGGTGGGAAAGAAAATCTGCTTGTCTAGATCAAGTCTTAATTGTTTTAAAAATATACTGAATAAGGGAGGTATGGGAGTTCAGAGGTGAGTCCTCTTACACCATGATGTGAGAAGGTCTGCCTGGTGACATCCTGTCCCACCTGTCCCTCCCATCCAATGATGAGGTTGTCAATAGGCCATCACCTTTTTGGCAGAGTGTATTTGGGTACCTAGATCCCTGATTGTCTACTTCTGGATTCAGATCAGTATTTACTGATGTCCGTAAATAGATGAAAGCTAGAATTTTTCTTGTGGTCTGAAACCGCAAGCCAGGTGTTCAGTCCAAACAAGAAGAGGCCTTGACCTTGCTGCAGAGCAAAATTTCTAAGAACTATGGCTGAGAAAAAATAGGACATCAGTCTGTGATCATACTAGACCGTGTTTGAATCAAATTCAGCTTTTGGATGGAGCTCTCTGATTTAGTGAGAGCTGTGTGCTTATATGGAGAATAAGAATTTTAGTCAGGATGAGAGATGGTTTTAATTTTGTTTGGCAGTTTTGGATTTTTAGTCATTTGGGTTTTTTTTTAAGATGAATAAATAAAGGAAAACAAGTGCTGGAAAAGAGCCTTAGAGTTATGATTTGAGGCAATATTTGTGCTTTAATTTAACCCCTTTCCCCCCAAACCCCAAGTCGTTATTATAATCTAAAATTAAAGATACATAGAATCATAGAGTCATTTAGGTTGGAAAAGACACTTAAGATCATCGAGTCCAACTGTTAACATATCACTGCCAAACCCACCATTAAACCGTATCCCTAAGTGCCATGTCTACATGTCTTTTAAATACCTCCAGGGACATTATAGCCAAAACTTCAATAATCTATACTTAATTCAATAATCTGGACAGAAGACTAGGTTACAGTAGAACCAGTTGTGGGTTGTTCTTTCACAGGCCCACTGCACTTCTGATAAAGTCCTGTTGGACTCTACATATATTGGTGCAAGCATGGAAGATGAAGGTAATGGTTCTGGGTGAGGGATCTTACATACCGTGAGGATGATGACGTATCATTTAAGAAGATAAAAAGTTCATAGGTTCATACACAAAGTGAATGTCATCTTGAGTCTGATAGGACAGCAGCTTCATTGTTATGTCTTAACTTTTTTTTTTCCTTAGAAATATTAAAAGCGTTTTGTTTTGAAATTGCGTTTGTACAAGCACACGTTTACCTTTGTGCAGTATATAACAGTGCTCTTATTTTATTTTCTCTCCTTATTTTGCAAGACCTTTCAGGATTTTTAAGTAATTTCAGGGAGGACTTTTACCAGAAAAGTCCTAAAATGTAAATAACAAATAACTAAATATCTTAAAACACTGAATTCACGTGTGAAAAATAACTTCAAGGCACATTCTGATATTTGCTATATGTTTAAATTAAGTAGGGATCCATTAAACCAATTCCCTTCAAGCTTGATATCTGCAATTTGCACAACTGTGAACTGCCAGTGATGAACAAGTTCCCAAGAGGAGCAGCAATTTCCTGAAGTACAGAAGTGGGAATTGAGGAGCCTGAAACTTTCTAATCCCACCCTGGGGCATGAGGATGGGGGGACCTATTTGATTCCTCACCTTTCTATTCAGTAAATGGGAACCAACCTTTGCAGAGGGATAGGATGGAGAGGAAGGCTGTAGCTGTCTCTGGATAGTTACCCTTTTAGTAACCTCTGCTTCCTACTGCGGCAAGGTAATTCTAAATATGCATTTTGCATGTGCTTTTATTTAATCAGTATAGTGTAGCTGACAACAACAAAAAGTGGAAAGGAATTGCTGTAAGAGCTACTGGTTGTAAAGCAGAAAGTGATTTTGCTGTTGGAATTAGGCAGTGTGGAGCTGTTTGACAGAGTCATCAAAACATGCCCAGAGTCAGTCAGAATTGCCAATGAATGCCCAGGCAGGGGATCAGGTTTTCTAAATCAACAGGCAAACAGCTCAATCACAGATGTGTACTAAAGCCACCAACAGTTAGGCCTATTTATAAAGCCAGAGGCATGCGATCCCACCTGCACACTAACTTTAGAATGAAGGGATGTGCTGCTTATTCTGGGAAATCAGATTAAATTCCTGAAATGACTCAGTACTGAGCGGTAAAAGATCATCTGGTTACTGTCTGTCACCAGGACACTGTGTGCCCAAAGATGTCAAGGAGCTAGAGGAAGTCGAAGTTGAGGATGAGGTTGGAAGCGAGTGGTGGAAGCTGCTGCTGATAACCCTCTCGTTCTGAAAGCCAGACATGAAGTTATCAGCGAGCCGGTGGCATTTCTGCATCGAGCCAACTGCTACTAGGAATGCTTGGGTTTATAAGTGTGCTCTCTGTAACGGGGGGGTGATCCATTTCCAGGAATTGGCTATTGGCTGGCTGTTTTTATCAAAAAGACCCCTCATTATTACAAGGACACAAATGCTTCCAGTGCTCTTGAATTTTCCTCCCTCACTCTGATAGTTTGTGTGGCTTTGACCTTCTGCAGTAAAGGCTAGGTATTACAAAGCATTTAGCACGTTCTTCTGCGGTAAGTGCATGTGAAGCATTGTATCATCAGCAGGGTTTGTGTAAATACCGAAAGACTAGAAAAAGGTCTGTGAGAGGCGATGTCTATACTAAGTAGATGTGTTTTGCTGGGTTGGTACTGCAGCAGTAAAACACATGGTATTAATGTAAGTTTAGTAGTGAAAATGGAACTATGGAGCTAATACTGTGTATCATGCATACCTTTGTGTTATTCCTGTTTCTGTGTAAGCTGGAGAACTGTTAAAGTTTTCCAGCTGTAGAAAAGTATCCCAGCCTCAATTAAATAGGAGCAGACAGCGCAGGATTAGGCTTACCTTTGTATTTCTTTCTTTTCCTGGAGCCAAGTACAAAATTTTCCTGACTTCTTCTCTTAACCTTCAGTGTGCAGCTATCCGTATGTGACTGTGAAGTTCTTGCACATATCTCTACATATCAAGTTGACTTCTTATGTGTATTCCTTTAAAATTATGTAAACTTCTCAGTTGATCTCACAGTAGCTGTGGTAAGCAACTGTGCGTTAAAGAGAAATGAAGTGCCTAAAGCTTGATTACTTCGGAGTGTTGCTTCTGAGAGGGACTTGCTGGCTCAGTCTCCCTGTAAATGCAGTTCTTTGATCTTTCTGCTGAGTCAATCAGAATGCATATCAGAGTTGAACATTTGTCTTGTGGGGATTTGAACATTCATGTAATTCGTTTTATGCTGGACATCAGACTGCAGCCCCAGGAAACCACACCAACAGATGGCAACTCCACTTGGAAGCTGTTATGCCCACATAGTGTGGGGCATGTCCACATGGAGATACAACCTAGGTTCCCCACCACCAGAAAAACCCACAAAACAAACCTCACCAAACCAAAAAAATCAAAGCTGTGTTAGCAAATTAGTGTACCTGTGCTAATAAGACCTGTTAATCAATCAGCAGCACTGCTGAGCTTGGGTTCAGCATCACTCTGATGCAGCCATGCCATCTCCCTTTGTGAAATGAGTTATGCTGCCAGCTTCCCATCGGTGAGCTTTGTAGGTGCCATTTGTTTAGGTCATATCAAAAGTAACAGGCCCAGAAAAATCAGACCTATTCCTAATGGCTCAGTGCCTTTTCTTGCTACGTGTGTGCAGAAACCTCAAGATGTGCCTCTTTTTGTGTTGTGAAAAGCCATGGAATGAAAAAATATTAATAGATTTGGCATCCTGATTCATGGACTCTTTAGATTAGAAACAATGATAAATTATTGTTTTAATTAGACATGAAATTAGAATTAAATAAATTAATTAAAAATTAAATAAAATTAGAAACAGTGCTCTTCATTGTACTAGAAAAGAGGGCACATCATGCTGATGTCCTTGGTTAATAATATAAACACTATACCTCCTTGACTTGGTAGCTGAATCCTCTTTCACTCCTGCAAATATCTCTTTAAGACTAAATGCATTTGTTTTCTCATGCAAGGGTAGTTGGGAGAGCTTGATGTTGGAAATGCAGTTTAAAAAGAGAGAAAACATCCTCTATGCTTTCAGTGTTTCCTTTCTCTGTTTCTCATTTGCATATTTTACAATGGTATTTAGTACACTCAATCTATGCATGCATTACATAGAGTTTCCTACCAAACACAACCTTAAGCATTCATTTAGTTTGTGGAATGAGTGCTGCCCTCTCCCCTCCTCCTCCTTGTTCCCTTCTCCCTGGATGTGATTCTGATCCATGATCCATCTGGAAGCAGAGCCAGATGGTCGTCACACGCAGCGTACAGTACAAGTCCTCCCAGTCTGGGATGGGAATTGGCACTGAAGCAAATTGGAGTTCAAAAGTTTAACCACCCTATAGTAATTTACACATCTACAAATAAACGGAGCTGTTCCTTGCTCTGTGCGTATGTGAAATGGCCTTTCATGTTGGGACTGCTCGTGAGGAGGATATAGGGTTCTCATGGTCTATGTGGAATTCAGCAATAACACCACCATAAAATTATGGATTTCCCTTGTTTTGAAAGCTGACAGAGGCTGGGAGGCCTTGGGTTGCTTTCTGTCTCCATGAAAATGAATCTTAAGGTTTTGTGTAATTTTTTTTATGCTTTATGAAATTCCCATGAAATGTGACACCTCAGACTATGCAGACCCCGTGTAAAACGAGGAACTGAACCATGAAAAATGCACATCCTTAACTACTAAGCAAAGAGTAAGTACTTGGGAAGTAGTCCCAGGGGCCTTTAAAGCCATTGTGGATGTTTTATGATTTAACTACTCAAACTTCATGAACAAGCCTTGAAAACAGTGTACCTATTCCAACTGGTAGGAGGATATTACAGGGTATTTCTGCCTTTTTGTAGTAATCTTTTAGCCTGAAAGTATCCAAAACCTGATTCATTAGAGGAGGAGAAAATGTGCGCAAAATAAAGACTTTCATAAGCCGGCAGAGACATGAACACTTACCAAAGTACACAACTGCTGGGGATTTCACCATAAATTATTTGTATTGAAAATACACACATAAAACATGGTAAAATACAGTTGGGAAATAATGTTTGATTGTTATCATTTCAAAATTAGGTGCTTCCATGGCTATTTGTGACAGTGCCACGCAGAGTGCTCTATCCTGATACAGAAGCAGGGAAAATTAAGGACTTTAACAGAGGAGAGGGGGAAGTTGTGTCAAACGTGGAGCATAATTAGAAAGTGCTGACTGTTATTCCATGAAGGTGATTATTGTGTGACATAAGGACATGTCAAAAGTGAGATTCTTCAAATGTCTTTAGAGTTAATTTCCATATCCAGATATGTCTGATTTATTTTAAGCTACATCTTAGCCCTGTCTATCTGGATTTTTTGCAAATGTGCATGCGTATACATTTCTATCAAGTCCAATAAGAAAATGGGAGCAGTAGACTGCAAACTCTTGAAATACTTATTACTATGAGGCAGTGACCTGCTCTGAGCCTCTGATTGTTACTGCATCAGAGTATTAAAAAAACATGGACAAGAAGGTAAAAGCTAAGCCGTAAGACTTGCATGTACTAGAACAGTATTAATTATTAACCTATCATAAATGCAGTGTTCATACATATTTGTCTAATAAAAACTGTACCGTATTCATAGGCTGATGACAGTGAGGGATAATCTTAGTGAGAATATGGGAATATTAATGTTTCTGTTTGCTGCTGTGGAAGGTTTGTGTTTGCCTGTTCTTCTGCATAGCCCTGAGGAGCACAGGAGTAGTATGTGCCCCTTGGGAAGGCAGAAGTAGCTCAGAGCTGCATACTTACACAGGTTGAATGAGAAAAGATTGAAATTCTTTTTGGTGCTTTTTAATGAAGTATAAGGACCAGTTTTCCATCTATCTGTGCTACCTACTGTCGTCCTCTCTTCTCCTTCCACCACCACCTGTACGCAGGACTTGAGTCACTGATGGTGGCACTGGAGTGAAGAAGATGGGCTGGCAGCCTCCTACTCTCCACATGTATGTGAAGATTGTCTGTGGGTGCACAGGCAGAGGCTGAGCAGACCTGGAGAGGCAGCAAAGTCAAGACGCCGTGGAAAAGCAGAGAGGTTATTGTGTCTTCCCTCTGCAAGCCAGGGGGAGAAGAGTTGTGTTTGGGGGTCCCTGCCTGCTAGTTGGGGGGCAGCACAGGCTTATCCCATTCCTCCAAGATTTACAAGAAGTGGGGATTGATAAACTGTGAAATTATTAATTGTAACATGATTTCTTTCTCACAATACTTCCAGAAAATAAGGAGTTTTTCCTGTTTTCAATGTGTGAGGCATTTTTTGGTTTTTTTTCTCCATTTAAATTCCTGATGTTAAAGCTGGTGCTGTCAAGCCAGGAGAGGAGGCTGTGCCCACCTCCTGCCCCCTAGCCATACCAGAGATTGAACTAACTGCTAGAAATACTGTACCTCTGTTGTTTAGGATGCGGTTTTCAATAATTTATCACTCACGTTGAAGTTTCTTCCAAGAGATTTTAGTGAAGAGTGTTTACTGTTTTAGGTGCTGTGCAAAATAAGTCATTTTTTTCCTTTGCCTCTTTCAATTTGTTGACAAGAAAACAGATCTTCTCTTTTCCAACCTTATAAGTACTTTAGTTTTTCCCCCACACACTCCTGGGGATGATGAAAGTGATTAAAAGAAAAAAAGGGAGGGTGTGTTCAGGGTGTACAGGAGTGGGGAGGACCACAGGGCTGTCAATTTAAGACCAAGGTTGGAATGTTTCAGTGCCACAGATTGGTGTTTCCTAAAAGGAATAAGTAGGTTAAAGGAGTGGGGCAATGTACTGAAGGTGAATTTGCTCAGTAATATAAAAGTCTCTGGGTGAAAGAGAATATAGAGAGGAGGAGTTTAAGGTTGGCACCTGAGTGGCCCCACATTGTATCAGGCCTGAAAGGAAAATAGTGTGTGAGCTATGGAGAGATTCTCCATAAAGAAAGGTCTCCCTGCTGCCAGGAAGCCAAGGAGCGTTAACATCCTACAGGGAAGATTACTGTTTAAGGGCAGATCCTAAGAGTGGCCTTTAATAAAAGGCTGTGATGGACAGATTGTTTTTCAGAGTTTACTGTTTTTTCTTTTGACATTTCACAGTTCCCTGGAACATTAAAAATACTGCTGTTTTCCAGGAATTGCTATTACAGCATATTGACTTCAATATGAAGTGCTACTCAGGATTTAGTATATCTATAGTGTGTTTTAAGTGGGTTTATTTAAATAACAGGTGGGGTCTTTAAGACTTCTGCCAATACTGGGCAACATCCTGTTTCCTTCTACTTAACCTCCCACCTACTCTATGTTATCACCTGCCTAGAGAAGGTTATCAACTTCCTTTATCCCTGTCTCTCCTGTCTCTGTCCCCATCCCCTAATGCCCTGATTTCCTAATTTTGTACTCCAAATCCCTACTTCAAAAAAAGCTCTGTTTGTTTTAAAGTTTGGTAAAGACACCAAATTGGCTCCAGCTACAGCAGGCTTGCACAGCACTTACTCCTGACGAGCTTCAAGTATCTGGAATAACAAGGGTCCCTGTCTGCAGACTTACTGGGTGCTCCGAATCCCTGTGTGCAGAGAGTGGTCTCAATGAGAAACTGCTCAGACACTGTTTTCTTACCCAGCATGATGGTGGGCCAAAATTTTGCTTTTAAAGGCAGCAACATTGAGACATGGTTCCCAACTTCTCAAAATTCAGTAGTGGGTAACCATAAGCTTGCTTTTAGTATTTAGGTTAATATCTATGATGGAAACATTCATTGTAGCATTTATTAACTAGATACATTGGTTGTTAAGAATATTTTATATGTGCTTTTGATAAAGGTTTCTTATGTTCTCTAAGATGATGATAGACAAATGCACTAAGAATACTGTTAAGGTTGATTAATGAAACTCTTGAAAATTAAGAAATGGCTGTGTGATCTTACTTTTCAGGCATGCGTGTCCCTTTGTGTGGAAGCTGATCCAGTCTTTGATCGCACAGTGGTACAGCTTTTTCCACAGCTGCTCTGCTTCAGTCCATGAGCACTATCACACCTGTGCACCTCAGGAACACTTTTTAAATAGCTTGACTTAGCATCAGTGGGCTTCTTTTCCCATTTAGACTCTCACCCAGCCTGTCCTAGCTTGCTTTCTCTGGTCTGTCTATACATTTTCCCCTTCCCTCATCAACTTCCTTTAACCTTCATCAGTTTATCGGGTCATTTACATCATCAATCCATTAATCAATATTCATCAGCTCTATTACATTCATTTCTCTAACAGTTTAGCCTGGCTTAAGCATCTTTTCTTTCCATCACGTCTTCCCACTTCTGCGCTGTCTGCCGGGCACCACAGCTGTGTTTGTGTGATGGTGTAATGAACTTGACAGAGGAATGTGTTAATCTGAAAAATGAGGATGAAAAGGTGGATATTTTGGGTGGGAAGAAAAAGTGGATATTTTGCTGTTGTTTTGGATATTTGTTTTAGTGCTGTTGAATTAGCCATTCTGGTTCTCTGAGGTGGGATGCAAACCCCTGTGCCCACAAAACCCCGAGTTTGGTCAGAGACAAACTAATAAGGGAGAGTGTTACAGTACCAGTATCCAAGTATGTAGTCACAGCTTTGGTCTCTCATCTCTTACCCATTTGTTTCTTCAACACTGCTCACATCGGTCCTATTCCTTCCAGCCAAATAGATTTTAGTCTTTTCCATTATTTCCCTCATTTATCCCAGTCATTTCATTTCTTTTCATAACTCTCAGATGCTCATCAGGCTTTCTGTCAGAGTTCCTCCCTTAACTCTCTCATTTCTTTGAACCCCTCTGGGTTTAAATTTTGTTTCCTTCAGTGTTCAGATCAGAATTCTCCCCCACACCATCTGAGTAACAAGACAGTTTTCTTAAACAAAACGAAACACAACAAAACAAAAAAAGGAACAAAAAAAAACCCAAACCCCTCCCAAGCTGCCTGCTCTGACTTTGAGTGCCATGTCCTTCCTTGGTGGGCAGCAGTGGGAGCATTATGAATCATCTAGTAAAAGAGCAAGACTTTCTTATTTTAGTGGCATTTCAGGAAGACTGGGATCTTGTATTTGGTGTCCGAAGTTATTGTGATTCACAGTTATTGGATTCACAGTCCGAAGGTACAGTGAATATACCTTTCCTCTATAGACAAGCATGAAATGGAATACATGAAAGAACCTAAGATTAGGAGCTAGCTTTGTAGTTTTATACCCACAGAACATATACTATACAAACAGCAACCTCTGTGTAACATATACCTTTTAGCTGTGCAGATTCTAAAAGAAGAAATTGGGAAGGACATTTGATTAACTTGTAAACTCAGACTACTGGCATTTCTATGACTTCCTGCATATAACCTTGCAGGCATGCTTGGGACTGCCAGGCTGGTCAGGACAGGAGTTCCACAGGACTCAGTAGGAAAAAGACATGTTCTGTTCTTGATTCCATTGGAACTGAATGGCACCTAAGAGCCCTGTATTTTCAAAGGCTGAACTTCATTGATTTCCATGGCAGCATTCATGAATAGCAGAATTGTCATTTCAAGGGGTTGTAGCTTCATTGCCTCAGTTCAACAAAGACAAGAGTAGAAAGACTTGAGCTTTCCAAAATCAGGACAGCAAGCACGAATCCTATGCACTTAATCCATGCCAGCAAAGCTAGCTTTTGGTCAACAGAACTATAGCGCATGTCCTTCCAAATCTGACATAACAGCTGTGTGGTTGGATGTGCCACCTAGAGCCAAAGTTGGTGCACGTGGTGACCCCAGGGCTAGTTGGCAGAGTACCATGGACAGGGGCAGCTCAGTGACAGCCTGCGCAGGGCTTGGAGCTCAACAAGGTTTTTGGAAAGGCTGTAGTAAGCCTGCACAGTTGGTGCCAAGGCAGTAATTATTAATAGCATGTAAAATAGATAAGCCCTCCTAAACTCTTCTCACAGGCGTTTCAGATTCAGTCCTCCTGTGCAATTGTGTTTGGTCCAGAGCTATTCTAGGCCCCTAAAATGCTGTCTGATAGATAAAGAAAACTATTCCTACCTGACACTTTGAGAAAAGCACTGCAGATGTTTCCCACTTGGTGCCAAAAAAACCCTTTTCAGTGCCTTTTTGTGTAGAGTGAATTCCAAGAAGGCATGGCCTGTACTCTTTATATGACACCTCATTTGAACACAGCAATGCTGTGATCTTAAGCAGCCTTTTCCTCAGGTGCCCTTGCAAAAGTTGTCTCAAAAAAATAAATTGATTGTTTGTTTTTTATCCTAAAATATTTCACTAGTGGAAGTCAACATCATCTGCTTGCCTCAGACAATACCAAGTATGAAGAAAAACATAATATATTTGGGTCAAGAAAACAGTGTTAACTTTAGAAAGACTGAATCTTCTTATTCCTATAATACTATAAGGATCCATGTATAGTGCTAACCATACTGAAGATACTTGAAGAAGAACTAATGGTTACTTTCAAGAATCTGTAATTTCTTGGCATATGGTCAGCGTAAATAAGGTTACGAATATTCTGTCCTTGATTGATGTTAACATGTTTCCCCATGCTGCACTTGTAATTGTTAGGGAATTAGAGGAGTGTTATGGCTGCTGTGCCCTTTGTGCATGGCATAGTGGAGAGCCATGCACCAAATCATAGTGGATCCAGGGGTTGTGATCCATACTTGAGCACAGCTCCAGCATTGTAATCAGCATGTGGGCTCTGGCAAGGTGCCTGAAAATGTTATGTCTGCCCAAGTCTATGGAGAGGCATGACAATGATGATCTTGGTCTTTGAACATGTGTAGTCAGTTCCCAGGACACTTATTTTATAGACAGGTTGCTGGTTTTCTTTTTTTTTCCCCACAAAAGTTAGGGAGAGCATGGTGAACACCAACGCTCTGAAGGTGTAAGACAAGCTTAAATAACATTGAGTTATTAGAAATAAAACATACTGGATTCTTTGTATTTTCAGACTGATTTCTGCACATAAAAGGTATTATATATTTTAAAGTTTTACTCTGCAGCTTGGAGGAGAGATTCTCAGCTCGTGATATCACTCCAGACCTGAGGCTTTAATTAAAATATAAACAAATTGCTGTGGAACTGCTCCTTATCGGGCAATGGAAACACTGTTCCTTCTGAATGTGAATGTCCCTTGGAAGAGCAGCTGCTGCTGCCTACGGACGTGATGTGTGTGCATCATGACCCATCAGGCACAATTCTGTCCTCAAATATTGTAAACCAGGATGGTTCTTACCAGCAAAGAATTTTCAAAGTTTTGTTGCAAACTACGTTAAGATATGATGGCCTTGATTGCACTTTTGTTTATCCTACTGACACAAATAGGAGTTAAATCTTGATATGGGTGTAAAACACACAAATTGTATCCAGAACTCTTAAATAATAGAAAACATAGGAGTCTCTTTCATAATTATTTGCCTATCACTTGTAATGTTCAAGCAAACAAAAACACAGTAATCCTGAAAATGATGTTAATATTGAAAAAATAATCTTTGGTGTTTTCTACATGGTTGTATTGATGTTTACTGGCCATTTTTCATTTCAAAATCACCATGATGATTCCCTTGAAACACAAGAGCTTTTTTATGTAAATGTGCTGAAATCTCTGTAAAAGTTCATTTAAAATGATCAGAGTAAGGCAGTACCGCTTTAGCTGAAGAGCTCATTTTTCAATAATACTCTTTCATGCTTATTTATAAGTTAAAAAAGTCTTAAGCTTAAAACATCTGATTGCTGGGTTATCCTCTTAGAACCACAAACACATTACTGTACATCATGAAATGCCGGTAGATGTCTTACTATATATTTTGTATACATTACATAGGACTGTGGTTTCTCTAAGTACATTGATTTATTTATTTTGGGGGGCATTTCTACTCTTCCCCTAACTGTTGTGTTCCCAACAAGAACCACGTTGCATTTGAGGGCTTTTTTCTATGCTTTAATAACTTGAAAGAATTTTAAATCTATGTTCTTCTTACTGCTAATGAAGAACATTGCATGCTACATTTTTGGAAATTATTTCTCTTTTGTCTTATTTTTTTCTGTAAAGTGAAATTCAGAGAGGTTTCAGTCAAAGAAAAGAAAATTTCATCTTTTAATTTCTTCTTGATGATTCATGTCTTCTTTACACCACCATTATTGCCAGGAGATAAGATCCAGCAAATCAAAATTGTAAAGACAGCTTTGCTTTTACAAAGCAATATTCCCACTATAACAGGCATCACTTTGAAACAGTGTAGGATATTATGTACGTATGTCAGTGAAAAGATAGCTTCCGCTGTCTTTATTCTTGCTGGAAGAAGTTAGAGAAAACATTGCTTTCCAATCCATAAAAGCACAACAAAATGTCAGTGCCTCCCATGTCCTCCTGCACTATTGCTGTTTTTTTTACTTATCTCCCAACATCCACTCCATTGGTCTGGAATGTGGAGCTGGTCTGGGGTAAACTCACTGTTTACCTGGTTTTGGTGGGTCAGTTGGACTTCTTTCATTTCTCAGTCACATTATTCATGGGTGTGTAAAACCAGCAGCAGCAACACAAGGGTAAGCAGCTCCCTTGAGCAGGAGAGGGCCACTGTCTTCCAGTGATGGCATTGGCTTTTTCAAAGTGCAAGTGAAATTCTTACTCGAGTGACTGGGCTGAAACAACTTTATTTTTTTCTTGCTGTTACTGGCCTGTGAGTTGATTTTATACAAGGCATTTTTGACTGCAGCTGTTTCAATATGTCCACCTATAAAATCTTGTGCTACTATATTTACTATTTTTAAATAATTTTTTTTTCAGTTTGTGTGTACAATTACACACTTATGCTGTTTTCTTGAGCATTCATGGAGAAGGCTTGAGGCTGTTGTGATTGCAATTGGATGATGATGCTTGAGGGCAGAATCGCCAGTGCCCTTTCTGATGGGGAAGGCTGAGCTGGAGAGAGGTGGGAAGTGACCTGGAAAGCTCTGTTTGCTGCTGCTCCAAAAGAGATGGAGGGGAGCAGCAGGTGGTTGAACACATCTTCAATAATACCACCCTTTCAGCCTTGCCTCTTTGTTTTGTTGCAACAATCTGAACCAACCTGGCTTTTTTAGCACAGGGAAGCAACAGACTTTGGCTGTTTGACTATCCTCGTCTGCTGCCTTAGGAAAATGCTCATACTATGCATGTATGTGCTTTTCATTGTGTTTCTTGAATTAAGTCTCATATGCCAGTGCTGCTATTAGAGTAGAGACTAAATAGAGAAAGGGAAGATGGCAGAAAATTTAAGGTAATGTTTTTCTTTTCTTTCTTTTTGGAAAAGAGGAGGAGAGATGAAGTAACTCAGCTAAATGAAGAAGCTAATTTCCTTAGGGCCACTATGTAATTGATAGGGACAGACTTCTCAAGAGAGTCCTGCAGAGCGAAGCCTAGTTTTTATTCATTTACTTTAGGAGACTAGCCAGATAATCACTCAGGTACCTAAAGCCAGCTGATACCTAAAGAAACAAGTTCTGGGAATGAAGAGTGGAATTCCTCTAAAGCATGCCAAAGAAAACGTAAATGCTCTCAAAATAATGGCACAATGCATAATAGGCGTAATATTTGTGTTAGAGCGTGTCAGAGAGAGGGTGGGGTGGATATGTAGATATCCACAGGAATAAATACACCTTTTTCTAAGTACTGGTGTATGAAGCTGGATTAAGGTTGTTACAGGATTGCTTTCCTGTATCAGAATAAAATGTAATGTTCCAAAAGTTATTAGTGTTTGTTATGAGACACAGATTACAGTGAAGATACATTTTATTTGCTCTTTAACTCTTTTCTATATAACATACTCGGGAGCCATGGTATTTGAACAGAATCTCATTGCTGAATACAAAGGAAAATTGACATCCTTTCTTTGAATCCAGTTTTACTCAGGTGCTTGAGATGCAAAATGTGAGAAGAAGAGTGAATCAATCTAGCACATTACAGATGTTGGCTGGGAAAGAAGGCAAATGTAATTCCCTTCCTGCCACCCTGATTACCATGCTTAACCCATCCCATCCTTTCAGACAGGTTCCACCTGAGCTCAGTTTGCCTCCTGGGAATCAGAGGTTTTATTGTCTCATGGAAATTGCTAATACAGTGGAGGGTACATCAGCTCCTGCCTTTTCAGTTTTAGTGCCTTTTAGTTTCAGAGCATTTTAGTTTTGGAGCGTGGTGCCACCCGTGCTGTACTGGTTGGAGAGTTATGGAATATTTCTCCAAGGTTATATGGATTATTGCTGTTCTCTATGTCAGAATTATTGTATTTTAGGTGTCAAACTAAAGCTATTATTCAACAATCTTTTTCTTCCTTAAGCACAAGGTGACTTATAAAAATGGCAGCAGATTCTCTTTTTCAGACTTTCCTTTTGTTTTGCACCTAAAAAAATAAAGCCCAAAACTAAATTGCCTTGAAGGGAAAAATTGTGTTTATTAGTGCTGTATTCAGGTCACCCTCAATTCTGCCAGGCCTCCTACTTCCAGTGAGACAGGTCACATACGTGAAATCCTGATTTCCAGCACTGATGACTGCTAATCAGCATGACTGCTAATTAGTCATGTAGATTGCAACAAGCAATCACCACTTGGTATCTCATCTTGGGAGATTAACAACAGATTCAAGTGGCATCTGGAGTACTTAAGTGAAAACTAGTCTTAATTAACTAGGTTGTTCTCCCTTTCATTAGTAAAACAAGTAAGTAGAAGAGGGCTGGTCTTGGCAAAGTGGTTTTCTTAAATTAATATAAATAAATTATGATTTTTCATTATAGTCTTGACCTGAAAACACTGGGACATCTTTACCAGGCCCATGAAAGTGTGACAGTGCCCTTTTTGTCAATCCTGTCAGTGAAATTTATTTGCATGTACTTTGGCAAGGTTATTGTAATGATTGCCCCTTCTGGTCTTCTAGTTAATTTGTGTCCTTAATCAGTGAAGCTTCTGTCTCATGGAAGGGAAAAAGTAATTTAGGACGCTGGCTGTGACTGTCTATGGAAGAACCTGCTTCCTTTACGTGTCTGAAGGTCAGGGGGAAAAGTTGTCATAAGCTAATAACTGCTGGAAGTTGTCCAGAGGAAGGGCCTGTCCCTGCTCAGCAGGAAGTCTGTTTTCTGCAGTATTACAGATGCTGCCATAATTTAGGTAAATTAGGCTGTCTGTATAGCTCTGCTACTATAATTCTCTCTCCTGACAATAAAGCTTAATGACAAGGTACTTCAACTTATTAGGAAGCAGTAGACTCGTGTTGTTTACACTTTTGACATTGCCTTTACGGCTTCTTGTACCTATTTGTTAAGTCACTCAGAAAAAGTCAAGAACAGGGAGATGACGTGCATTACTTCAGTTTTCTGCTCACTGTTGTTTCTGTAATGATTAATCCATTAATCAGATGTTTACTTTAGCCAGTAGACTCAAACATGCTCCATAGAGTCTCTCCTCTGTCTGTATGCGTGTACCTATTATCAGTGGATATACTCGGATCCCCAGTATCTGTTTTGTTCTTTAGTTTTCCTGCTCTTCAGTTCTGTATGTCATTCCTTCTGCTTCTTATGAGATCATTGCAAACTGTGTTCTTCCTGCTTACAGAAAAAGTTGTTTGGCAAAATGCATCCTTTAGACCTATTTAAAGCAAGAAATCAGAGGTATTGCTCACGTTTTCATATTCCCTCATTTGGCTACAGAAACTTCTTGTGACGCTCCTCTTGTTTACTTTGTAAAAGTGACAACATTTGCTGTGACTTTGACTGGATTGGCATTTTGATCTTCAAAATTCAGGCTATCAAGGCTCATTGCATTGAAACTCTGAAAATGAAAGCAGCAGAACCATTGTTCTTTCACTAAATGCTATTAAGTTGTCATAAACAGTGATTTAAAATTTAACTTTGATAAACTTCACTGAAATGGGAATAAGAGGAAAATATTTCTAGATTGGTGGGGAAAGGCTAAGTTTAGAATTCAAGTTTCCTTGACCTTTCTGGGTTGTCCCTCTGCAGCCAATAAAATGATATTCTAGTAGGAATCAGTGGTGAAAGTCGTGTGAAATATAAGCTTTTCTCTCCACATACATCATTATCTTGGACACTAAACAAGATGACATCTTCTGTTGCTCATAGCATGCATTTTGTTGTAAAAATAGAATTCTGAAACCACTGTGAAGGTCTGAGCTTAGAAAACTCCATTTGAAAGATCTTGTACAAGTAAACAGCATTCCTTTTTTTTAACTAATTATGCAGACATGAAAGCATTTATTATGAAGTGTCTATGTGGTGGTTTTTATGATACTGAAGACTTGATTTTTTTTTTGAGAGGGGTGTGTAAATGCAGATATATATAGTGAGATAAATTTATCTACAGATATGCATCTGTATATATGTATAAACAAAAATATGTGTACAAACATACCCAAAACCAACTATGTGTTACTGGAGGATGCAAAGAGATAAAAAACATTGCTGAACTGGAGAAATGACCTGGAAGAAGTAATTTACACTGCAATAATGCATTTAATCTGTGTTTGGAGATTTTCTAATCTTCTATCTCTCTGAAATTTATTTGCTTAGTCATAATTGTAGGCTCTAATGTAGCTGTGTTTGGAAAACTAAAAGGAGAATATTATCCTATTTGGAAAGCACAGTTCTTTGCATAGGTCTTGACTGCCCTTGCTAGATCCAGAGTGTTTGTGACTGATCATACAAGGAAACAGTGGTAGAGAAGGTGCAAGAGGAAAGCACCATGACAGCCCGTCACATAGAGAATAAAATATAGCTAGCCTTTGAGTTCTTCTTTCTACAAGTTCTATATTCTTCATGTAAATTAGATGAGAAATGTGTACGATGTATGCTGTATACAGAAAGCTTGTTGAAGTTGGCAGTCTAGATTTAAGAAGAAAGGTGATGAAAGAAGACAGGGGAGGTAATGCAGCAATATCTGATTTCAGCTTTGTAGTTGTCCAGGGCTCTGAGGGCAGGCAAGGTCAGTGTGACCTGGGAAATCCACCTGGGACTCTGATTCCTTGATATGTCTCTGTTTTACATTTTACTCTCCAGCTTTATGAAATATCATGTAATTAAACCCTCAAAGAAGTGAAAAGGTGACCACTGAATCTCATACATTTAAACATGGCTTTTTCCCCCCCTTTGAATTTCACTTTCTAGTGGTGAGAAGATAGAAGGTTATAAAGGATCTGCAACTTTTCCATGTGCATTTTTGAATGAAGATTTTTAAGGAGTTAGTAAATACACCTCAAGTTAAACAGTGTTACAGGTGCTGTTTCCATGAAACGGCCACTTTTTGTGGAGCATGTGAAGTGCATGGAAAGGTTTTGCTTATTTTTTCAGTTGGATCATTTCCTTCAAGCGTGTTCTTAAAGCCCTTTGACAAATGAGAAAACTATAAAGTGTTTCTTTTGGCAAGAGATAAATAAAATATCATGCTGGAAATCGTCCCCAAAAAAAGAAGACATTCTTGGTGTTCAAGAAAATGCCATGTCTTACCTTCTGAAAATTTCTGTTCAGAGAACAAGTAAAAACTCTTCCTTGTGTTTTCTTCCATAAGGTGGGGGAAGGAAGGGAGGAAAGTAAAGCAAAAGGGCAGCATGTATGTGATCAACCCAAAATTAATTGCTTTGCTAATGCTACCATTCCTCTGAGTGACCTTCCCAAGGTGTTACCATGTTTACATTATAAGCTGGAGCAGCTGCCTGAACTAGGTTGCATGGTGGTAAATGTCGTTCCCTCCCTCTGACCCCGCTCAGGAATTCAGGAAGGGAATAAGGGAATTAATTAGGTCTTTCTCAGAGGTGGCCACACCAGCAGTGTGGGGTACCTTGTTGCTGTAGGATTCATTGCAGGCTTAGGGGCTGATTTCCATTCCTGTTTCATTTAATAAACACATTGCAAGGATGGAGAGTCAGTCTTCTAAAGGAAGACGTGGTAGGCAAAGATTGAGAAAAGATTTGGTAGGGAAAGATAGCTCTCCACTGTCTTTTCTGCTGAAAAGCAACAGAAGAACTGTAAGGTTTTGTGGGGACAGAGCTGTATAGTCTGGAGAATTTGTCTAGAGATTTATGTAGTTGGGATAAGCATTCTGGCTCTGAGCCTTTCTGTATTTTAAACTTGAAATGAGATTAAGGAAGGCGGGAAAGAATAGACTTTATTTTCTTAATGCTTGTACCAGCAATATTGATTCTTTCTCTCACCACTTCATATTTTATTTCTTTTTGTAGAGTCACTTGGATTGGATGCACTTTAGGTAACTTATTTATGTAACCAAGTTAGAAGCTCTCTCACAAGTTGATACGCAAAAATGGAGCTCTCAGAGGTTCACACAGAGACATATTTTGGAGTCTCAGCACTTTCTTGGAAAGTTGTTGAACAGTTCATTAACGTTTATTATGCAGTGGTTTTGAAATAGTTTTTTTCAGGTTTAAATCAGCTATACTACTGCAATGTTGATTTTCTAAGGCTCTGATATTTTTTTACACAGTAGCAAGTAGCTGTCCTTTTTTAACAGATAACTATTGTTTACATTTATTTTTTTCTGCTGTTGGACCACAAAATGTGAATTACTGCCTTTCAGGCTTTTCTGTTGCTTTTGCACTTTGCGCTAAAAAAAATTTATTTTCATCAAGCAGTGAATCAAAATGAGTATATTTCACTTCCACTTTATTTTCTTCAGCAATAAAGCAGCTCCAGTATTTTCTTTCTTTTTTAACTTTTCCATTATCTGCACTGTATGAAATTGAAAGACTCCCTTGTTCCTTCAGTGATCAGAAAGGATGAGATTAGACAAAATTAGTTCCCAGTTACAACTATGAAACAAAATTAACAGCCCTAAAGATTGTAGTAATAATTTTGTGAAGAGGAAGAACTCTTTCCACTGAAGACAGCATGCACCCACTTCAGAGTTTAGTTTTGTATGGGCACAGATAAATAATTTATGCCATCTTGTTTGACAACCCTTAATTTTACAAGCAGAAAATGTTTTGGATGGCCATGATGATCACAGGATTGGTAATTGCTGCTTGCAGCATTCTCCCAGATGTAAGGATACCAGCCCCCCAAAAAGCTGAGATGTTTGTTAAATAGATGCTTGGAGCAAAAGATGCCCTTCCAGGGCACTTGGGAGGCTACAGGAGCAGCAGCCTGGAGAAGTAGTGGTCTGGAGCATGTTAGACATCAGTTGTGTCTCTGCATCTCATAATCCCTTGTTCAGAGTTTGGTGCGAAGAGGTGCAGGATGGTCCTCATTTTCAAAGAGTTTGGTAGGATGATGAGAAAGTTTTGGAGTTTGGTGACATTTCAAGTGCTGCTATTGAGGAAAAAGGGATAAAAGGGAGTTGTCCCGAAGTGGAAAGTAGATCAGAGGATGACAAAAGCATGTGTGATAGTTGATGGGTGTTTTTTTGTGAACAGGAGAAGGAAGTGGCTTGGGGATAGGAAAACTCTTTGGTCTGTGAAGTGCCTCTGGATGTATCAACTCGAATTATTGTCCATCTGAAATAACTCTTGCTTCTTTGAACTCCAGGTATTGTTGCAATGGTGGCCTGGACTTTTTAGATCATGTCTGGTGAATCAATGGAACTTCTATTATAAACCAGAGATGGTTTGTAGATTTGTTTGTTGTTTTGCTTTAGGGTGTGTAAACAGTTAATAGGGGAAATATTGATCCCATTAAATGGCAAAAAAAAAGTGATATGAATCTAGCCATTTCATTCTAGTTGGGCATGATGTGGGATTTTTTTAACACCCACAGCCCCACCTCCACTGGAAATAAGTCTGCCAGTCCTCAAAGTTCAGGGGGGAAAAAGGATGGTGGTGTTACTCATTTTAAGAAAGTATTACGTTCCTTGTTCACAAATGTTTCTTGTTTTCTGGGGGGCTACCATACTGCACAGACCTGAACGTAAACTCAGTTGCATCTCTTCTGTGGATACTTGAAGTATGATTATATCAAAAGGTATTTTTAAAGATCAGATTGTCAGGTGTCTTAGATGTCACGTCAAGCTAGTGGAAGCCTCAGCCTCTCTGCAGAACAGAACAGGATTGTTTCTTTATCTCATTGGTGTGCTATGCAGAAAATGTATTTAAACCTGTGAAGCACAGAGTATATTGATGAACATAATAGAAAAGCCTGCAGGAAATTAAATACTCTGTCTTCACAGGAGGTTTGAACTAAAAAATTCCGAGGACCACACACTGAGAAAGTGCTTTTTAGACAGTATTTTCCAGCATTTACTTTGAATAAAGTAGTACTCCAAAGCTCAGAAATAATGTTTCTTGAAATTGATTTTGACATAGTTAAGCTTGTACGCAAAGTGTGCTGAACAAAATTTTCTACGGGAATCTTAATTCTATCAGTTCTTAAATTTCAGTCACTTGCATTTTGTACATCTAATGGGCTTTTAACTTCTTTCTAAGTACTCAGAAAATGTTAATTATCCATGGTGAATTTGTCTTCATCATGGACTAACTATGCCATAGATGCGTAGTTTGGGTTCAGTCCACATCACTTACTGAAGGAGTGTTGTACAGAAGTGTCCATGATACTTACAGGGCTGGTTTGGATCTGGAAGTAATTTAGTCGCTTCCATGCGGAGCCTGAGGTTATTGCTCACAGCGCAGATCTCGGCAGCCTTGTCTACCACAGGGAGCTGTTAAACTCCTGTGGCTCCAAATTGCCTCTGTAGCATCTTCTTCAGTGTTAGTGTTATCCAGGGATCCGGGCCCTATGTAACTCTTCCTAATGGGTTGCTGAGCAATAAATAATACAGTCGTAGAAACATGCTTGCATTCATACTGAGGATTACCAATAATGCTATGGTCACTGAATTATAATAATATCAACAAAATGGAATAAAATCACCCCAAAATGAGTTTGGAAATAAAATGTCATTGTGCAACTGCGTTTCTCATTTACATAGTTACTGGTAAGTAGGAAATTTGGGCTGTCAAAACTTGACTGAATCCACCACCTTCATCTTCATGTTCAGTCAGTACATAATTAGAATCATAGAATCATTTGGGTTGGAAAGGGACCTTAAAGATCATCGGGTTCCAACCCCCCTGCCATGGGCAGGGACATCTCCCACTACACCAGGTAGTGGTGTATTTTTAGTGTATAATTGTCTCTCCCTGCCACCACACAGGTGACAACTAGTCACCGATGACAGATGACCTCATATTTTTAAGTCAAACAAAGCTTATGCGCTCAAACATTTTTCTTTTGTTCTGAATATGTTTTGTTCACTTTTTTATATGGTAAGGAAATGAAGTGACAAGCAGAGGTTCTGTAAACTGTCTTTCTATAAATGAGATATTAGGATTTAATAAGGTTTTGTAAATGTATCTTTGCCTGAGAATTTTGAGAAGCAGGGAAAAATGGGATTGGTGTGTGTTCTGCTTAGCTATTCACATATCTAAATTCAGTCAGAGAGGAGAAAAGTCTAAGCAGGACACTGATGAAGATGATTTTGCTATGTTTCTCCTTAAGAATTGCTGTAATAAGATGGGATTCAGTATTCACCGTGCTGAAGGGGAAAAAAAAGAATAGAGGGATTAGAAGAGAATTACAGTTAATTTGGAAGGAATCTTTGCTCATTATCTGAGATGAATGAGCAGAGACACAAACCAGCATTTTCAGTCAATATTTTGGAAGAGTGTGAGCTCTGTACTTAAAGGGATTTGTAATGATGTCTCTTCCCTGCACCTTTTTCTCATGGGAAGTCCACTTCAAATGAGAGATTTGAACCTGTGACTTGAACACGTTCTTTACCATGAGATTTGCAAGGAGACTGTATGACTCTAAATTTCACATAGCAGCAGACATACATGAAACAAAAAGAATAAAAAACACATTTAATGAAGTGTTGTATCAGTTTGCTTTCTAGTGCTGACTTTGGCTTTGTTTAGCCAGTTCTTAAAGAATAGAGTCTTTCATTAATTTGCCCTAACAAGCATAAATTCAGGAGATGAAAGTGAATTCTTCAGTGGCACGCACGTTACTGCAGGGTGGAGACTCTCAAAACACTAGAGACAGGCTGAGCATACTGAAGAGCAATAAATATCTGAAAAGTATATCAGGAATTCGTTTCAGCGTCTGTCATGGTGTAATTACAATGAAGAAAATTAGAAGGATCTACTCACTGCTGGTTTTTAAGGCAGCTCAGTGAGTAAAAAGTGACAGATGCATTTTTTTCTTAAAATCACTTGATGTTGGGTTGCATCCCTCAATAGACAAAGGCACAGAGATCTTGATTCAGTCAGCTTTGATTTTTAGGCTGTTTGATTTGAATCTTTTGTAGCCAGCACACTATGGTGAGGAGGCTGGGACACTGTGAGATTTCCTGTCTTTGCTGTAAACAGACATGATTTCTTCTCCCACTTTGCATAAGACCTAAATATAGTTGCTTAAATTAAAGAATAGTGAATTTTTATTTATCCTGCTGATTGCTGCTCTTCCTGAGTTAGTCCTTCCTGAGCAGGGGGAGGAAATCAGTGATTTTGGATGGTTTAGAATATAGGTAGACAGGAAGCACATGACTTTTTGTGCTCCTCTACAGTGACCTTTAAATCAGTTCATTTCAAGATGATAAAAGCATTGAAGAAATCTTAAGTTTATATTGAAAAAAATTTAAAAAGCAAAGTTTCTTTACCTTTTTGCCACTAACATTTCAAACATTACTCAAGTGTCTCCAAAATTATCTTAATATTTCTGTGCTGTCTGCTCGCTTGATGAATTTCTGTCTATTGAAATGAAGAAAGCCAATGCTTCATTATAACATTCAGGCTTGTCTGAAGTCCTGCAGCTGTTGTCGCGTTAGCAACAAGTATTCAGAAATGTTAGAAGTGATACTTACTTGAGGTGTCTTGTAGTGCTTCTTAAAATAATGTTTCTTCTATTGTGAGACTTATTCATGTGCAGTCCCTTATTTTGGGAGAAGAGGGAACACCGTTTGGAATACGTTGCCAACTGAAGAAACTATGTGGGAATTAAAAAACAGCTTAGTATAAAAAGAATCTAGCTGGAGAAATTTACTTGTATTTTTTGTTCCCAGTGTAGCTCTTTCATGGTATTTCATGGTATTATGCATACAAATACTTAAAGGAAGGGTTGCAGGAGAACGGGACTGGTCTTTTTTCAGTGGTGCCCAGTGACAGGACAAGAGGAAATGGGCACAAACTTGAGTATAAGAAGTTCCACCTAAACATGAGGAGGAACTTCTTTTCTGTGAGTGTGGCAGAGCACTGGAACAGACTGCCTGGAGAGGTGGTGAGTCTTCAGAACTTCAAAACTGACGGGTTTTATCCTGGAAGGTTTACTGTTGTACTAACAAGAAATACTGTTGATGACCGAAAGTGCTCAGTACGTAAACACTTTTTCCCTGTCACATATCCTTTTTCTGCTTTATTGTTAATACATTTGTTAAACAGCCCAGCTGCATTATCCCTTGATTCTCTTTACCTTCCACATTGGGCAGGAACCCCAAGACACTGTGCTTTTTTCCATAAGCAGCACAAAAGTGCCTGACTGCAGTCAACAAAGATTTTATTGGCACATAATAGAAAAAAAATAAAATTTCATGCATTCCCTCAATTTTCTCTGCCCCAGGTGCAAAGGCAGGCAGAGTCTGACAGTCAAAATAAGCTGTTTTTACTAAGACTGAATGTTGATTGCATTTTCTTCTAACTAATATCTGCCTCTGTGGTATTT
Organism: Gallinago jamesoni; assembly: GCA_025769975.1. NCBI lineage: Eukaryota > Metazoa > Chordata > Aves > Charadriiformes > Scolopacidae > Gallinago > Gallinago jamesoni. The sequence continues at coordinate 85,293,687 of JAOQGH010000012.1, forward strand.
CCCAGTGCAAATGCTGAGCTGATTCTCAAGGCGTAGCTTTTTGGCATGTAAAGGAGATGCTGGAATTCCAAACTGATGTGCTGTATGTAATTGATAATGATTGATAAAAGACAGCTAGCACCTGCGGGACCTTTCTTTGTGCAGGATAAATAGGTGTCTGAGGAGTACAAGAAAGGGAGCTGCAGAAATTATCTTTACCATTCTGCAAAGGTTGGTTTGTGTTTCCCTCTTTGTACCTTCAAAGTCAGGATTAGTATTGTTTACACAGACGGGAGGCTTATGTTCATGATGATTAATGGAGAGGGAAAGGCCTTGAAATCCATCACATCTAGCACATTGCCAGACTAAATTACTCAATCGGCTCCCAAACAGAAGGGCTAAGGCATCACTTCTTAACTTGGGAGTCTCACTAAGTTTCCCTAGTTAAATTCTCAATTTAAGGTAAACTTTCTTTTCTGGCTTCTAGTTCAGTGTACTTACTGTTTTTTGACTATGGATTAATCTTCAATTTAAATTCAGTTTAATTTAATTTAAATATTATGGGAGGGACTAAATATGTGATTGGAGGGAGCAAAGAAGACAGAGCCAAACTTCAGTGGTGCATAATGAAGGGACAAGAGGCAAGACATAGACACTAGCTGAAATACAGGAAATTCAATTTAAACTTAAATAACAAACCTAAAAACCTTTGAGGGTGACTAAACGCTGACACAGCTTGCCCAGGGAGGTTCTGCAGTTTCCACCCCTGGAGATATATTCAACACCTAACTGGACAGAGTTCTAAACAACCTGCTCTGGATTTCCCTGGTTTGAGCAGAGGCTTGGACTCGTCAGTCTCCAGAGGTGCCATCCAACCTCATCTGACCTGTGATCGTCCAATTCAGTTTTACTGCTGTTGTAAAGAGCTTGGATGCTTAAGCATGGTAAATCCATTATTAAAATTCTAAAATACATTTAAAGATGAGTCTTCTCTGACATTGATGTGTGAACTATTTTATTGGAGATAAGAGACACCTAATCCTTAAAAACAGACCTTAATTTCTGCCCTAAAACCAAACTGTTCCTCTTTTGCTGCAGCATCAGTACTCAGTGCAAGAAGTCATAGCTGGGAGTTGGGTGTAAACCCATTGGCGTTAATTCTTTACTAATTTCATGGGTTGTGTCCTGCACTGGCATGATGCCTCTGCAGAATACCTCACCTTACAAGAAAATCTCTCTGGCAATCTCACCATCATGTCCTGCTCCTTCAGAAATGAAGTTCTGTTGACCAATGTGGAAGTTCTCCTCAGAAACTCCTGTAAGACTTTGGAAGTCTTAATTCTTAAGAAAAATATGTAACTTCATAGACATGTTGGAAGAACATTCGTCAGTCTTACAGCCTGTATTTATTCAGTTAAGAAGCAGTTTCCTTAATTCACCTCCATATATGCATACATTATAATGTGTCGTCTTAATTCAGGGCTACCACACATTCTCTTTTTCCACAGGAGTTTTGCTTCATGAAGCCCCGGTCATCTTTTAAAACCATCCGGTTAACCTTTTAGTTTCTTTTTTCTTTTTTTTTTTCCTGTCTTCCTTTCTTCCTAAATTCTTTGTTTCCTTTTTTCATACTTCCATGCTTTTAGTCAGCTTGCAAAATAGTGGTCTAATGCTGGAGTAGACCTGCTTATTTATTAGTAAGGTATTTTAATTACATATTTCTTTTTAATGTGGAAATGTTTTTACCTTTTGCTATATAAGCTTTATGCAGTTTATTGTACATTGGTAAGTGTTACTAATCTTGTAAAGCTTGCTGGAATATACTGCATTTAAAATGTGCGGGCTGCAACATAAAATAATGATTAAAGCAATTATGACTAATAGTGCAAAGATTTTATATATGTAAGCCAGATTTCAGCTTATATAAAAAGGCATTCAGCAGGTTAGCTGCTGACAAAGTCAAGCGAGAGTCTTTCTTTGCACTCAAGTAAATTGTAAGAAATAACACAAAAAAATTTTGGACGAGGAGCAATGGGTGTGCTCCTTTGGCTTTGGTGGGGCTTCTGCACTGCCATAGGTGTTGCCTGGTCTGTATAAAGGACCAGGTTTTGCTGAAACACTTGAGCTGATTAAATCTGCCTTATGACCTTTGACCTACCATGTGTGGGGTTTTTAGAGAGAGAAACACCAGAGGAAAAGGGTGCCAGAGGGAATATGAAGAGGAGACAATTCATCTGTAAGACGTTTCTGCGGTCCTGGACTTACCATTTGTTGGCCGTGGAAAGGGCTGCGTTTGTCTTCATTTGAACCTTGGGGATATCGAGAACAGCTAGGAAGTACGCTTTAGGGAGGGGAGATGTACATGTGGGTGTGAGGTTGGAAGGATAACTAGAGCCCTCCTAATTAAGGAGCCTCAGAACAGAGAGTTACAGAGGCACTGACTAAGGAGAGGTGCAGGTACCTTTCCTTAAAAAAAGAGGAGGGGGAGAACCTGCTACTCCCTCCCAAACCACAGTCACAACCTGCTTTCAAAGTGGATATGGTTAGGCTTGTAAATGCTCTGTGTTCCCCACACCTGCCTCATTCCTGAGATTTTATCAGCAATCGATTTCTGACGACCAAAAATATTTGTCTGTGTTCTGAGTACCTACAGCACAAATGACTGTAAATGTCATTGAGACTTCAAAGTTTTGACACGTTGTCCCAGAGTCTTGGTTGGTTAAAGCTCTGCTCTGTGTCCGGAGGTGGCAGCCCTGTTCCCCTTTGTTTTCATGTAGCACTGTAATAACTTTTCTTTGCTAGCACCCCCTGGCGTTCACCAAAACTAAGGTTAAAGACAGACAATTAGGTAGAACGGAATAATAATAATAATAATAATAATAATACCACAGATCTAAAGGTCTCTCCTTTGTGCCAGGGACGTCAGAGTTATAAACCTTCTCCAGTATTTCCTGTGGGTTTTTGTGAACAGTGGGAACTATTGCCAGGCTGTGCCATTTAAGAACATACTGTTAAACATGGAGTTTTAAAAGACTGATTAAAATAGTGTCAAAATATACAAGTGCTGTCTCTTTAGAATTAAAAAGCATGTTTTTAGTTGCCAAGTAAAGAAAGGATTGACTTGATGATCCTTATGGGTCCCTTCCAACTTGAGGTATTCAATGATTTTGGGGTTTTGGTGAGTTTGACCTTGATTTTTAAATAAGATGTTCTTTTAAGGGCAAGTTACAGCATGCTGCTGTTGTACCCGCTCAGGCAGCAGAGTACACTGCAGGGCTTGAGCGTGCTGCAGAAAGCTGGATTGATTGCAGAGGAGGGTGACGTGTCCAAGCTTCCTGGTTTGTTTGGCTTTGCCCAGGAGTGACCTCTGTACTGCAGCTTCCTCCTTTGAGACTGTAATCTGAACCTGTTATCCAGGGAAAAATTCTGGTTGTCGCTTTTGTCACTCATTTTCAGTATTAAAAATAGAGTTTTATTGTATCTTTGTGTATTTTGTCATTAAAGAAGATGAGGGGAAAAAAGAAAGATTATGTTTAGTCTAGAAATCCATCTTTTTCTGCATAAATCTTAGCTTTGAGTAATACTTTAGGTCTGAAACTAGCATGCAGAAGTTTCCACATACTTTGGAGATACTGAAATACTGCGTAAGACTAAAAGCTAGGCTTCGAATAGTATCAACTAGCATAAAAACTTCAAATGTACGTTAGCAACATAGTACGTTTACCATCTTTGCAATTTCAGTTTATAACTTTAATTCTGTGATGTGTTTTTTGTGAGAAGGTTCAATTTTTGGTTAATCAACCAAAGTACATCTTTAATATGGGAGTTCTGAAAATTAATTTCTTGACATGTTTTAGCCATGATGTGTGTGATAATGGAAAGAACAAATGAGCAGGGGATTAAAAAAAATGGACTAAGCAAAGAGTTGGGATTTGAGAAACTTTGATAAGAAAGCAAGTATTCATGTATTTTTGGCCAGGAATAAAATTGCTTTTATCTTCCTAGATGACATTAGAGATATCTTTGACAGAAGTAAAGAAATGGGAATAGGTGTATAAAGAGCAGATTTTGCATTGATGCTAAGAGCAACCATACCAATAGTAACAGTAGGGAGTGAAGGGGAACCCAACTGAAAATTAAGTGTGAGTCACAAAGTTTGGCACATGTGATCTTTGTAAGATCATTTTCACAAGCAGTGGAGAGGGCAGGTCATCTGTTTTATTTGATCTCACCTCTTAGAAGCAAGGGGCTCTGCTGTGATTTTGTTAATTTTCAAGTAGCTGGATTGTACAACAGTTGTATTTAATAGTGAATTCTCATCAGGAAAAACACTATACAATATCAGCGGATATTATGGAGATGGGAAAATCTTCCCCAGGGGTGTGTGTGCAAGCACCCTCTGTGGGAATGTGCTACAAGCAAAAGTTGAAGCTCCATACATCCGTCTTGTAGGGTCTGGGCTGGAGATTTTTGTGTTCAAAATCAAGGCAGTTACAATTGGTAGCAGAGGTCTTGCCTCTCTTTAGTGAGGAAACATGGCCAAAGAAATTTTGAAGTTTTTGTTGTGGTGTTGTTTTTTTTTTAATTCCAGAACAATTCTTTAGTGAATTGTAATAGAATAACAGATAACTATATTATCTCCTTCATATAACTGTATTATCTCTCTCCTGGGATCCCTCACTAGACAGATACTGAAATTTTGTTCTTGGTCGGGACCTTTATTTTGACAGATTATGCCTTTTTGGTGGGGTTTGGACTCAAGGGAAACTGTAAGAAAATAGTGCTTCTGCTCATTCTGTGCTGTGTTTTCTCTGAGTTAATCTTGTAGTAAAATAAGCAGATAGAGATGATAGAGAAGCAGGTGTGTGGGCAAAAAACAGCTTTAAAACGTCTGACACTCTGGGTGGGAAAAATAGACTTTTACTTAATGTGATGTTCATCATGATGGTTTGTGCTAGAGTTTTTCCCCTTTGGTCTTGTTAATTTTATATAGGGAAGATCCCAGGAGAGTATCAGTGCCAATACTGGCAAGTTTTTAGAGGCTTTCTTAAACCTCTTATTTCATAGTAATGTATGAAGTTTCTGGCTGGTCTGTTCTTTTCTAGCCTAAGCCTTTCCTAAGAAATCCAGCAGTTTTGCACTTGAAAATAGCTATGGGTAAATTCACACACCACTTCCACATAAGATTAAGGATTTGACAGGGGTAGTGGGAACAAAGAAATCCCAAATTAAGTCTGCACCATATTTAAACCCCCCTTTCCTAGCCCTCTGTTGCACAATAGCAAGCTTTCCTAAGGCAAGTAGGTTGTTGATATACTTCCAAAAAGAATTCCAGTTAGCTGAGAGATGGGATTAAATGGATTAAATAGCCTCCTCATTTTTCAGTGAAAAAAAGGGCTTTGGCTGAAGGCACGTACAAATGTGAGCTTAAATGATTTTGGACTAGATTGGTCTTTGGAACAACCTCAGATTGCCTTGCAAATTAGCGCGCCTTTTCTTGGTGATGACCTGTGTATTGCTGGTGGGTACGTGTACATGCAGATGTGCCCAGGTGGGATGGTGGGCACATGGAATTTGCACTGTAGCTGTAGCCATTTCATCAGACTACAATCGTGGGCCAGGAGGTAAGCTATCAGTTGGGTAGAAAAGCTGCTCTGTGACCAGTCTGTCTCCTCCTAGTGCGAAACTGGTGTGCCCCCGTCTGCCAGACCTGAGCCCTGGGAGATCCCAAGCACCTCCAGCCCACCATCGTGCTCCTACCTAGTGTTTTTGTGATCTCTTCCATTTTGTCATCATGTTGTGTGGCTGCTAGGTGTTACCTTTTCTTCTTTGTGATATAAACCCCAACATTCTCATTTTTGTAACTCTTCTCATGGACTTCTTTCCTAAGAATTTATAAAGCAAAGTACATACAGATTCTCCCTAACTTACCCCTCCTCATAACGAAAGCTGATTTCTCTTCAGCCTTAATTATAATGTCTTGCTTTCATTTTTCTGACCCCTGAAGACAGGAAATAGCAGTATGAAGCTCTACACCAAGGTCTGTCAGCAGCTGATAACTTGATGTTGTCAGATAATTACTGGAGTAATGACTTTTACATGGACAGCATGACTCCATAGCAAACCTGTCTTTCTTCTTGGCCGTTTCATGGTGTTCTTTCTTTGTCCTGTGGAACTTGTTGGCCACTTGTTCAAGTGGTAGTAGAAGTGTATTTTTCATGTGTTAGTAGTTTTTCACCTATATCCAAAAGACCCATTCTGTTGCTGGAAAGATACAGATAGTGTCATATACTTGGGATAGCATTGATAATTACAAAAAAAAAAAAAGGTGGTGGGAGGGTTTGTGAGGGCCAAGATTAGTGGTAGCAGATGAAAATTGTCAGGAATCCCTAAAAATTTTTTTGCCTTCTTTCTGAAGTCTACTAATTTGCTTTAACCTGTTGTTGTTATGAAGAGTCACGTCTAAGAGGCTGAAGAGTAATGCATCCCAGATCTCACTTTACATATCCAGTCTAACTGGTCTTAAGTATAAGCAGTAGAGTACTTTTGTATTGTATGCATGTTTTCCCTTTAAAAGCAGACTTCTTGCTGTCTTTGATTTCTATATTAATTCAGAAAGCATGTGCCAAGAGTAAAATTTGTTTCACATTTGTTTCAAATTCAAATTAAATCCCTTCACCCCCAACCAAAGAATTTGCAAGAAAAAAACCAAAGGGGTTGGTGACCTTATCATGACTGGATCTCATCCTGATCACGGGCCAAATCCTTTTAGCAATGAAAGGAAGTAAAAACAAGAATTAAGAACTTTGATTACTGCTGGGATAGCAGTGTTCTCCTCTTTCCTCTACCTGCAAGAAAATGCTACAAAGCAGCCATTTATTCAGTCAGTACACTTCTTATCTCTTTTCCCTGACTACCTTACATCTTTTATTTTACCTTAACACTTGGGCCTGTGTCCTTCCCACCTGATGTTATTCACCTGAGATACATGTTCTCAGAGGGTGGTGAATGATTGCTTCCTGGAGAGGAGGAGCAGAGAGAGATGGACATACCCCAGTGGCAACCCAGCCTGCCTGAGATAGGAGTTATCTTCTTACCGTTGCCCTCCTGCTTGCATTTTCTCCATCTTCTTTCACCATGTAGGGTGACTTTGCTTCCAGCTTGGTGTAACCGATTAGATAAGGAATATAGGTGCCTAAAATTAGTACTTTGGCTTTTTTAACTGTAAGTAGACCAGCTAGAGCAAAGGAAAAAGGAGCATACTTGGTGTAAAAAAGAAAGTTAGCAGCTTAGCTATAGGGGTGCTTAAGTGCTTGCCTAATATTCGTGTCTTTGAAAATCTGCCCTCAAGGAAAACATTGCTGCACTGTGCACAACCTGTGCAAAACATAGAAAATGTTTGGCATGTGTTTGGGAGATTAATAATGTCGTAATTTTTCTCACCGTGTGGATTTTTTGCCTTTTATTCCCCCATAAAGTGGTGTACTAGGGGCTTGTCAGGTTGTGCATTAGGTAATTGAGTTGTTATGCCAACAGGCTGTGCTGAAAGGTGTTACATCAGTGATTTCTTTTTCATCCCACTGTGCTTTGATCTCCTCCAATAAAGCAGAAGATCTAACAGTGGAAACTTTTGAAGATGATAGATGAATTTTGCTAATCCACTTTTCATAATCTGTATGAAAAATGTCCGTCCTAATCAGTCAGAAAAGATTTAATAGCTGTTGTCTCTATAAAGTCTCATATTATCAGGATTGCAAACTATGGAATTACTATTATGAATATTTTATTAGCATGCTTTGAAATGCTGTTGTAAATGCTTTAGAATAAACAAATAAAGATGCTTCTCTGTTAAATGTACTTTGTTGTATTTTCTTACTAAAATCCAAAACTCATTTGCAAAAGAGCACTGTGCAATGGTGAATATATATACTAATTCCAAACATTGTATGATGCTGAAATAAGTGGTAAAAGGCTTGGCTTACAAGATGCAAAACACTGTAGATGATGGAACTGTTACAACAGTAAGCAGGGTCTAGAATACTGTTTGGGGCAATAAAATACGGCATCTTCTAGGAAGGAACAAGTGCCTGTACTGTCCCTGGATCAAATTCACGCTTATATCATCCAGATGAGTCAGTGAAGTTACTGCAGTTGCTCAGAATTTCATCCAGCACAGTCTTGCTCAATATATGTTTTGTTAGTTGAGCTCCCCACGTCTCTGGAAAACCATGCTTATAGAAAATTGCCAGCAATGGTTAGGATTATAAAAAATATTCACCAAGTCTGATTATATTTTATCTCTTCTCTTTTCAATAGCTCTGGGCCAGATTATGCTCTATGTTGATGGCATGAATGGCGTAATAAATCATAATGAAACCATCCAATGGCTGTACACGCTTATTGGGTCGAAGGTAAGACATTCCAAAATTCTCATTTTATGCTTTTGGTGTACGTTTGTAAATTCATTTTATTTGTATTACATATGCATTTAGGGTACAAACGGACTGCGTGTTAGGCTCTAAATGAGTACACAACACTCTGCATGGAAACCAGGATACACTGAGCTGTTATTTCGTTTCTACTGTTTTTCCTATTGGTTTGTGCTGTTGCCACATGCTCTGCTTTTAAAAGCAAAGGTACTAAAGATACCCTTATTACTGTCTCTGCTGTCATTGCAGCTGACCACGCAGAAGATATTTTAGTCTTGCAGTTGTAATTCTCAAGACATTCTTTGGAACCACTTTTTGAGGTGGTTTGTTCCACCTTTCCATTCTACAAATGCATATAATTTTTTACAGTTTCACCATTCTGCACTGCTCAACTTTGCTGAGCACTGGGGAAGGATGATTCAGAGCGACTTCCTTCTAGTGCCTGAAGAACCTGAGAAGATGAAGTCTGGTACCTGCCTTCAGAAGATTCTTTGTTGGTCGCTACATACAAGGACACCAGATTACATATATATATAGCGTGGGCTGGTCTCCTCCAGTGGAGTGCACAACCCACTTTTAAGGATATCTTTTCTAGGTAAAGGCACAAATGCACCATTCACCAGTCTGTTGGCTCTCCAACTTCAGGAAGTTTGTTAAGGCCCTCAGGGATTGCTGGTGCCCTTGCTGTATAGACCTACTTGGGATAGATCTGTATGACACAATAACTGGAGCTGGGTGTGTTAGCTATTGTTAAGAACTCAAAACTTGCCGTAATCAATGGAATTGAATCCATAGTTAGAATTACTAAGAAATTTCCAGGAACTTTTTTCAAGTGGCTAAGTTGCAGAAAGTTGCTACTGGACACTGTAGGGATAGAGATGCTGCTGCTCCCCCCTCATAGCTTTTGTAACAGAAGGAGAAAAAAGAGTTCTATGTTCCAAGGGTCTTTTTTGACCACTACAGATTTTTCTCAACATTGTCCAAACTTCAGTCTACAGTGTATTATCAGGTCAAAGAACTGTTTTATCTTGGGTTGACATATATATATTGATATATATGTAGAAGTAAGATAATTATGGTTCTTAAATCCTAGGCTTGTGGGATGGGGTTCATGATTGAGAGAAAATGAGAAAATTCACTTCCATGTAAAATGTTTCATTGTTGGCTGGGCGCTCTGCTGGGCAGTTTGCCCTCTTGAAATGGGGAATGTTAGCCACAGTTGGAAAAACTGATGCCAAATGACAAAGAAACAGTCTGCCTCACATGGGTCCTCATTTTCTATACAACAGATAAAAAAGACAAGCAAAAAAGGAAAAAAATATTACCATGTCCATGATTATTTTAATTCTCTAACACAACTAATGCTAGTGGAGTAGGGGATAAACACAATTGTGTTGCTAACTTGCAGATTAAATTCTGTCTAGATTTTCTTGACCAGAGTACTTCAGAGAGTACTTCAGCTCTCTAGTCCTTAAGCTCCTTTCTCCCTCCCCCATCACCAACCCAAATGATTATCTCCATGTCCTGGCTCGGTGCCTGCAGCTAAGGAATGCAGGCAATGTGCTTTGAATAGTTTGGTTTCAGGTAGCATCAAAGTTGCTTTTTCATTATTCTCTGACTGTCTTGGAAGAGATCTAAGTCTCTGTTTGTGTGCCAGAAGTTAGCCAAAGGTATGGCAGGCTTACTGTCAGAGTGTGGTGGGACAGCTGCTCTGTGCACTTAAAGGTGGTTTTGACTTTCTGTGAAAAATGAACCCCTGGAATTTGCAACGCACCTACAGTCTAATTTGCAGTCCTGCTATGCTTGTGCCTTCTCCGCAGCAAAGAATATGTTAACACTGCTAAACAAAAAAAAATAGTAAAATTGCTGATTAAGTCTTGCGACAAATCCCTCTAATAAGATGCAGGAGGAATACAGTCATTCAGTCACCACAGCTGTGACACATGGTTTCTTGCCTTCTCAAAAGCTCTGACCAGATTTAATATACTGAGCAGTGGAGGTGGTTAAATCTTTTCCACTGTTGTTTTTTTTTTTTCTCTGTGTGTCAAATTCTGTAATGGTTTTGACCCTTTACTGTTACTTACTCTGCTCTATTTGCATAGAGCTGCTGGCTCTGTTGTCCATGCTCACTTGGAGTAGTGTATTCTTGCATGTGCTTGTCCCCTGCAGCACACGTGTTCAGCAAAGAACCTTAGGATCTGTCACACTCAGCACTGCAACAGCTTTAATTTTGGCACCCAGCTCCAAGTTCACTTTAGGCACCCAGTGATAATTCTGTACAGGAATATAGGGGAAGGGGGCGGGAAAGGGAAATAAAATTTGAAATTATTGAGAAAGAAGGTCTATAAGCAATTTACTGAAAGCCTGCCTAGATAGTTGTCATTATATTCCTTACTATTGCTAGTTCTGCTGCAGTTGCAGCATCAATAGATGCTTCTGTAGAAGGATTATCAGAAAATGCTGATAATTTTAGCTCTGTGGTCTAAATTTGTTCTGAACAAAAGTTACTGGGGAGGTGATTAAAATTCCAGCAGAGTGACTGCGCTAGTGCTGCTGCCCTTACACTGGGTAAGAGGCACCTGTGGTGTCAGGCTCAGGCTGAAGAACTGAAAAGTGGAAAGAAAATCTTAGATGACTCATTTGTTAATGGTCAGAAAGAAGCTCCTGTTTCAGATTGGTATTATGTAGGTGGTAGACTGGAAATTAGAAATTAGCAGTACCCTTCCTCTGCTATGTCATTTAATGACAAAGCATCATCAGCAGATCCCAAGTTCTTAGGAGCACTGCTAGTCCTTTGCAAGACACATCCAGTCGTGTGTGACCACACCATTGTGTTCCAGTGGCATGTCATAGGCTGGCTGTTGGCAGCTTTCCAGTCATCAATGGCTTATAGATCCCTGGCATAAAACATTTTCAGCATAATCCCATTTTAAATGTACAATACTACTATTTCCTCATTAGTTATATAGGCAGCAATTCATCAGTCTTTCCCCATTTAACAAAGCATTCAAGTATGTACTTAATTATAGGTGTATGGTTACACACTGTTGGCTTCCAGGGAACTTTAATACATAACTGAGGTCAGCAGTGTACTGCTGTACAACTACAGAAGAGGGCCATAGCAGGGCCAAGGCTCTGACCATCTAGGATAAGCTAGGAGTTACATAAATAGGAAATATCTATGTCAAGGAACTTTTAGTATTCATTGGTAGCATGGAACATTCATGCAAGATGGTTTACTTTTTAAAAGACAAAGCTAGGAGTCAGTGAATGTCAGTTAACAGTACTGTCAGAATTACTCCTTAATTTTTACATTTTTTTAAAGTGCGCAAACTAACCTATCAAGGATGTTGCCTTAACTGACCATGTGCCATAACGCAAACCTTGATTCAACCTCACAGCATCTGGGAAATGATATTTCAACACTTTCTCAGTGTTTCTGCCAACTGTACCTTGTGGCTGCTGAAGCTGGAATTAAGTTTTTGCAACGTATTGCAAGTTATATTTAGCATGGTTGTAAAGGGACCCGAGGCATTTGTTCATGCTGGCAGTTGTCACCCGGAGCACTGTGGAGCTTTCTGGTGGATCACCTGCAGGTAGAGTCTGGGTTTGATGGAGATAGCAATGACAGTTGGAAAATTTCTGTTACCCAGAACAAGATATATAAGCACTAAGTCATATTAAGTCCTTATAATGTATTTTTCATCTGTTACCATGTATGAGGTAATGTATGTATTATCTTTCGTGTGTGTTGGTATTCCCTCTGACTTGGTAATAGAAAGTGTACAATACTGTATCAGTGCGTTACCTTCTCCAGGACTAGCTTCTGAGTGTTTACAGAAAGTACATTTCTGACCCAAACGTCTTGGAAAACCCCCAGGTTTTTAAATCATCCACTAGAGAAGCAAAGGTTCCTTTGCATCACAAACCCATTCCAGCTCAGTCTTCAGAGGAATGTCTAAGCCATTACGTGGTCCAAAACCTGAGTCTAGTTTCACCTTTTCTTTCCTCCCATTTCTGACTGCTACTGATAATCATTATTTTTTCCCATTTGATGATCCAGGCTGTTCTAATTTCCCTCAGGGGAGCTAAAGCTTCTTTTTGGCATTGTTTTCTGTGGAAAGTAATCCATTTTCAAAGTGGTGCTGGGTAACCTCAGAAGACAGGGTGGAATGTTGGGTCCAGGCTGATACAACAAGGTTGATTAAAGATTCCTATCTCACATCTTGTTTTAATTTTTTTTTCCTACTTTGCTTCTGTCTGGGTCCTAGATTGCAAGGCTGAATACGAATTTTGTTCTCTGTGCCTTGTGTGAATCTTTTGCTTCTCTTGGTATTCAAGTAAGGACTTCTGGAATGTTTTATGTCTAATTCAATCCAAAAGAAGGAAAAAACTATCTCAAAGCAAAAGGAAAAAACCCACAACATGTGAACAAAATGTAGTTGTAGTAGGTGAATTTATTGATTTCAAAAGGAAAGTCCAGTAGAGCTGCTTTTCCTGCGTGGTCCTGGTGACCTATTAAAATGTGCACACAGTTGGTAAGTCATTTGGGGAGAATTTTGAGAGAAATAATGTTCTTCATCACAAAAAGCACTAAAATTGTCTTTACAAGTGAATCATTTAGCTATCTAGAAGTAAGTAGTCAGTTTAAGAACTTGATTAAATCAGTCTCCATTTCACAAGTCGTTTATGCCTGTACTCAACTGAAGTCATAAACAGAGCAGAGAATACCATAAAATTTGAATCTGTGCTTTTCTTTTCCTCAGAAAATTTCTCACCAAATCTTGGGCAAATGGATGTCAAAGTGGGTCTATAAATACATGGTGAAAAATGACTTGTATTTATGGAGAAAGTTACTTTTGTAAGGGACTTAACAGATATGAATAAGACTAAAATAGTAGCGTTACTAGTACTAAAGCCCGAAGCAAGTTGAATTAAATCACCACCAAAACTACGTGGTATACGGTCTTGGGAATATGATGTATTTGCATCTCGTTCATTTTTCCGCTGATATATTTTGAAAATCACTGTGTGCACAGATGGTCCATCCTGAATTACCATTGCCTGGATGATGAATTACCATTCTCTGGAAGTGTTCAAGGCCAGGCTGGATGGGGCTTTGAGCAACCTGCTCTAGTGGGAGGTGTCCCTGCCCATAGCAGGGGGGTTGGAACTCAATGATCTTTAAGGTCCCTTCCAACTCTAACCATTCTATGATTGTATGAAAAGGAATGTATGTAGGAATACACCTAATCTTTGTGAGTAGGAGGTTGTGCTTTATTCTTAATATGTTTGGAAGGTGATCTAGAACAGCTGTCCCACTAAAGGAGTTAAGCATCCAAGAGAAATTGCACAGCTTGAGGATCTACTTTGATTAATTTCACATGTTGTCCTCTTCCCAAACTGCTGCCTCAGTTAATGAACTCTTCTGCAGCCTCTGACAAATGAGACTCTACATACAGCTAATGCACAAGCTACATAGATATCACCATCTCTCTTCCCTCCAGCCAGAGCTCTGAGAAGCCTATGTGTTTATTCTGTTTTCAGGTTTAGCCCAGGTAGAAATGTCGGTTAGGTGTCAGTCTTACAGGCTTTCAGGCTCCTTTGATTCCTGGAAGGGTTCAGAACAAAGCTGGGATTTCCCCTCGAAACTTAACATCGGTGCAGTCTCATCCATGGGCTGCCTGCACTCAAGACCTTGAGCTGTGATGAACAGGTACAACTGCTTTGAGTTCAGTGAAACCGTGAACATTCATGTCAGCTTAGCAGCTGGCTCTTAAATTGAATCAGCTGTGCATTTGCCCGTTGAACTATTGTTATGAAAATGGTTGTGTAAGAAACAAAATCCTGGGTTTATAGGAACTTAACTTCCCTGCTTCCTGCCTCTCAAGGGCTTGAGCCAATACTCACCCAGGTCAACAGAGAGCTTCCCTCCATCTCTCACTCAGAATCTGTAACAGCACTGTTGCATGAACGGAGTTTATTTTGAATTGTATTTAATTAGTGCTTTGAAGATAAGCATCAGGATGTTGCAATAAACTTGGAATAGGATCCACCAGCCAGTGCAGACTATATTATGCACTCGCTTAGGTCTGTCCAGCTCAGGAGACAGACTGCTAGGAGCACTGCTCTTCTTTACCAACTGTATTTGTAGATGAGTTTCAAAGTTGTTCCATCAAATGTGAGAGTTTGCAGACTCCTGCAGCAATAACTATTCCTGTAGCTCCATCTGTTGCATTCACTTCTGAGTATTTTGAAGGGATAAATGCTCTTTTTTTCCGTGTTCAAAATGAACTCTTGTAGATTAAGGCGATACTAGAAAACACACAGTTCCCCCACGTCATATCAGAGATCTGATTTCAACTTGTTTGAAGTGGAGAATGAGAAAATGTAATGATTAACTGCCAACAATGTGCCAAATGTTCAGGCCTAACTTTTCACTCAGTCTCGTCTGTTCAGATCTGTATGAGAAAATGTCCTGTTAGCGATGAGTGAAATATGTCCAACTGTTTCCGGAAAATACCAAGCATCTATGCAGATGTACAAATTTCTTGTTGCAATGGAAAGGCACGAAGAAAGAAAAAAACAGGGGTTATACTAGAAGTAGGTAGGGGGAAAAACTGAAAAACAACCTAGAAATCAGTGCTAGCTTTTAGAATTACCTTGGTCTCTCTCACTAATGTAGTTCAGTGTCACGAATCTGTTGCCATTCACATTTGTGAGCAAAGTATTGTGCCTCAAGCCCTAACTGTTAGAATTTTCTATTAGCTAGTAGTGTTTTCTAACAAGCATTAAATCCAGCATTCCTGTGAAAGGAGAAGATGCAAGTGGAAAGTTATTAAGGGATGAGACTAAAGAAAATGGAGCCTGCTTGTCTTTCCAGCATGCTTGAAGCTGACAGCATGAAAGGTCTTTGACTATAAAATCAATTGCCTGAACAAGAAAAATAGCAAATTTTCAATCATAAGTTGTCAGAAAGAGTGAAGAAGTAAGAAAGAGTGGCTCCAAGGATGAAAAGCAGCTGGTTGTAATCCAAGCATATAGTACACATCTGAGATTTTTATGCATATCTAAAAATAGTAATCAATTTGGCCAATATAAAACACATTGCTGTCATTATGCCAAACCTTTTTGGGATAGCTAAGTAATCATATTGCAGGGTAGAAATATTAGTCCTAAGTCAAGAATATAGTAAGATGCAGTTTAAGGGAATATACCTTGTTTTAAACTTAAAATAAACAGTTATGCCTGAACCTTTTCTGGAAGTGCTGTTTTGTGAACTCGGATGCATAATGCTTCAGTCTGCAGGGTTACCTGTTTTCTGCTCTTATGTGATACAAGGGAAAGCTATTCTGGTGCATTGTCAGTTGTTGAAATGCCACCAAACTCAAATTTGTTAGCTGAGTCAGTGTTTTACACTTTCTTGAAATAAGTGTATGCAGAAAGTTCAGGTCATGCTTCAAAACAAAGTACTTCCTCTGAATTTCCCCCCTTTTTTTTTTATTATCACTTCCCTTTTGTCAGTCCAGCAATATTGTTTTTACCACTGTCACAGAACTAGGATTCAAATTGCGTAAGCACACGCCTCTGTGCAGGCACCTATATTTGGCCTTAAGTGGTAAGCCCCTTGGCAATCTTTCCTTCCTTCCCCAAGCCCTATTCTCCAAGACTAATACTTTGTGCTGCCAAACTGGACAGCTTCTGACATTGGAAGAAGATTTTGGAGGTAATTTGCAGTCTGATATGACCACGTGTCTTATCAGATATGGCTATATGTTAAACTAGCCATTGGGACAGTCTATTGGATGAAAGATTCTGGCTTATATATTTATCAATACATGGGTATAAAAAATCAGGCTTGTGTCAGTAGCAAATATCCTTTGTACTCTGTCCTTGTATCCCCATTTCAGCAAGGCATTGCGCAAGTTCCTCTGGGTACTTTTATGCCATGAGGCCCTGAATCATGGGGAGTGGGCACCATGTCTGTGCCATTTGTGGTATATGAGATAGACCAGTATGAAAAAAACCAAAATGCTCCATAGTGAATGGGTATGTTTCCGGAAGGCACCTAGGAGTGGTACCTCACCTGTATTTATCACCAGATTGATACATTGTTCTTCTTCTCCTGCATAGCGAGACAGGTATAAGAAACAAACCCTGCACCCACATCTTCTGAGGCTTAATTAAGTGTCCTGAGTTTTAGGTAGAGCTTTTGGTTGTTCTGCCAGCAGAAAGTCCAGGAAGAAAGGAGCTGCTCAACATTTTGCTTCTTCGTTGTGTATTAATGTTCTGGCTTTTTATGACTGTTAAAATGCATTATGGTTAATTTTGACTTACTCCCTCATATTTGAAGAATGTGGTCTTTCCTTATCTTAACAGAGTTTTGGGCTTACCTTACATATTTATCACAGTACCCTATGCTATTTGTTCTGTGACAAGCATAGGTTAATTAATTTATAGGATATGGGTAGGATGCTTTAGTTAATGGCTTCATTTTTCTCATTGTCTATAGTAAATTTTGGAGACTTAGACTTTGTTACCAAATTGCATTTTCCTCTCACCTCTATTCTGAGGATTATTGAATCGTTAAAGATTTTTGAGAACTACACTGTTGGTGTGGATCCTTTTTAAAGGATTTTAGTACAGTTTGTGAGGAAACACCACCAGAAATTCCAACACAGTCTGCTTAAATTTTTGGCTGTGAAAGGATCTTGTTCTCCTCTAAAAGTATGAATTAAATCTACTGTGTACTCTGTGTCTACTGTGAGGCCTATAGGATCCATCTTTTTCTGCAGAGCTGTGCTGCTTAACATTCTCTCTCTTTTTTTTTTTTTTTCTGAATGTCCTGTCTTTTTGGAAACTCATTGTCACAGGAACTGGATTAGTCAATACAGCACTGCCTTTATTTTTCTTCTTAAATTTGTCTTCATTTTCTTCTTTAATTAGTCTCTGTCCTGGTTGCCATCTATATAGTACAATAGCAGAATTCTGCCTGCAGGAAAGAAGGTGGTATCCAACATTTTTTGCAGCATCATGTAAACCAGATCCGAGGCAGCCAACACAGCAGTTAATATACCAATGTTTTGCTTGTAGCTTAGCCTGGAAGAATGACCCAGCTTGGGAGGGAGTCCATACATTGGGAGACCCAGGCTGAATCCAGCTTCCAGGCACATTCTTGAACCAGTCTCCAAACCCCTTTATGCCCCAGCCTGGAAAACTGGTGTTTCCATTTTAGAGCCCTGGGGGAAGAACACGAGGGAGTGGAGGGAGAGATTATATGTGTTGAAGACAGATACATAGGTGAAAGTTGAACTTAATACTAATTGTTACCATATCTTTCCTTCTGGCATCACTCAAAAATGTTTTTCATTCCTTTATTTAGCTATAGTTGTCCTTTAAAGCAACAGCTGCTAGCTAAAGGTACTTGGATAACAGTAAAAAATATGTTGTATCAAAAATTGAAACCACCAAAACATATGTGATTCACCCCAAGGAACCTGTTGGGTTGCAACCAGCTCAGGTCCCTGAAGTTACCTCACCAGGTTATTTTGCCCCAGGACTCATTGTGGTTACCTCATAGATTTTATGTTGGTCTCTTCAGTTACAGGACTAGTCCTTAGAAGGAAGGTGTCTGGTAAAATGTGTGGACTTCAATTACTTTTCATAAGATCAAGATCAAAGTAAAGGTTCTCTGATGTGTTTTCTTTCTTTTTTTTTTCTTTTTCTCTCCACAGTACTCTAGTAGTGGTTTATACCATATAAAGTCTTTTCAGAATAATTTCCAGTGTACCAGCAGGTTCCTTAGCTGGCTGCCATTGTACATTGAAATTAGTCTCATCTGGACGTGCTGTGTGCTCTCTTTCCATATTCTGACCTTCTTTGATCACAGCAATCAAACGAGGAGTTCAGATGCTTCCTGGTTTGCCCCCCTCTATCTCTCTACTATTTTCCTTTTTGAAGACCATGTTAATGAAAAAAAAAAAAAAGACTGTGGTGTTCAATATAAAAAATATTATTAATACCTCAGCCAGTGTGGAATGTTTAAAGATTGGAATTATTTTATAGAATCTGATTTATTTTTTTTTCTTCTTCTTCTTATAAAAAAATACAGAAATGTAGCAAATATATGCTTTGTCTTTTTTGTTTCCTGCAGCATATAGCTGCTTCATTCTCTAGTTTAAGATAATGAAAAGCATCCTCTTCAGAAGCCATTTTTTCTCCACTGCTCTTAAAATTTCACTGTGTGGTTGTCTAAGCAGCTTATTGTTATGATTTTGGGAGGGAAATGCAACTCTTTACTAACTTGCAGTTTGAATGCTTCCCCAGTCGAGCTTTGCATATGGCAGCCTTTCTTGCAAAATGTAAATGGAAAGAGTAAAATGGAATGAGAGACCACTGCAGGTATAAATCTGTGGGATTGCCTCAAAATCGTTAGTCCCATATGGGCTGGGTTTCCATTCACCTTGTTTTCCCTTAAATAGAGGGAACAGAATTCCACGTCTTTGTATTTTTCTCTTCGGATACTACTGCTCTTCGTGGTTTGCAGTCCTCTATGCTCAGGTCACTGCTTTTGTTTGTCCTCATTGTGGTCTAGCTTCCCTGTGTACATGCTCTCATATTTGATGTCTTTTAGGCCACTCTTCCATGTATAGGAGAACTGTAGAGCTCACTATAGTAAAGATTCTGTGTGGCTGTAGGGAAAAAGACATGATAGACCACCTGAAGATAGATTTGCTTCCAGGCCTGCACTGCCTGGTGATTGCTCAGACAGATGTCTGTACTAGCTGTGGATTTGACAGTGAGATTTCTGCCAAACTTGCTTGGAATCATGATATATCTCAGTTTTCATCCCTGGCCTGCATGATGTCTCTTCTTGTTTCCTTGTCGTCCCCATTCTGACGTGGGCATCCAACGCGAATGCCCATGTTCAGTTTCTGACAGTGGAAGATCTACATTCAGAGCATTGGACAGAAAATACTAGAAACTGCAATATATATGTCCAAGAGCCTTGCCTTGCCATGTACTAGGGTGGGTTTTGTATAGAAACAGAAAGTATTCAGAGGGTGTCCCACAGCACTGGGCCATGGGACAGGATCTGAAAACGGAGCAGAAGATTTTCCTGACATCATCACCTGATGTAGTAATACTGCGATTACTCATCTGGATGATTGTTTTCTTCTTCTTCCCTTTTGCTCAGAAGGGTGGGTTCAGATTATTTGTCATCTTTGGCTGAACTGACACAAAGTTATGTGGAACAGATGGACATCACCAGACTGCCTTTACGTACAGGTCATTAGCACAACATGTGTTCACAGGTTCAAATATTTCAATCCCAGTCTGCACCAGTTACAATACTATGGATGTTAAAGCACAGATAGCATTTTGCCAGTTCAGTTATTCTTCAGCTCCAGGACAAAAATTAAGCCTAAAAAAGCACCCTTCCCATTACCTTCCCTTTCAGGTGATTGCCTTCTGAAGTTTTTGCGGTAGGTTGCCTTTCCTCATGGAATTGAGTTGTAGTTTGAGAGGGAAAAAAGAAGATATTACACTTGTTGGAGCTTCAAGCTTACCCTTTCCTTTAAAGCCATGCTATTAATTTTTGCGTCTGATTTAATTTTAAATCCCGCTTTGTCAATAAAAATAGTTTGCTTAAATGTCTTCTATCTTTAGAACCAAAGGGAAATGAAAATTTTGAAATCTTTAGAGTAGATTTTAATACCTCATACCTCCTTCTGAGGTTCCTGCTTTCCTGTATGGGTATGGATGTATACAGATGAAGGCTGACCCACACACGTTTTCCCTGACTTCTCTGGAGAAGCATCATCATCAGTGGTGGCCACCGCATGCCTGCAGCATGTAAAGAACAAGAAAGGAGACCAGACAGGACCCATCTTGTACGACCAAAATGCAGAAAACACTGCAGCTGTTCTCATGTAAAAGAAAAAAAATCAGTGACGGGAAAAAAAAGGCAAGCTGCCTTTTCTGCCCTAGGAAAGCCATCCCACAGCACCACCTAGCAGGCACAGATGGATATGAATAAACAGACTCAGGACAAGACTGGAGAAAAATGCTACTGGAAGAATAGGATGTTGGGCAGGACTGTGGGCTTTACAACAGCTGTTCCACCTAATACCTAGCACAGGTCATCGATAGGAACTGAGTTGTGCTGTCCTTCCTTCATGCAGCTGTTACCCTCTAGCATCTGATATTTGTAGCCTGATGTAGCTAATGAATCTCTCTGCATGTTTGATGGAATGCATCTTCAGTTTGGGGTTTGTTTGGTGTTTTTTTTTTAGCTTTGGAGTCGTGCTCTTTGGCCCCATGTATTTTTTAATATACTTAGCTTAACTGAAGTGATGGCAGTCTTCATCGTCCTCCAAATTATTTATGTTCTTGACTGTGTTAGTGCAAGGTGTGGGGGGAAATGGAGAGATGCAGAGATCTCTGGCAGCAGTTTCCAAGAAAGCAGGCTATAGGGAGAGTTGCAAACATACACATGTGTGAGCTCAGAAGCCCTGCTGGACCTGTCAGTTTTGAAAATGAGTTTTGAGCCTTAAATATTGTCATAGCCATGTTCTGAGTCTCCTATAAAGGAAACATATTTCTAACCCTCAGTATCTGCTGTCAGACTAGACCAAAAATAAGGAACGCTGTCGCTGTGGTACTGATGAGGAACCAAACCACAAATTCTGTGAGTCATAGGAGGTTTGTTAGCAAACCTCTCAGTATTCTCTTAAGTGCTTGGGAAAATTAAGTCACTTAAGATAGAATATCTGTAATCCCAGACCACACCTGGTGTGCAGAGAATTGCTAGAATCTCATTGAATAAAAGGTCTCATCTTCAGGTGAATTGATGAGTGTGATTAGAGCTAACCCCAACTTGGACTTGGGAAGCCATTCACACATTACTGGAGGAGTTGCTGTATAGAAACACTTCCATTTTTATTATCCAAAGAGGACTCTGAGGGGCGTCCTAGCACCTCGTTCTCCTTTCTGCTATTCAAACCAAGCCTACATCTTTGAGGGTGCCTGTGATGAGTTTGGTTGATACAAGTCAGGGGAAGGAGGTAGCTTGAGATGGAGGAAGTACATTGTCTCCCTGGACATTGAACTTTGTATCTCTTCCAAAATAGTTGAGCTTTCTGGGATGCAAAGGATCATGTTTCACAGCAGTTTATTTTACTTCTTTTGTGAACTGCTGCCCCTCGTTAGGGCATCACTGTATTTACTGATTTGCCTGCAGTTACTCTTGACTTCAGAAGAAAGTGGAAGTTATCTGTTGCGGTTACTTCAGGAAAAAGAAAGGCTTGGAGGTGGTCTTTTTTCTTCTTCTCTCTCTCCCTCTTTCTGTCTGTACTGCTCCCAAAGAACTGAAACAACAGCCCTAAATTGATCTGTGATGCAAGTCAAATTACTGCTGATTATGATCTCATACTTTTGTGGATTCAGCTCTTTGAATGACCATGGCAATTAGTTGGCTAAAAACTGTACTAGTCCCAGATGCTGAATAATTCTCAAATACTGCATCTCAAATATGTTTCATTCTGACAATAATGAAACTGAAATGCACTTTAAATAATGCCACAATAAAGGTACATCTGACTGTACAGTGGTTTTGATCAAATGCGTTTAGTCCTCCAGTTCAGAGTAGGACACTGAAGAAAGGTCAAATAAAGAGAAATCTTGGCTCTGCTGCTCTGCTGGCTGCTCCGCTCTCCTGGTCACCACTGCTGAAAACTTGGTAGCTACAGCCTCCTAGGAATATACAGGCATATATTTGATTTCAGTTATCTTATTACATTGCTGTTTGGTATTTTTAGACTTGTGGCAAGAGTGATCATATTTCAGGTGAGTTTGGAGGATGCTCTATGGTACTTCTGAGGTTCTGTTATCACACTTGGGAGATAAGAAACCTGTTCCAGGCTTGTCTTTGGGCTGCACAGTATTAGCTGTGTGGAAGATGCTGCCACTCAGCTCAGAAGCCCACCACATGGGAAGCTGGGAATGTGTCTGGGTTCAGTTACGTTTTTGTTTTCATCATGGAGTCCTGTGAATGTAGAAGAAAGCATCCGGACTATAGTGATGATGATATGAATCAGATTTGAGGACATCCAGCTTTTCCAGACTTTGGAAAGCTGTGACAAACAGGTGATTGCTGGAGAAATGTGACTGCTTCCGTTATGTTTAGGTATTCCTCAGAAAGCAGCTTTATTCATTAACTTTATTTGGCTAGTTGTCCAAAAGTAAGTCAGAGCACTGATTCTGGGTTCCTTTTTGTTCTTGATAATACTCAAAAGTTTGAGAATAGAGAAAAATCTTTAGTTCATACATATAGTGAAATACTAGTACTCTTACCGTTCCAGTAATAAGTGGAATATATACATATATATCTCCTTTCTCTAGTTTTACTTTATTAATAATTCTTTCAAGAGGAGTTAGTGGTGGGTTTGTCCCATGGTTTTATGTATAATATCTGTTCTTTTCAACAGTTTTATTATTTCAGTAGTTGAAACCACTAGTATGTTGCTTTTTAGAGTGCCTTAAAAGGATAACCTGTTAACAGTTATTTGTTTAAGAAAGCTATTGCAATAGATAATATATTATAGTTCGGATTCTTTGTTAACACACTATCTTCAACTATTTCCACATATTTTATACATAGGTTGTTTTGATTTTGAGTTTTTGCTGTTGAAATGTTGTCTGTGAGATTGTCCAGTGTCAGGAAAGGACTGCCAAGCATATCATTTAACTCACAGGGGTTTTCAGGTGAAGTTATTTAAACCCAGCCATGGTTTTGGTATTTAATATGAGTACTTTTTAATGGAACTGTTGAAAGAACAAATTTCACATGCATAAAACCACAGAATAATAACAAAGTAGTTTTCCACTGTACTTGCAGACTCAAATAGTTCTGTCCTCTAGGGCCCTAGAACTCAACCTTGATATTATTTAAACAGGACATTGCCAAGGCCACTAAGTCTAGCAAGTTGTTTCATGAGCGGTAGAACTAATGAGGCAATTTGTTATCTTTGTTATCCTCCTTCCTTGCTTTTTCCTTCCCATCCCACATGCTCTTGGTGCCATGAGTTCTGTCATGTGCCCCGTGCCTGTCTTTGGTACAACTGGCAGCCTGTGGTGTGGCTAATGGAAGGCGAAGGCTTCGTGAGGACTAATTTTTTAGCTGGTTCCCTTTTGAAATGGCTGGAAACTTCCTTTTCTCTGATGGGAACACCACCTCGGGGGGCTTTTCTATTGCAGTTTTCAATTTTGAGTAGTAATATAGCTCAATTACTGTCAAATATGATTGAATTCAGTGGGCAGATCCCATAGTAACAGGGAAGAGTTAGTCTATGAATGAACAGGGGGAGAGACAGTACAGCTCTCTTAGGAAACAAGATTGAAAATGGAGTGTCCCATGTTTGAGTGGGTTTGATTTGGTAAGGAGGCTCTGAGAGAAAGTCCTCTGATAGTTTCCTTATTTCTCTGGTTTCCTCTGGCTTTGACCATAATTCAGCAGTGCCACACATTTTGTTGGTGATGACTGTCACAGTCAGGAACTAAGTTATCTCAGAGCTCCACCTGAGCAGTTTTGTGCATTGAACAGGAGGAAAACTTAACTCCATGAAGATGCTGAAGTTTTGAGATGCTGCTTTGTGCAGAGTTCTCATGTCAAACGTACTGCTGGTCTAAAGCTTTTGAAGCACGCTCTGCTGGTGTCATGAGGAAACTCTTTCCTGCATCACCTACAGGCCAGCCTGTACAAATCAGAGGTCTGGCTATGATAGGAAGGGGGTCTTAGAAGAAGGTGATTTGGTGTGGAAAACTGATGTGGAGCAAGTTGACTTCTAATTACTCATGAAAATTATATAGTAGTGATGTAACCTTACATCTATAGTCTGCACCTGGAATTTAAAATATATCTGAAAACACACATTATTCAAATATTTACTTGGAGGTTTAAAAAAAAAAAAAAAAGAAAATAAGATGCAATGTTACATATTTTATTTACATTTAACTTCACAGTCCTTTAGCTTTCTCGTATGTAAAATGAAGTGAATCGCTGCTGGCTTCATAGAACTGTTGCATGACATGAGTAATTGTAGATGGCTCTCAGATCTCTAAATGCAAAGCATAAGTAGCACATCAGTAACATGTCTTAGTATTTTGAAGTAGTAAGAAGTTATTTAATCTCTTCTCTCTTGAAAATTGATTGCCTTTTGTCTTGAGTACAGTGATATTGTATTACATTAGATGCCTTCACAAACCAAGATTTTGCTCAGCTGAATACTGAAATCTAGAATAGTGTGATATGAAGGGGATTTTGGAGAAGGGGAGTGAAGGGAAAAGCCCTGTCTGCAATTAAGTTCATAAAAACTCTTTTCCTCTCCCAGTTTTTCTGGAACATAACTAAGGAAATATCACCTTGGCCCTGCCCAAGGTAAAGAAGTTGCTGAAACTCCCATTCTTTCCTGTTGCCAGAGGCTCAGCCCAGTGACCATCTGTTGAGGACAGCATAGTTCAAGGCTAACATCATACATCAACGTAGAGAGCTGGTGGGAAGGCTCAGCATGCAACTCTTCCATCATTACAAGAGGAAAAAAAAAAAGAGAAACATGCCAAGTAGCCTTAATCACATTGTTCCTATGTAGGAACACACCCAGTTCTTAAGATCAATATAACAGTAAGCAGTGGTTAAAAGTTATTTTGCAAAATCATCTATTATGTGGAATTCGACTTGTGGTTTCTTGTTGTTTATTATTTACTTGTCTTCTTTTTACCAAAACATGAAATATCACAGTTGTATCTGTTGCTGAACAGATAGTCAGGGTAGTTTTCAAGAGAGACAAGGTTATTTTTCATTCGTTCTCCTCATCAAAATTGTACATTTTATTTAGTAGAAGTATGACTGATTCCTAAAGACCACTCTTGTTTGAAAAGTGGGACATACTTCTACTTTGACTCTGACTTACAGATTTTTGCGCCATGCATTTCCAGTAATTACTGGAAAAACACTATCAGGCAGTATGCTTCCAGATGCTAAGATGCATTAGAATGACATTATACATAATAGTATTTTTATTATATTTGTATAGCACTAGTTTCATATGTGCCCAACAAAGGTTGTTATCTAATGAAAGGAACAGACTTTACAATATTACTCTATGATCCATAATATGAAAATACTTGAAAACCTTTGCTATGTATAAAAAGTTTGAGGTGGATGTTTGTAGGAGAAAAAAAAAAAAAAGATAAATGCCTGTTCTTTGTCAGAAGCTGTTTGATAGCACATTGCATGCTAGCATGAGTTTTAGCAGAAGTTGCTTTTCATGTTACTGTGGTGTCTCTCAAGCTAGATGTTTTATACCTTATCTAAGATAATATCACAATCCCTACCCAGACACAGAAGGCAGGTCTAGATATACTGATGGTGTTCATTTGGCTGGAGTCCTTGAAGATACCAGTGTTTGGGGAAGGGTTAATAAAAGCATCAACAGGCTGAACGTGATGAAACTGCACAATTTGAAGAGAGAAAGAAAAGAAAACCTAAGTGTAAATCTTTACAAGCGAAGCATAATTCCTGTTCTGGACACAGACTGATGGCAAATTTCCAGTGAAATATTTTTGGGTTTTGTTTTGCAACGGAAAAAGCTAAACATTTAACTAAAACCAAATCCTTCTGCTTCAACAATTTCTGAAAGAGCAAAAGAGAAAGGCACTTAAAACTGGGAAATACCTAACAGCTTTGTGGTTGAGCCTCTCAACAGTGGTGTGATGACACCATATCAGGAGTCACCTGAGACTAAAGAAGTTTGATCCTTTAATGTCTTATAATCTCCATGTCCTATCCTGTCCTTCTTTCTGGCTGAATAATTATATGTCATTTTCACACAATGAACGGTTCTCAAAGAAGAAACCAAGGGAATTGGTCTTATTGTAGGGGAGGAGAACAAGAAAAGACTTCTCTTACTTTGTTTTGTCATGTGATGCTGTGAATAGTCCTCCAGTCATCCTGTCATAAAACAAAGAAAAACATCATTTCATGGGATAAGAAGGTCACTTTCCTACCTCATGGGAAGATCATCGTTGGTGTTCCAAAAGGGGAAGAAGGAAATGCCCGAAAAACCCTGTTGCATCTCCTGTCTCATTCCAGGCTCTGCAGCACTTTGATTTTTAAACGATGCATGTGTGACATGGCTATTGCTGCATGAGAAATGTAGCTACATCCTTAGATCATTACAAATGGCTTAATACAGTGCTGCTTTCTACCCCCAGTATACTCTTTTAAAGCTCCCATCAGAATTGCATGCATTCAACTGAGAGCTGCATTGGCTCAATATGTTTTGATTTGTTGTATGAATTGCCTGCTTCTGTGTACAGATTTTCTTCATTTTTCCCCCTTCTGTTTCTGGACCATGATTGATTATGTAAATAATCATTTCCAGGCATGAGCCTTCCTTTTTTTTTCCTGTTGACCAGTCACTAATCACTACTTGCTCATCCCTGTGTTTTGTTGGTAAGCCAGATGAATTTCTTTTTAATGGCCTTCTTTCTCTTCATGTCAGAAATCTCACCACAGATAAATGACAGATACACACCACATATGTAACAGTGCACAGACCTTATAATCATTATCCAGTACGTTTACGAAGTTCTGAGAAATTTCATTTTAAGAATAGTAAATGCATGTATTTCTCTGCCATCCCACCATTACAGGCTCTGTAGAGAGAAAAGCTTAAAGGAACATTCAGGATTAAAAGGCTGTTGTTTAACTGATAATTTTTTAGCTTCTTGCATCTAAGCATATAGGGTTTTTCATCTCAATCTAACTCATCTTTGAGGAATCCGCATATTCAGTCCTGAGCCTGCAAAGCACTTAATGACATTTAATTTGCCTAATTTAAGCATCCCTCTGAAGATTTGAATGAATGAAAATGGTTGAATGTTAAAATAGGGCCTAGCATTTACAGGCTTGGGGAAGACTGGCTGGAGAACTGCTTGGCAGAAAAGGACCTGGGGGTGTTGGTTGACTGTCGGCTCAACGTGAGCCAGCAGTGTGCCCAGGTGGCCAAGAAGGCCAACAGCATCCTGGCCTTTATCAGGAACAGTGTGGTGAGTAGGACCCAGGAGGTCATCGTCCCCCTGTACTCAGCACTGGTGAGACCTCACCTCAAGTACAGTGTCCAGTTTTGGGCCCCTTACCACAAAAAAGACATTGAGGTGCTGGAACAGGTCCAGAGAAGGGCAATGAAGCTGATGAGGGGTCTGGAGAGTAAGACTTATGAGGAAAGGCTGAGGGAACTGGGGTTGTTTAGTCTGAGGAAGAGGAGGCTGAGGGGAGACCTTATCATGCTTTATAATTACCTGAAGGGGGCGTGTAGAGAGGCGGGGATCAGTCTTGTCTCCCAAGTCACAGGAGATAGGACAAGGGGAAATGGCCTCAAGTTGTGCCAGGGGAGGTTTAGGTTGGATATTAGGAAACATTTTTTCACGGAGAGGGTTATCAGGCATTGGATTAGGCTGCCCAGGGAAGTGGTTGAGGCACCATCCCTGGAGGTGTTCAAAAGATGGATTGACGTAGTCCTTAGGAATATGGTTTAGTGATTTTTGTCAGGGTTAGGTTGATGGTTGGACTAGATGATCTTTAAGGTCCCTTCCAATCTTGAAAATTCTATGATTCTATGATTATTTTAATAATATAAGTATTGGCATCTAATAAAAATGCCGATGTTCAAAATAGACAAGGTATCATGCACATTCTTATGTGTGTTACTGGTATATCAGCCCACAGATACATAGATCACTTAATAGTTACAGTCTTAATGAAATAAAATGCCTGAGTGTACCCAATATTCAGTACTTAGAATGGGGTATTTACATTCTTTATGCATACTGTATTTAACTGTTGCTCCCCATGCATCTCAGCTTTGCCATACACATCTCAGCTCTGCCTTGCACACCCTGTGGCTTGGGCAGTCGTTGCCTCTAGGATAACAAAGCAGAGCATTTGGCATGTCTTCATTGCAGCCTTGAGAACAGCTTTTAAGGCCCCAGCACATATGGACTCTTTCTCCCTTCTAGAGACAGGTGACTACGCTCATTTGAGAAGTTTTGTGGTGTTCTGTAGGTTATTTAGACTTAATTTTTTCATTATTCTCCTTAAAAGAGGCTGCTCTAAAGTTTAGACAGCAGATTAAGCTGACTAGAAACACTTGGCTCAGGTGACGCAGAAGGGTCTCATTCTTCTGATGGTTCTGGCATTTGGGAGTTATAAATAGGAAGGAACTGGAATACTAAATAGAGTTGTCACTCCTTTTGGAATGAAGTAATTGACTTCAAATGCTGGGTTTGGAGAAGAGAGTCAGAGAATAGAAAAGGCTTGATTTGTTTCTTTGTTCTTTAAGGCATTTGGAAATCCTAGTAATAGGGTTTTCCAAATATTTTACCCCATAATGTCTTTCTTGATGTTTGACATCCCCCACGACCACCACCCTTCCTGATATATTTTCGTCTGGATTATGTGGTCACTGTACAACATATTTACAAAGCTATTTGCTCCTGCTATAGATGTTATGGTTCTTTCCCATGTATAGTCACACCTGCATATTTCTGAGGTAGCAGGTGTCCAGCCATTGTATCAGAGGTGGCTGTCCCTCCTTGTGCACCCAAATGGGCTGACTGGCTGAAATGAGTACCAGTTACTTTTCTACTGTGCAGATGTAGGAAAGGCCCAGTAAGATGCTGCCTGCAGCGGAGACATCCTTGTTACATAAATATGTATCAAGAGCTTGTGAAATACTGAAATTACGTTTTCCAGAGATTTGAGAAAATTAATATTTATCAGAGAATAGCAGGATGTTTTATGTGTCGGTTAAATAGTGCTTCTAAAAGACTGGCTACTGATTTGCATCCTTGGCAGAGGGCTTTTTTATGTCATGCATGCACATACCTGGCACTGACTACCTGGCAGAGAAAATCAGCCTCCTGTGTCACACACAGCCTGTTTTATGGGCTTCTTGATTTCTACCGAATCTGTGCTATGCAAAGGAATGCCAACGTAAGATTATCCAGCTTTCCTTCCCCTCCTCATATGTTTTTAATACTTCTAATATCAATCTGATTTCAAGATTGGATGTTTCTCTGAGAACAAGGATAGAACTGTTCCAGGTGCATTTCTACCTCCCAGGGAAAGAAAACAAACAAACTGGCATGGTTCTGGGATCTGCCACAAAATACAGATGTCTTATGCCAGAGCAGTAGTAAGATAAGATTGCATTGCGTGGTCATTAGGGGCAAGCCTTCTTTCACACAACCCAGACAGCTCTCATTGCCTATATCCAGTAATGCTCAAGTTGAAGCACAACTCTGAGGCCTCTAGTAGCATGTAAACCAACAGTAAAATAGTAAGACAAAAGCAAACAAACAGGTAGAGAAAACAAGTTTTTCTTCTAATACATATATTATTCTGTGTTCTAGTCTTTTTGTATATGTGCAGTGTTTGCGTGTGTATATATTTATATATGTGTAGTTTTACTAGGTGGTGAAAGAGCTTTTTTTTGACCTATTGGCAACAACAAGTACAACAGGAAACCAGAGAGCTGGATGTAAACTCTGGTTGATTCCCAAATTATAGTTTGGAAACGTTAGAAGATACTTTTTATCACTACTGGCTATAGGGCTTCTTTTTTTCTTGTTTTTTTTTCTTTCAATTTTAATCCTTGCCCATATCATGAGATTCATCCAGAGACATGTAAACCAAAGCAACACTTTGGTCTCACTCCCCTGTCTGAATGGGATACAGGTTGGGAACAACAGATAGAGAAAAATATGGAACTTATAACTTTGTAAGAAATCAGGGGAAAAACAGATATTTCTGTTAGCGTCACACCATTTAATTCTGTCCACTCGTTCTGAATAAGAAAAAAATGAATTTCAACAAGAGTTAGTGGTGTGTCCTTGTGTGAAAGAAGGCCAAATGCATCTGGGGCTGGGTTGGTGAGAGTGTAGCCACCAAGTTGAAGGAGGTGCCTCTCCCCATTTGGGTGCTGATAAGGCTGTATCGGGAGATCAGGTGTCCTGTTTTGAGCTCCTTAATACGAGAGAGACATTTATCTGCTGTAGCAAGTCTAACGGGGGCCTAGCACGATGGTTAGGGGGTAGAACACATGATATACGAGAAAGAGAGAACTGGGGTTGTTCACCTACGATAAAAAGGAAGATGGTATTAGGTCCATTCCAACTTAAAAAATTCTAAGATTCTCTCAAGATTACTATTTATGTTTCCTTTTCTTTTCTTATTATAAAGGAAAAGAATATAATAGCATAGTTAAATATTTCATTTATATTTTATATTTAAAATTATAATAAATTGGTTTTATATACACAATGTATATTGTGTATTTTATTTAAATATATATATTCAAGGAAGGTCTTTCCTCCTCTTGTGAACAGAACATGTTTTTATCCCCTTTGTGAAACACAAAACTGAGCCACATTGCAGGTGCTGGCAAGATTCTAGGTGGCTGTTTCCACAGCATTAGATCTGAAGTCGTGGCGTCTTTGCACTCCACAAAAAAGAAGGTTTTCAGCTTTCCTGTGCTTCTCTCAGCAGTGGCCTGGACACTCGTTGCATTGCATGTTTCTTTAGCTGCAGCTCTGCCTGGGATGAGTATATGGCCTTACAAGGCCATGTCCATACTTGGATCAGGT
Organism: Gallinago jamesoni; assembly: GCA_025769975.1. NCBI lineage: Eukaryota > Metazoa > Chordata > Aves > Charadriiformes > Scolopacidae > Gallinago > Gallinago jamesoni. The sequence continues at coordinate 85,324,802 of JAOQGH010000012.1, forward strand.
CTCGGAGGATTTAGCCATAGTAAATCTTTAGGTAAAAATCCCATGCCCATTTCTTCTTTAAATGTTAATACTGTAAATCCAAAGCAACTATATTGTATTTATTTTGTATATTGTATATATATTGTATATTGTATATATATATTATATTGTATATATATTTTTGTGTTCGCTAACTTTTTTTAAAAAAAAGAATCCTAAATTTTAAAATCTGAACTTTGCAACTATTGCTTTAGCCTCCCAGTCAGTGAACTTTCTGACAACATTCCTTGTAGACGCTAAAGTCTTTCCTGGCAAGTGAGTAACAACTGAGACAAGCCCTTCCATGAGACATGAATTTTGCAGCCTGTTGTGTGGTCTCTTTGGCTGAGTCTGTAACACATTTCCGATTGTCTAAATATAAAGAGATAAAAAGGAAAGGGACTGCCAAACTGCACTGTATAACGTGAGTCAGAGGGAAAAGGTTTATAATTTTTCTTCTTCCTTTTATATTGCTGGCTATTTCTTATCTTTAGCCAGAAGATGCCTGCATCATTTCTTCTCTATAAATTGGGTTGCACGTGATACAAAAACACAATATGACTTTATTTTCTAACTTAATAAAAGTTCTGGTACTTCAGTGTTTTGACATTCAAGAATCCTGATTTATTCTCAGAACTGGTAAAGCATCACTTGACCAAGCCAATGTTGCTTCAGTGAGCCTTCTTTAACTAAGCTGTAATATTTAGGATGGAAATGTGGAATTAATTGCAACAGCCAATATTTGCAAAGTGATGATACCAGGATGTTTTTTGAGCTAGCACATCATGTGTCTACCTCTTCTATTGCTCTTCTGACATCTAGTCGCGTCTGAAGCATTAGCGTGATTGCCCCGCGGATTTTAACAGAACTGTGACTCTGTTGAAGTTGATTCAGAAAGCAGTTGTGCCTGTCTTCAGTACCAAATAAGAGCAGCAGAAACAGCCTCAAAAGACTTCATGAAGTTTTTAACAGTGATTCAAATGAATAGTGATTCACCTACTCGTGAATGAAATATGAAACTTTTTTCTGTTACTCCCGTTGCTGTGCCATCTGGGTACACCATGTGAAATAAAATGATACCAGTCACTGGCAAAAACTCCTGAGGCTTTGCAAAGGGAAGCAAGAAAGTTGATGAATTGCTGCTCTTTTTTTTCTGTTAAGCAATCTCCCACTTTTGAGGTTTACAGTTATTTTCTTTGCAGTGTAACTGTCTACTATTTAAGTAGTTGAAAAGGCATGCCCTGCAAACACATTTTGTAATTCACTCACCAAGATATGAGGATCCTCCACTTTGATAGTCAATGTAGTTAATCACAAGTGGAAACTTTCTGAATAGCTCTGGTATTTTGAAAGTTGTGAAACAGTCATTCTGAGTCTTGGTTCAAACCCTTCCCATTGCGATACCTGGCACCTAACATGTCATCAGCAGCGTGCATGAGCTGCTGCAGGTGGATCAGGCCCATGCGGGGGCGTGAAGGGATCATTTAACAGGTAGGACGTCATATGAGAGGCCACGTAAGAAAATACACTGTGCTTCACATGGGTCTTGGCAGCAAGTGTCCCTGGAATAGACATTTCAGAGACTTCTTGGTGCCATGGTGGATAATTCTAGTTGACTTTAGTGTGAGCATGTCAGGCTCTGAACTGTCCTTGTCTGGGGGTGACAGCCTGTCAGATGTCTTGGGGGAGCTTTGGCTGACTGTAGACTTCTGTTTTAAAGGAGCACTTCAGCTGCTCGATGATTGCCTGCTTCTGTCAAGGAGCATTATTAAAGCAGTATTAAAAAACCCCACAGCAGGATGTGTGCAAAGGTGGTGTGTGTCATAGGGAGCCGGTAAGTCCCCAACGTAGGCATTGTGTGGTTAGTCTAGGACGGCAGTGGTTTGGTTTTGTACTTGCCCATGCTGTCCAAAGCAGCATGCAGGCTTTAAAGTGCCCACAGGGCTCTCAGATGCCATTTTCTATTGGGCAGCAAACAGCGTGTTTTAAATGCACTTTTTCTCAAAGCTAGTGGCCATACTGACTACCAGCAGAAAGCTGCCATGGTATGTACTTCACCTACAGACACCTCCGCTTCCCAGGGCTGATTGACTTGAGAGGATTGTGAGGGGTCAGATAAGCCCTGAAAATTTGCAGGTTGGGGGACTGAACATACAGTGTCCTTCCACTAGCTAAATGGCAAGCAAAACACAGCTTTTCTAACCCCTCCTTGTCTCCAGGACTGCTTCTGGTTGGTATTTTTTTCTTTACACTGTCATCTGTTACACTGTTACACTGTTAGGAAGTTGACACCAGCAGACAGGACCCAAATAATCAGCTGGCTTGAGCCTTGGTCTGGTGCAACTGCAGTGGGCTGCCCTGAGCCTTCACAGGTGGGTACGAGGTGCGTAAGGACCAGCTCCTTGTAACAGCAGCTGCCATGCCCAGCAGGCAACAGTTAGAGCAAAAGCATTCCAGAAGGTCCTCCCTTCTGGAAGAAAAAGAGATTTGCAAAATTAGACAGAAGCCTGGTGTGTCCCCCACTGATTGCTGTCGAATGGAAACATATGTGAATTTTGCCATGGAGTACTTATATATAAATGCATCCTGTTGTCACCATGTGGCCAAGCCTTTTGGTTTTAAGAACCATCAAAAGTAATATCCAAGATTTCCTTTCTAGGGAAAGGTTCCTGAGTGGATTAGTAGGTAGTACTCAAGTGGTTATTTGGGAAGTATGTTAATGTTAGAATTGTTTACAGTAACCTAGTAACTCAAATTTTAGGAAGCAAGGAACTTTAAAAAGCAAGTGGAGACTTGTTGGAAATTTTTTCAATATGTCTGTTAAACAATTGAACTTGATTGCTAAGGAAAGTGTCATTGTAGAGCAGAAACAGTGTGGTATTGGCCTGACAGGAAAATACACAGATGTCCAGTGCAAATGTGAGGAAGCGATTTGTTGGTGTGTCATTGGATTTCAGTTGCCTTTGATTTAACTACCTGAGAATTGGCTGGTAGTTTTGCTGTCTTTGCTGAACTCACACTCCTGGGGATCTACAAAAAAATGAGTTTGAAAGCTTGCAGGCAGTATGCTCAGTTCCAGTAAATCACACATTTTGTGATAGGATGGGATAGTCGGAGATTAAACACACTTTCTTCTAAGTTGTGTTAAATAGTAAAGATTGATCTATTTAATAATTTAAGCATTAAATAGTAACATTATAAGAAAAGAAGAAAGCATGAGGAGAAAATAATGCTATCGTACAGCAATATGATAGCATTGAAAGCGCACAGTGAAAGGGGGAAATAAATGTTGTGTTGAGAAACAGAGGAATATATGCATTCTTAGCTTAGTAAGTCCTGCGTACATCAAGCTTTGGACAGCAATGTTAAGGATATGCATAGGTGCACGCGTAGGTGGGATGTTCAAACTTTTATTACATTTACAGGCTTTCGTTTGGATTAATCAGCTATGAGTCTTCCCTAGGAGATCACTGTCCAGTGAATGAAATTTTCAGCTAACTGGCTACCTTTCATTTTTTCAGTCCTGGCACAGCTTAATCTCTTCCGTTTGTGTGTTAATCCAAGATCTGGATTGCTGCGCTTGCATCTTGCCCAATGTCATTTAACACATCTGGAAATGCTGTGGTTTTCTGAATGACAAGGTGCACTCTTTTCTTCCAGTTCCGCCTGGTGGTAAAGACAGCACTGAAGCTGCTGCTGGTATTTGTGGAATATACCGAATCCAATGCACCACTTTTAATCCAGGCAGTATCTACCGTTGATGAAAAGAGAGGTGAGTAGCCTTACTTGGGTGGTGGAAAATCCCAGCAACACTGAAATCAGAGTGGCATTTCATCACTGATTTCAGTGGTTCTAGAGTTGCTTTAGTGATGCTTGCTTTGTGTGACATATTCTTCATTTCTTGACTAAAAGTATAATTTAAGTATTCATGCAATTTAAGATTATTTTGAGGAATGAATTATAGTGGGAAAGTAGAGGAGTGAAAAGCTGAGGAACTCAAGTGTCTCCCTGGGCACTGCAGTCATTGCCCCTTCCCTGCACTCATGCCAAGTAAGCCCCATTGCATCTTCCGACCTCAGAGGTTCCTTCGGGCCAGACTGTCTTCCCACTTCCTTCTTGAGAAGCAGCAGTCTGATTTAGAAAAGAAAATGATATCTAATCAGTGTAATCCCTTTGAAGAGGAAGACAAGGTCAGTAATAGTACAGGCTTTATAGTAAAAGCAAAACCATCTGTTGTTACATTAAAATAAAGCCCTTGAGCAGATATTATACTATGAAATCTGTTACCCTTCAGGCTCATGAAAAATACTTGAATATGTATACTGTATTTCTTACAAATAAATAGAACAAAAATGGTTCTTTCTTGTTCTTTCCACAAAGTCATTGCTAAGCTCCTGGGGCATACTCTCCTGATGCAAAACATTCCTTTGCCTCAAGGAGAGTTTTTGAGGTTGGGAGAGCCATTGTTGTGGTCTCAAACACATGGAGGTTGAAAGCAATATCCCCTCTGTGGAGCAACTGCCTCCATGCTGAACTTGTTTGAGTGACTTGATATGGTAAAAGTGAAACAAAAAAAGTTGGAGGATGAGGAGAAAGGTGGTGCCAGAAATAAGAGAAAATAGCCAGATTTTGCTTTCAGCTATCAGAATGAGTGTGTTGAAAAGACCCCAGGAAAAAAACCCAAATTGTATCTTATGGAAGGGGAGCAGGCTAGGGGTAATTCCAAAGCAGTGTAATACTTTAAGCAGTGGACTCCAGGTTGGCTTTCTGTTTTGAATTAAAACCAATAAACCTTACAACGCCATAAGCGGAAATGTAATTACAATATTCATGTAATTGTGAGCTCTGATTTATTTTTACAGTCAGTCTTAGTATTTCCTCAGCTCTCTGAAGTCACTGGTATTCTCAAATTGCCATCTGTTCACATGCTAGTAAAACTCATTAAAGAAAAGACAGAAAGGAGAACACAAAACACACTACCATGAGCTGCGTATTGCCTTCTGTGTCTGTAGAACAGCCTCAGGCAACCATTTACATGTCCCAAAGTAATAAAACAACTTGAGCAACAATGTAAAATGTGTGGAAAAAAAGGGATGCATGTACTTAGATGGATATTTGTTAGGAGTATGAAGAGACAGTTTATGGGAATTCTCATATCTGTGGATTGTCTCTCAAACTCTTGCAAATAAGTTAGCCCCAAATATCCAGTTTTCCTTTCTTTCTCTCTCTTTCTTCATTTATCATTATGATGCAGTTGCACTTAACTAGAGATCTATTTTTTCTGATTTTATATTTACTTACTTTTTTAGGTCATCAGCATAATAGCTGTCAGTAGTAGCTGTGCATGTGCTATGTTTTGATTTATGTTTTGAAATTAGTGGCTTATAACTGAGGAGTACCCGCCTTTAATGACTGATTTAATGGAATCGAAATACAGAGGAAGAAAAACCGATGTGGCTTTTTTTGAAACAGTCTCATAAATCTTGCAGGTATATAATTAAGTTTAGCACTGCTTTGAAAAAAGTCCAATGTTTCATGTACATACAAGGTGATGAGATGTGACATAATTCCTCAACATGTGTACCACACATGATTAACAGAAAGAAACCCATAATAAGTCAGCCTGGTTTCAAAGCGATCCCATCTGTGGTTTCTATGTGAGAACACATCCATGTGCAAACTGAAGTACAGAGATCTGTGGAATTGCCGGCTTTACTCTCAGATGCAAGCAGACCGTAACTGAATAACTGCATGGCCCTCATCATATAGGAAGTAGCTTCTACTTATACTTCCAACTAGCTCCTCCTTTCCCCTGCCCTTTCTTGTTTCAGAGCCCCAGAGGAATGTAATCTCTTTTTAGTTTAAGCATACAGGGACCCTGCGGGCTCTGCAAAGTGGAGCTGGCGTTACACTCTGCTGTCTGGGGCTGCTTGATCACAAGCATTTTATAAAACAGAGATTAAAGCCCTGTGGCTGACCTAGACACTCTCACATACTGTTTGTGAATGAAGTTTCTGCTATCTGACTTGTCATATTATTTGTAAATGGCCCACATTATTAGTTCTCTGCTTTTTCTGCCATTTCATGCATAGTTAGATATCCACTAAATTAATGCCCATACGGTCGGCATGATGGAAGGCTGTATGTTCACTCATATTTAAATAGCCAGGAGTACAAGATTTTGAGGTCTTCCCAAAAGTATTAATATCTTTCCATCCTGTGGTGGCACTCTATAAGTTGGTAGCATTCCTCATGAATGGTTATGGCCTAATGCAAGGTTTTTCAGACTTTATACGCAATGTGCACATCCTGTGTAGTTGTGATGTCAAGATTTTGTGTAAGGCGTGAATGACAGCATTAAATGAATTTTTCTCTTTTTTTGAGAGTCAAAGCAGTTAAAGGGCAAACTGAGAAAAGACTAAGACTTCAGACCATGGGCAACATTATTCAACAGGCTTTATTAATTTAATATAGGCTTCATTGTTGCAATTCCATAGTTCTCCACGTGTTTTATGCCCTGTGTGTGATTACTGAGTGCTGTAGTAGCATCAGGATTGAGAACTCCTGCTTTCCTGTTGGAGTAGCTGTGATAATGAGCTGTTACCAGTGAGAAGCCTGTGAAAGGCAGTCCAGCAGTTCTCGTTTTACCCATTAGAAGGCAGGAGAACACACACAAAACTCGACCTCTGCTGTTTTACTTCAGCGAGCCTGTTTCATCACTCCCATCGGTTTTGCCACAAGTCTTGCATGGAAGTCGTAACCTTATGGAAACATCCCAGTCTGCTCCCAGAAGAATTGCTGGGATGCTACATCATCGTTCTTTTACATCATCATTCTTCTACATCACAATCTGGTGGAGGAGACAGGTGGAAAGTAAACCTTCTTGATAATGGGCAAGCGTAAATGATTACACTTGCTGTTTTTAAAAATAAACTTCATGACGTAGAAACATTAAGTGAATTTATGTTTTTTACTAGAAATACACATTCATTGCCAAATCTAGACTTCTGAGGTTAGGTTATTCAGAATTTGTCATTTTCAGATCATTATACAGAGAATGGAAGCTGTAGCTTTTAGCTCTGTATAATAGTTTGTTCAAAGGTTTCTCTCCAACTTAGGTTGAGAGCGTTTAATATTCTCCATAATAAAAATAAACTTTTAAGGAATAAATGTACATCATGTTTTTCATATCTCTAGTATGAGCATCATTTTTTTACTATAGCAACCAAGTAGTTTAGAAAAGTCACCAATTTTTTTAGCATATGATTTTCCAAAGTGTCTTTTATAAAGTTCTTCTTTGTGGTTTGAAAGGAAAAAGAGTTTTTCAACTGAACCATCTTATCATAAAAAAAAAAAAAATTAATGTAGAATCCAGCCTGTATTTTCATCTTTAAGTGGTGACTCTCCAGGAACGACATATTTGGAAATCCAAGTTTAGGACATGAGAGTGGATGGGAGCAAACACCTGCTCTAGATCTGCCCATAGTCTATGCTGTCTTGTCATAGGTTGGAAACTATAGGCTCTCATTATATGTTAGCAAGGAATATTAACCCAAGTATAGCATTGCAGTAAGTTTATGGTGCAACTTCCACACCAGAACTGCCTGTCCCCAGGGGGCTAGATGGCCTTATGGATGCTTCCATGTTCACTCCTTGGCTGTTCAGCTTGAGAACGTAATGAGGAAAACAGCATTTGAAAAGAAAGGCTTAATCTGGTAAGATCGGAGTAGCTCTGTCAAAGTTATTGACAGTACTGCTTCCTCTGGATACTAGTTAGGGAATAAATGATGAATTTCAAATTTAAAGCTAGAATGTCGGAATTGCCTGTGTTTAATAGCAGCACCTTAATTAAAGCCTTTGAAAGAAGGATGAGCTGTTACAGGGCTGCTTTAGTAGTAAGTGTGCCTGATTAACAATTTTTAAAAGTTGTATTCTGAAACAGAAAAGCAGGATGGGTAGAAGAAAATTACATATTATGCTTGCAAGAAAACCAGCAAGATGAACCTGAAAATATTCTTTAATGATAATGGAGAAATATCAAGGCATTCAGGCAAAATAATCAAACACCAGGATGGTGTCTTTAAAATACAAAAAGGAACTGTTCTAATAAGAATAAAACCTGCACGCAAAATAAAGACATGAAGGACTCTCACGGAATAAAGCACTGGATTAAATAATTAATTTTTTATGTTGTTGTCAACTGTTTTCCAAATGACAGTGTTATAAGTCAGACTTGCATAGTTTCCCCATTTTGTTTCTCTTTCTTATTTTCTTCCATTTTTATTTTCCACTGGAAACCACAGGAAGACATTTTTGTAGTGAGGATATCATTCCTGCTGATCATATATCATTTGTGAGCTGAGTGAATTTGTTCCACATGTCTTTTGAACATTTACTGCACAAGATGTCTGGTACTATAGAGAATCTGTTAAAGAGGTGTCTAGTGTTTTTTCACTGCAGCTGTGTATTTGACTTAGTATTTAATTAGTAATGCACACAAATACATTTGGAAAACTGAGAGTCAATCCCCCCCTCTTTGATTTTGCTCAAGATAAAGAAGCTCTGATTTATTATTCAATAGTCAAGATCAGAGAATATCTCAAAAAAAAAAAAAGGGAAAAGAACACAGGAGAAATATTGCTGTTTGTGTGTTCATTAATAGACGAGGTTTTTTCACACAGTGCACTGCCATCGCCTTGAAAACAGAGATCCCTGGTTAGCAGAGATTTGATATCTGTGTAGCAGGATGTATATATATAATATCAGCATGAATAAACAAGGACCTTTATCACTGTGAGTGTAATGCAGAGTTTTAACATCAGGGTCACTGATCAGTCAGCAACAGGTTATGGTGATGAAATGTCTGCATTTTACTGCCTGATTATACTCACATTATCTTCATCCCTCTAGCGTTTAAGGGATGTGGGCTGTTGGAATACTCTGCATTTTTCCCTCTGAAAGTTATGCTTGTGTAGTTGAACTGAGTATCTCTAAGTTAGGGTTAGCTTTCTGCTTCATCCTCCTCACCTTTAACTTTACTTCAAACAAAAAGTATAATCGTTTCATTATTCACTTTGGTTTCCTAGATAACATAGTTATGTGGGGTTTTTTTTCTTTAGTAAATGCAACCATCTGCCTTTTAGCCAAATGAAGTAGGATGGTTTTGCAAGGTACCTTCCATGCAAGAGATTAACTTGAGTCTGGCTGGCGTTTCCTATCTGACGTTTTTGACACAGTAACTCACTAAACCACTTGGGTTTAGGCGCCAGCTAATCATGCAAATGCAAATCAACATACAAATCAAGCAAATACATCATAACTAGAAGCATTTTGACCTTACTTAGGGGAAAAATGAGAGAAGTGTATCTTAAAGTTCTATAGAGGGGATTTTTATTAAAATAATTTGAGTAAGAACTACAGCAAAAACCTTTTCCTCTCATCAGTCATTTCTTTTATCCAAGACACACAGCCTGTAATTTGAGAAAACTGTGTTTCTCTGCCACACTGTTCTGTTAACAGGATTTATCTTAATGCAGCGTCACTCAGCAATTACCTCTAGGGATGTGAGCAACAAACTCACTGAAAGCATAGCATATAGGTTTTTGTTGAAGATTTCTCTAAGCCTATGTGAACCTATGATAAGTGGGGTAAAATTCTTCCCACCTGAATGTTAGACATTCAGTGTCAATCAAAATGTGCTAACGCACCTTCTTTCATCATCAAGAGAAAGAAATTGGTACCTTTGGGGAAAGTCCTCCTGGCATATTTCAGATCCCTACATTAGGATGCACTGTAGCTTTCACTGTCTGCATTAATTTCACTCTCTGTGAAGCAGGTGAGACAGTAGAGGAAGCTGGGTCTTTCTGCTTGATCTTCTGGCCATATCATTCCACCTTGTTGTACTACCTCTTGGACAAATGTCAATGCAACAGCTTTCCATTTGGATCACCTTCACCAATGATTTCCGCTTTTCTTCTAGGAGCCAAGCCGTGGTCCAACATCATGGAAATCTTGGAGGAGAAGGATGGGGTTGATACTGAGCTGCTGGTTTACGCAATGACCTTGGTTAACAAGGTTTGTTTGCTTTGTTACCATAACTGATGGAGATGTCAGTATTTTCAATTGTATAATGATCTTTCTTGTTGAGAACATATGACAAAGGATACCTGTTCGGAGAAGTTGCAGGAGAAGGTGTAATCAATCAGCACACTCTTGTTACTTGTTTTGCAGTCACCCTGAGACAGCAGCTGGGAGCAGAATTGTCATTTTGCTAGGTGCTGTGCGGAAGCACATATTGTCACAGCTCCTGTCCCAACACGGACAACACAGTGCAAAACAAAACTCATTGAACTAGCTCAACACATTATCGAAGGGGAGAAAGAAAGCAAGTAGCAGTGAAAAAAATCACGTGCTCACAAACGCATGCATTGTGCACAATTTTCTAGTTCAGATCACTTAATTTTATTTTTTTTTACTGCAAACCAAATATGATGAATTTAACAGGTCTGAATGCTAGTGTTTCTGCTTAAAAAAAAATTAGGTTACATTTTTTCTTCTTTCTTTATGTTTTCTGGTGTTCTGTATTACAGGTTTTGCAGTAAAATCAAATGTTTTCCAAAGTACTCTGTTGTGCTTTGAGAAGGGAGAAAGTGAGAGGCCTGTAAAAGTTAGAAATTTATTAGTGTAAATTCCTTAAAAATTAGCATCTAGTCCTAAACAAATCTTAGGGTGACTAAAATTAAAATTGAATCTTTTACAGAGCACAGAAGATCAACATACTACTAGCAAATCAAAATACCTGTGTGGTTTATGATTAAATGTAATAGGCCAGAGTAGTACAGAATATTATTATTATTACTCATTATATTTGGTTAAAGATCCTGAGTGTTGGTGGAGGCCATAAATCAGGCTGCCAGTTTACTGTGCTCATGCCTATGTGTTTGGAACTGTGGGTTGCTTTGGATTTTTTTGATAAAATAATTTCTTAATGGCAGCAAAGATGCCTGAGAGGGACTGATGTCACTATAGTTTTACTAAGAGGCACCCATGCTCCTGCTTACATGGTGGGAAAGATCCTTTTGACTTTAAAAGATCACCTTATCTCATTGATGTACTTTTTCTGAAAGGCATCACCAGCTTTAAGTTTTTATGTCTGTAGCTGCTATTAAAGCCAAGGCAACTAGTTTTTAACATCTCCATTTTACACCTCATTGTTTCATGTACCATTTCCTCTTTCTGTGATAATTCTGTTCATCATTTGCGCAGTTGTAATCTACCTGATGATTGACTTCTTCAAAAATATTTTTCTGTGTTGACTTTTTTCATCCTGTAGTTGATTTCTTTAGTCTGAGTTTTTCACTACATTTAAAGCTTTTTTTAGAAGGAGGCAGTTCTCCAAAAACACACAAAAAGAAAAAGCATCTATCAGTCAAAGGAGCAAGGCAGTTACAAAGATCAAGGAAGAGAGGAGTCCCACAATGCCACACTTATAATTATGATCTGGCTTATGGAGAGCTTTATGATGTTTTTAATCGGATTTTTTTCATGATTATAGAGAAAACAGCAGCAGCATGTAACAGTTGTAATTTTTTTCCCCCACAGAGCATACAAAGAAGGCTCAGATGGTTTCAGCTTCTCTAGACGAGGAAACGTCAAAGTTTTCAGTGCAGGCAGAGTCCTCACAAGGGATTTGTCTTAAGGAAGCATACTTCTGCTCCTTTTTCTTTCTCTGTGTATACGTTTTCATACAGGCTGCTTTCCTTCCTGCTCAAAAGCAGAAAACACATCTGCCCAGACATAAGAATTGCTCCAGTCCTTTTATCCTCTCCCTCTCTTTTGTTGATGCTTAACCAATTTACTTATGCTGACATTTCATTAACCCTTTCTTAATTTGGGAGGATTTAGGCATAACGAGTCTCTGAAATGAGATTGATCCCAATACAGAAACTTCAGGTTATGTGTAGTTCCAGTATAACCTTTGTTATCTTACTTTGGTTAATCCCTATTAGATCTTATCTAATCCCTGGTTAGATCTTATTCTAATCTCTATGTTCTTCATTTTTATTACTGAGGTACAGATAGATTAAAGCCTTTGTGTTTTCTTTGTTGATGTAAAAAAGCCCTACTCATACATGCATAAAGAAATTCTGTGTTTGTGAGAACGCAATTCGCTTTCTTTTTACTTTCTATAAAACCTCTTCATAATTGAAGAGTTACTAGTGGGAGCTTAGTGATGTGTGAGTGGTCTGCCAGCTGTAGCTGAAAAAGTGCTATTTCAGTCCATTGTGACATTAATACAGCAGCTGGCACATTGATTTTTGGTAACCTGCCTTAAGAACATTGCAACTGCCGCACTGGAACAATGATCATCTTACATCCTGTGCTTGACATTGGCTGCACCAGGTGTTTTAGAAGTTGCAGTTCGTGGGGAAACACATACATGAGAGATGCTTCTTCCTATCCCAAAGCAATTGAAAACTTGGCTGGTGCCCATAAGTGTGTTTATTTACTATCTAGTGCTTTTCACAGTAGCATGTAAGATTTCAGTAATGTCTGTCTACCTGGTGCTTGGGCTCTCTAATGAAGCCCATTCTTTTGGATGTGTAGTAACCAGAGCAGTACTCCTGTATCACTTGGACATGCACGTAGAACGTTCTGCGCCAACGTTGCACGTGCACCAACATTTAGCTGGAATTTCTGTTGTCTGTACCCTCTCTGCACCACTGGTTTATGCTGTGATTGTTTTGTAAATGACAGAGGGCACCTACTTACTAGCTTTACTAGCTAGTATCAGCCAGGGCTACACATTTTAAAAACTGAAAATGAAGACAGCCTTTCAGTCTTGAAGCTGAGCGTAGGGTAGCAGTAATTAATGACAGGTTATGTTCAGAAATGTAACTGAGGACACACAGTGATAAGGTTATTATGCTGTTATGGGTTGAGTGTGTTGTCTAACAGTTTTTATCATCTATGAAGACATTTGGCTGTTATACTCCCATAAAAGTGTTTGTTGGGTTTTTGGTTTGGTTGGTTGCTGGTTTTTTTTACCCCTGCTACTACTACATCAGTTTTCTTGCCTTTCTTTCCTTGGCACTGTTTCATTTAGAAGCAGGTAAAACATATGGCTTAGGCTTTGGTAAAAATGTGGTTAAGAAGATACATCAAGCTCAATACTCTCAGGCTGAGGTTTTGGTTTTATTTAGTTCACCACTCCAAAAACAGCCACTTGAGAGGGAAGAACACAAAGTTGCATGAGTTTTCCCGCAAAGGCTTGAGAGCAACTTGTGAAATCATACAACAAACAGGTCTTAATTCAGAGATGCTGCCCCAAACCAAAACAGGTTAGAGGCATAGGAATGTCTCTTGACATTCATTTTCATGCTTCCTTTGTACACCTGAGTTTTGAACATAACAAAATATCAAGCAAGCAAAGCACAACAGTATGGTTTAAAAATGCTTCTCCAAGTGGCTAAATTTTAATTCTCTTGATAGGTTTTCATATTTTAAAGTTCAGTCTTCAGAGCAGGAGGAAATACTTGGGACTCATATGTATATTTTGATATTGCAGTATCCCTTTGAACTTTAGCAGGTACTCAGGAAGGGGCCAGGTCCTTGGATGGTCTTGCCCTGCCCCATTTCTGACCTCTGCTCTCCTGGTGGCAACTTTTTTTTCCTTTATAAAGCCACCAAGAAAATGGGGGGGGGCTGCTCTTGTTTTCCAGTATCACAAGCCAGAATTCATCAGTCATTTCTGCAAGTATCTCATGTGCCTTGTGTTTAGTTACTGCAAATATCTTTCGCCTGGGCTAAACTGAACTGACCTTGTTGTGACACCAGAGGTGCCCTTTTACATCCCATTTTATAATGTTAGAAATTGAATTGGTTACACATTAGGCTCCAAAAATGGATCTCTGAGTTTAATGACAAACCATGGAAAGGAAAAATATTTGATTTCTATACTTGGGATTTCAATTGCCCAGTTCTGGCCAGTAGCATGCAGTGAAGATTAGATTTCCACTGCTGCACAATTTAAAATTATATTAACCAATAAAAGGCTGCTGACAGAAGCAGGCTTGCCAGTAAATACTACCTTATGCTGCCATTTTCCCTGTCTACAGCCTGCCTGACCTCAGATTTTTAAAAAAAAGCTAAGCTTGAAGGCAGGTAATCTACATGTCAACATTAAGACCATTTCTTGATATTTTAAGAGGTAAATGCTCAGAAGATCTGTGCAGAAGATCTGACTATTTGTCCACCCTTTTGCATGTTAGACATCACATCTTACTGTACCTGAAGGCACCCAGGTCAGCATAGCTGCTGTCTACGTCTTTCATAAGCAAGAGAAAGTGTGATAGACGATTTTCTGTTCTAGTATTTCCATATCTGTGTTAAAGCTCCATTGAATTTACTGTGTGATAGCTTCATTTGCTGAATCCTCAGATTTCTCCTCAATGCTCGAGGTCAGTTTAGGAAAGAACAGAATGTGTGTGGTATCTACTTTCAGCACTGTTCAGGAAAATTTAGGTCCAGGGTCTTCAGTGGCTTTTTAAAAATAGGCTTAAATACAGTCCTGGATACAAATTTTTAACTAGAGCCTGAACATATAACCCTAAACATATAACCCTAACACTTCATTGGTGTTTGTGCAGGGCGTTCCTGTTGCAGTGGACCTCACCAAACATCAGACAATAGTCCTGTAATGACGGAAGAAGAAACTGTTGCTGTGTTTTGTTTAGTTTAAAAAAAAAAAAAATTACATTTAAAGTACCTTAGTGATGCTCATTTTCCAGTGCCTCATTTCAAAGGAAAGAGATACTTTAACAGGGCAGGATATGTCAGCTCTCTCTTTCTCCTGTTAGTCACATAATTCAGACCAATTTTTCTGAATGTAAAGCTTCTTGTTGTAGGGAAGTGGCCCAGAATGGCTGCTCTCTTCTGCATTCTGCTGCCCAGAGCTGCTTCAGAAAAGCCGTGCTCCAGAAAACCACTATTCTCAGAGTGCAATTCATCCCATCCCAGGCATGAGAAAATGAAACTCTTTCTGAAGAGGGCCTGGGTTTTGCATGTGCTGTCTCTTTCTCTCACTCTACTCTCCTCACTCTTCCTCTACTGGGAGTATAGATAAATTACTTAGCTAATTAAATAGGAGAGAGGAAACAATTTCAGAGTAAACATCTTTCTGGTGAGCTAATCCAGGATAACTGTTGCTTCCAGTCTGCACTCTCATGTATTTTGCAGAAATCTGTCTGGATAGACTGATCCTTGTGATGAGGTGTATGTTGCTCTGCAAGTAGGTTTCACAGTATGTTCAGTAGTTTCTACTCAACATGTGCAGGATTACACTCACTTTTCTGCATCATCTATAAGGAGCAGTAAAAAATCAGCACAAGCTGGGCAGAAGTCAACAAACCAGAATAATAGTGTTTTCTGTTGACTTTGTAAATGCCTGCAGGACTCTGGTGGATGAAGTTCACTTGTGCTCAGTGGACAAAGTTGTCCAATGCCCATGTCCTCTTCCCATGCATCATTCTGCAGTAAAGCTGTGAGGGGCTAGATTCAGTCCCTCTTGCTACATACACTGCAGTGGCATGCTTTGCTATATGTGGTATGCTGGAGAAGACCACCTTCCTTTTTCTGTTTTCTGAATTCACCGAAAAAATGGGAAATTACTATGATAAGAAACGTGCTCTCTCTTGAACATAGACCAGGTGGCATAGAAAGCTCTGAACTCAAACAGTTCATTTTCAATAGCTGTTGTTATTGGCATTCTTTATCTCTTCTAGTGTGCAAAAAGCTCCTCTCTAGTGTCACTGGTAACAACTTACCCTGTAAGTTGTTGCAGGAATTAGTAACTCTTAACATTTTATAGGAGTTAAGGAGTCAGCTTACCTTTAATAAGACTTTTCAAGTTGAAAGGGAGGGAGAAAAGGAGTCAATATCTCTGTAATATAAAACAATTTGTGCACTGGGAGGATGACCTCTGCTGCAGGTGTTGATGACAGTAGGCACATGGTGCAGGATATTCCCTGCTGTTCTGACATCACACAGCTGTGCGTTGGACTTTTTCTTCTTAAGGCCAAATTTACAGGAATCAGTAGGAAATCGGCTTCACTGGTTTTAGCTAAACCATTTTGTTTCTCTCTCTTTGCTTTTATCCCTGTGTTTGATGCTTTAAGGTTCTCTGTTCTTTAAATCTGTAATTGAATGAAGCCAGGAAGAATCCAACTGTGTATTTTAAAGACCCATATTTTCCATACTTCTTTGTATGAAATAACAACATTGATTTGTTTTGCCAATTATTCATTTTTCTACACAGTGCACAGAGTTGTTTGTTAAAAGCTGTGCCACTTGTTTTTTATTTTCTAGCGGTGTCTCTAATCCCACATCACGGGTTTTACTTTATTGAAATCATACGTAGCACCACTTGCCACCCGCTTTTAAAAACCTTTGTTTAATTCTTTTCAAAACAAACAGATTTAAATGTTTTTCCTTTGATTCTTAGACGCTGTCGGGGTTGCCAGATCAAGACTCTTTCTACGACGTGGTGGACTGTCTGGAAGAACTAGGCATTGAAGCTATTTCACAGAGACACTTGAACAAGAAAGGAACAGACTTGGACTTAGTTGAGCAATTTAACATTTATGAGGTAACATAACATGCCCTGTTTTATGCATCTTACAGCTTGTGTAAACTTCAAAGCCAAGAGGAGGGGGGGAATGTAACCTAGGTGAAATTTGGTTATCTATTTTATTTTAAAAGGAAAACATCTGGTTGCTAGAATTATTACACACATTCATATATGTGACCTGCTACAGTACATAGCTGTGTTTAATGCAAAGGCATTTCATACTAGAGCTGGGGCATACTCCAAGGCAAACCAGCACATTTACTAGCCTCCTTAGAGGCAGTTCTGCCTGCAATTAAAACTTTCTCAGACTGCTAGTTACACCTCCTGAAGTAAGTTCAAGTTTTTCCCATATGCAAAAGTATTCAGCTCATGAAAAAGGTTCGGCTGAGCTCAGCTTCCCAAATGCCACTTGTTCTGCAGCTGAATACCCAGCAAGTCCTGGTTCACGAGTTTACGCTGGACCAGATCCTATACAGTTTGCAGCAATGGAGTAATGAGTGACTCCACATTCACCACTAGGATATAAAATAACTACTTCTGAAGTATTTATATGTAAGGGTAGGATATCCAGTTTCTTAATAATTTGCTTCTTTTCAGACTTCAAGAAGTGTTGGAGCAGGGAGGTTTAGTCTGAAGTTAACGTGATGTAAATGGGAATTCATCTTCTGGTGTGGTGAAATGAGACTACTTTATCTCCATCTAAGTCCAGCAACAGATTTGGTAGATTTGATTCTCCATTTTCTTCATCAACACTACACCCATGTCACTTCACTAACTTTAGGAGAGATAAGTTTTATATACAGCAGTTTGCACAAAGAGCCAGGCCAAAATAGGAACATGAGAGTGAGAAGGCTCCATGTTTTTCTTTCTTTTTCTATTGTCAGAGGCATGAGCCCATAAAATCCTTTTTAAAAGCTGATATTAATCTTAAGAGCAGGTGGTTTTGTGTGGGCTGTGCCTACTGAAAGATTTGATTGCAAAATTAGCAGTTGGCTTAGTTGGGTAAAGTCTTTCTCTTGATGACCAGACTAAATTTAGACATGCCTATGCACATTCTTTCTTGTTGTTCTGTATCTGAAAAATCTATTTTTCCCCACTGAAACAGGGTTTTTGCACCCTAAGCAGGGAGATCACAATTACCCCTGCTTTTGGTTTGTCAATTCCGGTAAGAATTATCAGAATAACAGGACTAATAAAAACTAATAAAAAAGAAGATATGCATTCTTTTGATCACCCATATCGCTCTCTTCTGTACCTCTGCCTGTTTGAATAGATCTTTCTCCTATAAAGATTACTTAAATGTTACCCCACATTTCAGATGAGATCCGCCAGTAATTTGGTTGTTTCTGCCAGCGGTACCTCTCCTCAAATACCCAACAGTACCACTTGCCTTGTTTCTGTTAGAAGTATATCACATTGACATGTTAACAGTGTGCTGTCATTCAAGATATTAGGCATTGCACCTATATTCTCTACTATTTCCATCTGATGAGCTCTCAACCTGTGTCTGAATTTTCTGTCAAATGTCATTGTGGCCATGCTATTCTCAGCATCATTCTTTTCTGATATTATACATGCATTCCACTGTGTTGACAGTGCTTCTGAACTGGCAGAAAATACTGAATTTTCCACTGAAAGACATACGAGAAAGTATTTATACTAAACTATAGATGTGTCGTCTGCATTTTTTTCTTTTAATCTGTTGTGGTACCAGTTTACAGAAATAGTTTTGTTTGTTAGGTTTTTTTCCTTTGTTTGCTTTTCAGAGAGGTCTGTAAAAATAGAGATTTTTAAGAGGAATGCAGTTGCACATGCATCTGCTGATCTTTTCCTTGGCAGGGGAGAAATGATGGCAGTATTCTAAAATACTTTGTGATGTAGTAGTTGGTAACTTCCACTCGATCATTACAAGTGTCGTGGCTGAACATGTAGGAAATGTTCGGTCAGTCAATGGATGAGAGTTTTTTAGGTTGATTTCACTAGAGCCAAGACTTCACCTAAGTGTTTTGGAAGGAAATAAAGAGAGCTTGGTGTCCAACACTGCTCATCTTCCTTGAAAATCAAATCCTACATTAAAAAAAAAAAGAAAAAGAAAAAAACCTAGAAGATATATAAATGTGTTGTTACAGGTCATGTAGTGTTCTATACAAGGCATCAGTATATAATTCCATTATTAGAGCTGCTACACTGCACTAATGGATAGACAGTAACTTACAGGGATGGCTACAGAAATTATGGTGACACTAATAGGAATTAATCAGGTTGAGATCAGTCACTTTTTAAAGCCAGGTGTGAAGACATGTGGTGCCTAAAGGAACCGGGTTGAAAGCCTTGTCTGTCTTCCTTTCTTTCTCAGATGACCCTGAGACATGAGGATGGCGATGAGAGTGCTGACCCCCCTCCCAGTGGGCGCAAGGATCGGAGAAGGGCCAGTCTTGGTGCTAGTGAGCGAAGGGGGCTGGAGCGCCGACGGAGCCGCCGGCATTCGGTACAGAACGTCAAAAGCACTCTATCGGCCCCTGCGAGTCCATGTGGTCAGTCGAACTCTAGTTTCATGCTGGGCCACGGACAGCGTGTTGAAGATCTCAGTGAGAGGTAAGCACGTGCGCTGGAGAATAGTTCTTTCTTTTCCTCTATTACTTTCTCTTACATTCATTGCACTTTATTAACCTATCAGACTTTTTTTTTCTCTCTTTCCACTGAATTCAAAAAGAAAAAAAAAAGTCATATTTAAAGTTAAAACAAAAAAAAACCCAAAAGCATCAAAAAGAAATGGATTTGTATGTGACTTGATTTATCATAATAGAAATTGTAACAAGGGCATAGTCACATTAATGCAGAGCTGTTTGTCCTCTATGTGTCATGATTTAACCCCAGCCAACAGCTAAGCACCACACGGCCACTTGCTCACTCCCCCACAGCAGGATGGAGGAAAACAATTGGAAGGGTAAAAGTGAGAAAACTCATGAAACAGTTTAATAATTGGAATAAAATAGTAGTAATTAATAATAATTTTAAAAGTAATTAAAAGAAAAATAACAAAGGGAGAAAAATAAAGCCCAAGAAAGACAAGTGATGCAAACGAAAATAATTGCTCACCACCAACCGACTGATGCCCAGCCAGCCCCAAGCAGCAGCCTCCCCGGCCAACCTGCCCCCAGTTTTATTGCTGAGCATGATGTCATGTGGTGTGGAATATCCCTTTGGTCAGTTGGTGCCGACTGTCCCAGCTGTGTCCCCTTCCAACTGCTTGTGCACCCCCAGCCTACTCACCGGTGGGGTAGTGTGAGGAACAGAAAAGCCCCTGACTCTGTGTAAGCTCTGCTCAGTAGTGATACAAACATCCCTATAATATCAGCACTGTGCCCAGTGCAAATCCAAAACGTAGTCCCATTCTAGCTACCTAGAAGAAAATTAACTCTATCCCAGCCAAAACAGCATGTTCTCCATCCCTTTTTCTATAGCACTTACGTCATGCTCAGGTCCCACAGTATCCAACACATCTTCATTAACCACCACCACCTTTCTCATCAGCACAATATGTTACTGTTCATTCTTTCCCCCTTCACACTTTGCAATCCGCATTCCAGCATAAATACTTCCCTTTGAGGCTACAGTATAGTAGTGAATGTATCTAATGTTTTGTAATTAGTGAAAGAGAGACAGTAATGACTAGCTGAGCAGCAGTCTGTAACACTAATCAGTCAAAGCTAGTGGTGTTGCCCATGCCGTAACAGTTGGCTTGGGCTATGCATGCTTAGAAAAAAAGGGAGCTGCAGGTCCTCCTCAGCTCGTCGGACAACCACACAAGAGGGCTGGAATTAATTTTGCCAAAATTAGATGTCTGATCAGCTCGCCTCCCTTTGATGTCAGTGGAGTGCAGCAAGCACTGGTAGGCCTTCAGTTATCTAACGTATTCTACATGCTTGAAATTTCAGCCAAGATAAATCATGTTCTGAAACTGGCTGTTTGCTGGCTATGAAGGGAATCTGGCTGACTAGCTCAGGTGAAGGTACATACACTGCAGATAGCTAAATCTGGACACTGTCATCTCGTGGCTGAAGGTGCAATTTGCAAAACCAAAGCGTGCTCCATGAAGAGCATATTTTGTGTTGATTATAGCGTTTAGGAAGTTCTTTGGGGGTTTCTGTTGGTTAGCACTGGATGTGAACTTAGAGCTTTAAAATCCTGCATTAGATGAAAAGCAGCCCTTCTTGCAAAGAAGACAGAGTTGACTAAAGTTTAATGGCTTCAGGCAGTAGGAAAATACAAGATTGTAGATAATTTGAACAGTAGCTCCATGTTGTATACTACATAGTGGCTTTTGGGTGTTGGTTTTGTTTTTTTTAAATTTTCTTCTTGCATTTGGCAACACATTCATGCTTGTTTTCCATCACCCTCTGTTGGCTGGGCCCTTAGTCAGCTGGAGGCTGAGAGCCCTGTGGTCTTACAGGCTGATGATGAGGATGACAGTGCATTTGAGGCTGAGTTTAAAGCATCTTCAGCGTGAGTACACCTGGGGGCTTCAGCCACTCTGCATGAGATGCCTCAAGCATGATCTTGGGCCCTGCTTCATGGCTTAACCAATGCGACTCAGAATTTGTACCCATGGATATGCAGCAGATATCCTTGATTTGTTAAACTGATTAATTTGGATTAGAAATAAGGGGATGCTTCAACTCTACAAAAATTGTTGATTCTTTTACTGTAGTTAAACAAATGCAGTTCATGCAAAATGACAATCGCTACCATATATTTTCTCACTATTAATGTTTGCTTACTAGCTTTATTTTGCAGTCTTGACTAATTCCTAATGAATTTGTGTTTGAGCTGATTGTTAGTATCAGGGCAGTAGAAATATGGCAGATTAGTTTCCTAAGTTCTTTGAAATACTTTTTTTACCAATGTAGCATAATTTAAATAATTATTATTCATATTTCAATAATTATTTTCAATAATAATACTAATTATGTTCCTTTTCTGAAAAAAAAATCCAGGTCTGCTCTATACCTTCTTTGAAACTGACATAGATTAAAGCATAATTTAAAGTTAAAACCAAGAAAGAAATCTTTAAACAATCAAATTTAATTGTGTGGGTCGTTGGTATCCTTTCTAGGAAAATAATTAAATTCTCTTCAACTCCATTTTTCAAATTTGCTCATCTGCCTTTCTAAGGAGAGAGGCATTCAATTAGGAATATATGTAACACCGATCTTTACTTGACATATTAGTTAAATAAAAATAATTTTCTTTTCTCCAACCCTTGTAGCAGATGGAGACAGGGAGCATTAACTTGTAGCTAGCAAATCAGGTTTTTTCCCATTGGGCATTACGGATTATGGAATATTTTTTGGTACTTGTAGATGCAAATTCTATGCCCAGTGAAATTCTCAAAGTTACCATGAGAAGAAGCTAGGCTATTGTTGGCTCTTCCATAAATCCTGTTGGGTTTCTCGTAAAGAAGTATTTCAGAAAAGCTCATTCTGTCCTTCACATTTTTAGTCTCATCATCTATCCACATCTGTGCTCGTGGTAGGAGAGGAAAACCAGCCTTCGTGCCTTATCATATCCCAGTGAGTCTCTCAGTTTTCAGTGAAATAGTCCAGATGAATGCAACAGTATCTCACCTGATAGCTAAACTGGGACAAAAAAACCTAAAGCAAATGCTTCATGGCTTCTATTCATTAACATTTAAACAGAAAAATAATGAGTTGAATGGCTCATACAAAGTTTTACATATTTATGAAGTTTGAATTCACCTTAAGTAGAAGGAGGTTTTTTCTCTCTGCATTGTTCTTACTGGAATAAAGTTTTCAAATTTCATCATGTGGTTTCTGATGCAACTTATTTATTAATTTAAAGGATTTTAGTAGAGCATCATGGCTTTAGGCCTTGCTGCAAGTTATAATGATATTTTAAAATCTTTTGTTAAAATACAATGCAGCCATCACCTGGTTTTGTCAAAAGAAATGGTTGTGTCTGTTCTGCTTCCATGATTAATGTTGTAGAGAGGAATTTATACAAGTAGGTAAAAGTTACTTATTACCTCACTAAACTGAAAGTAACATTTGTTCATCCAGGAAAGATCTGTCTTCTGCTAATGCCCTTCTTTTGGTTCATAATCCTAGTTCCTCTGGAGGAAGGAAAAATTTCGCAGTAAGTTTTTACAGTGCTGTATTTTCTAAAAAGTAGTCTGCAAAAGGGATTTCAGTCTCTTTATTCCTTTACCACATACTCTTTACCAATAGGAAACATGTAATGATATTAATGATAATCTTATTGTGTTGCTCCTGCTGGTATCTAAGCTTTGTGTGTGGTTGCAGATGTCTGCGTCTGGTTTTAGAATGGATTACCACCATCAAGTTCAGTGGAATTGCTTCTGATGAGACATGGTTAGAGATTAAAGTCACACGCTTACACTGTACTAAATTGTGTTTTGGGCAATATTCTTGGTAATATTAGGACTTCATTGCCAAAATCAGTAGAAGGTTCAAGTTCTTCCTCAGCATTCTCCTTCCCACAGTGTTGATGTTTCTTTTCTTTCTAACTCCATCAGCTGGTTTGGTGGTTACTTTGCTTTTGTTTACCACATCAAACAGGTTGTCCACAGTCCTCTGCTTTGTGTCACCCGATAAGTCTTCCAAAAAGAGAAAAATCCATGGTGCCGGTAAAACAAAAAAAAAAAAGACAATATTGGCCAAATTCTGTTCTCTCTCACAATGCTCTATATCCAGAAAAGCTGTCTGAAGTCAATGGAGTCGCTCTGATTTATGCCAGGCTAATTGAGAGCAGACTTTGTGTTTTGACCTGGGAAAACTTGACCGTAAATGCTAAGGGCAACCAAAAGGAAAACTTGCAGGCCTTTTTCATCCATTTGGCAACCTTCTTCCAAACTAAATGTATTTCTGTTTCACTTGTGGTTCAAAACAAATAAAGACCCAAATCTGCTTTGTGTTAAAATAGTTTTCATGGAGACTGAAACCCAGGGTAATGTGCCTGTTACTAAATAAATAAATAAAGAAGTTGATAACGACTGCTAACTAAGAAAAGCTGAAGGCAGGTTTAAGGATATATACCTGCTGCAGGGTACTTTAAAAAGACGATCCTGACCACCAGCAGGTTTGCTTTGCTGAAAATTTCTTTTACCATGATGGCATAGAGCACCAAAAACCTGGGGGAATTTCAGTCCTGTTAACATGATGTTTTAAATGCTTCACTGAGGGCACCTCCTAAGGTCCAAATTGAGTGCTCTCAATCTGTGGTCTAGTATGCTGTTGTTCAAGCAGTAGACTTTTAAATAAGTACTTCCATGGGGTTGGGTTTTTTTCTTTTTAAAGTAAAACTAGCTTTTTCCAACCACACAATGGACAGAGCCAGGGAAAAATGTAAGGAGCGGCATGGAACTTGCACTAGATTGATGTTGCATTTTATGCAGTGATTTCCAGCAACGTAAGCATTAAAGAACAAATTGATATCTGTCAGCCTCATTGGTCTGGCTCTGAGGGAGTAGAAGGCAGGTAGTTTGGAAGTTCTCAGTGCTGTCTTGAGCACTGAACAGGTGCTCTGCAAGAGCCCTATACATACAAACCAGCAACAAGTACTTCTCTCAGTTTTTAAAATTACTGTGTTTCACATTCTGCATTTCCCTTTCTTCAATACTGCACTGTATAGTGACCTTCCCGTCTCTCTCCCTGGGATTTCCATCACAGCTGTCAGCCACACTTAGCAAATGTACTCAAGGGAGTCTCTATGAGATTTACACTGACACCTCTTACCAGCATTTGAGCGAACGGCTCTGTCAAAGCTTTGTGGAATTAATTACATTCAAAGACTGAGGATTATAAAGTTGTGAATAGCTAGGATTAGGTATTTACCTTACTGTACTAGGCTCTCTGCTTTCTTCTTCTTCTTTTTCATAGCTTTGATTTGTTTTACATCATCAAAAATCTCAAAAGAATTGCTAGCACTGATCCTGTAACACTATACCTGTTCATCTAGAGATAACCTGGCCTTGGTTAGGACTTGACAGTATTCCCGTGTTTGAAACCTAACAAGCAGAAATTGCTGAGTGCCATCTTAAGAACCCATCAGAGCAGGGCCTGCACCCTGAATCAGTGACTGATGGTAGATTTAACAAGCTACCTTATCTGGGCTGTGGGGCTAAAAGGGTATAGAGAAGACCAACTGTTCAGGTTTACCTGGGGTTTCCAGATCTTTCAATCTGAAGACGCTTGGCTTTCAGGAGAACTGCATTGTTAAGGAAAAAGCAGTGAAGAGAGATTTATGTGCCTATGAACAGTGGTCTTTTTAGGGTCCTGCCTGGAATGCTGTTAGGACTCTTCGTCTGAGCAAAGAGTAGCACAGGGAATTCCAAAGTTTCCTGCAAATATCTGGGCTAGCTGCACACAACACCATTGCACAGGGCACACAGGGTCTTTCACACCCTTTACAACCCTCAGGAAAAAAGTTGGAAAATTGTTGTCTAAATTAAGGAAAGCTGTGCCGAGAAGTCATAAGGATTTGTTTGTTAGAAACTACATGTTTCTGATGCTTGAGGATGGCTCAGATGTAGGAAGAGATCGTGATGCTGTTTTGGTTTTACCAGAAAACAATGAACACAGCTGAGCCTCTGATGCTAAGCATTTTTTCTGCTTAACTTTTGATTCCTGTCAAGTTTCTAACCAATGGCACAGACCTTAGTTTGGCTGCTATGCACTATTAAATGATTATTCAAATTGCTTCATGTAGAGCCAGGCCTGCAGGGGTGGTTTGTCCAAAATACAGCTGAAATTTCTTTTTTTAACTTATTATTTTCTATATTTTCATACTTCTAAACCATAAATAATCTTTGATTTTTCTGTAGCACTTACTAGGGCCACATTCTAGTTTTTGTCATGATGTTTCAAGTTCTTGTGACTTTCCACTACACTGTGTGAAATGTTTTGATTATGTGAGTGCTTATGGCTGTAAATCAAACTACTGGTTACAGTGATGGGTAGGTTTCCTTTAGTTTAATTTTGCATTGTTACTGTCCGCATCTCTTAGAGTTGCTGTCTGTGACAAATACAATGAATGGTATGATTAAGTGGGAAACAGCAAAGTGAGGAGACTCAACATTAGCATTTAATGCAGGGCTCAGGCTGTGATGTGGATTATTAAAGGCATAGAAAAGAAAAGAAGGTAATTTAGTTTTATTTCTTCAATAAAACAAAACAAATGTATTTTATTCCTAGATGTTTGTCTCTGGTTCCTGGTTTTGGATATTACTAAGGCATGAATCTAGACTAGGCTTTGGAATAGAAGGCATATGATGAGTTATGGGGGAGATGTTAACTTTTCACCACTTGGTTGTTATGGGCAAAGTGTGTTATAAAAGCAGGGGGTTTGGAAAGGAGATTTATCTGTGAAATTAAAAGGCTTGGTAAGATCTTATCTGTTCGTAGCAGCAGACCGTTATTAATCATTGATAACAACAACATACAAATCTGATCTGTTAAGGTGCTGCTGTTTTAGTTTTGGGACAAGGAGGACACATCTATTTCTCTTGTGCAGGTAGGATTATTTGAAGCATGAAGTCAAGCAGACTTGAAAGAAGGTGAATAAAAACATGAAATTTGTGATCTTACTCAGTGTAAGAATATCTTGGAAATACCTGTAAGCAATGCA
Source organism: Gallinago jamesoni (assembly GCA_025769975.1). Classification (NCBI taxonomy): domain Eukaryota; kingdom Metazoa; phylum Chordata; class Aves; order Charadriiformes; family Scolopacidae; genus Gallinago; species Gallinago jamesoni. Next base: position 85,351,113 of record JAOQGH010000012.1, read on the forward strand.
GTAGAGAAAGAGACATGAAACAGGTTAAAAAAAGTCTTCTTTCAAACCCATACCATAAACAAAAGACTCCATTTATGTATAAATAGGGATTGACCTATTAATGAATGGGTAATAATAATAATAAAAAAATAAAGTTACAGCTTGATGAGTGTCTTGTGTACTGGTCCTGTTAACTGTCTCAGTTTGATACCAGCACTTTTTGTCTGAATTAAAAATACTTCAGTGGACGTGTAGGATTTTGTAGTAGGTGTGCTGTTTGCTGTTTGTGGATCTTGCTGAAAGGAAATGTTTTATACTTTGCATACATGCAGAATCCGGTTGCAGCATTGAACTTTGCTGTAAAAGCAGTGGTAGATTTTCCTTGTTTGAATTGTAGCAGAAAGCACTGCTTAAATGAGGTTATAGAATCATAGAATGGCTTGGGTTGGAAGGGACCTTAAAGATCGTTTAGTTCCAACCCCCCTGCCATGGGCAGGGACACCTCCCACTACAGCAGGTTGCTTAAAGCCCCATCCAGCCAGGCCTATAGCCGCAAAGCAAATGAAAGCGCAGTGAGACTTAGACTATTTTTTTCAATTTTTTTTTTTCACTGTGTGGTGAAAAAAGCTGTAATTCAGCTTTGATGAATTACCTGAGGAAATGTAATGCCGAACCAGGATTTGAATATATTTCTCTAGAGTCCCACTGTAGTGTCTTGTGCACTGACCCATATGTGCCTTAGAGGATTCACCTCCACAGTGTGTCCCCAGTATTTGTAAACATGATTCTCTGAGTCCAGGAAAGTTTTTTACAGGTATGATGAGATGGGAAGAAAAGAGGACAGCAGTTTGGCAGGATGCCATTTCCAGATCCTTCCCTTTGAAGTGAGGGGCAGTAACTGTGACCTTCAAGTGTCAACCAGTATGCAGTTCCAAACTCTGAAAACACCGTTTCTTCTCTCTTTCTGTATGTGTTTCAGTATTTATTGCTCCTAAAGTCTCTCTACATCATGATTCTGTTTCTTTACCTCTTCTGTGCATACAGTTGTAAAAACAGCAATGCTGTTCAATGATCAGAGAGTTGGGACTCTTGATGTCTTTGGAAAGCCTTGCCAGTATCCTAAGCAAGACTCTGCTGTCTTGCTCTGCTTTGATGTGCCCTATATAAACCAACTGCAGCAATGAAAAAAGCATGGAGGCATTACCTAGATATTTTTAGGTGTGAAAATTTGTTACTGATAATATTTTAGGGATGAGAAAATAACAGTATCCTGAAGATAAAGAACACGCTTATTTTACGTTATTTGTCATTTACTCAACTTTGTTTCTGAACGGTTTTCTTTGTTTAGGGCAGATATACCAGGATAATTTTCCTTTTTACCTTTGTAATTATGCATCTTCGTTTCCCTTCTGTGCAGGAGGCCAAATTTTGAGGCTCCACAAGTAAGTTGTTACCTGTATCTTTTAATGTATTTTCATCTTCATGTCATTGCACCATCTGAAGTGGTCTATCATATGTAGCAGTGGAATGGAAATGAGCAGGGGGGTTGGTGGGTGGTTTTGTTTTTAATTGAGGAGGAAAGTATATTGCCATATCTTTGTGTACAGGGTAATAAATGATGAATTTAAATTATTTCCACTTCTGGCTTTCACATAATAGAATAGCTGAATCTGTTCTGGCAGCTAGGATAGAAGGAAGAAAGAAGCAGAAGAAGTGTACCAAAGCATTTGTTTGTTTTACAAGGACTTAGGAATTTGGCTATGAATTGTGCTGTCTAACCTATGAAAGTGGAATTTCACTCATAAATTGAGGACAATGGAAAGCAATTGCAAAAGAAAATAAAATTCCATTCAGTGTGACTTATAAAGATCTCTCCTTGAGGAACATTTTTCATTTTGTATTTGTTCACCTGTGAGGGGTTCAGAGAAGCAGCTTTCCAAGTGCTGTGCAAGAGGTAAAACAGGTCAGAGGTTTGAAGGGGAGTGGGGAACAACCTTGAAAGAAAAATTTGAGATCAACTGTAGTATTTCATTTAGAATAATATTATGGAATGGCTAATGGTTATCTTACTTCACTGAATGTGGCCTGTAGTCCTAGTCAGGAGCTGCTGCTCTGAAAGGCAGTGAAAGCTTAAAAGAAAGTAATTTAAAGCAGCTAAACTAAAAAGCACTTGACTTAATTACAAAGAGAAAGAGAGACAGAACATTCTTCATCATTAATTAACTGCACATAGGGTGATTTTCAGAGAGTGTGGGAATAATGGCCGACAGCTTTACAATTCCCCAGGCCTTTCTTCTCTGGGTCGCTTTGTAACTTCAAGACCCCTTTTTTCACTGAAGACCAGTGTTCACATTTCTTGGGAACTTCTGTAGAATTCTGTGGGTGGTCGCAAAAGGTTCAGAAGTACACTTAGGGCCTTGTCTAATAACCTGCAAAGTTAAGAAGTAAATATGTAGGAAGACTTTAGTAAAGGTTAAATGAGCCCTACACAAATTGGAATCATATACCAAAAGGGAGATATTTTGATGTGCTATTATCTCATTAATTACCTTTTATGTGCATTGTATGTGCACATGAAAAATGATGGTAGCTTAATTATGGCAAGACCATCCTTTTTCCTATAGTTCTATATTCTAACATTAGTGGTCAAAATCTTCCTGAATTAAAATGATTTAAAGTGTATCTTACACTTAAAAAAATTTCCTTGGATACCAGGCATGGCAGAATGTGTTTCTGTGCTCATGCTTATTTTCTGGCTTTGGTGGTGGTTTGGGGTTTTTTTTTTGTTTGTTTTTTTTTCTTTTAGCACAGCCTTTGATTTTTCTGTTAGCTGTATCTTTGGGGCATAGGGAGTGGCACAGGGGGAATGAGAAACTTGTGGTTTTGGGCTACAAGCTAGAACAAAGCAAGCCTGATTTCCTTCAGGCTGCATTCATCAAAACTCTATGAAAGGAAGAGTTTAGGGGGAAGCCTGGAAAGGGCAGCAGGTAGATAACCTTAAACACGTTGTTCAGCTTTAGGGACCAGTAAGATGGAGAGCATTTTTTTGCGCTTAGAGTTCTTCTGGAGTGAGAGTCAGTGTTTTCAGAGTGGTGCCTTAGTTTTAAAATCATCTAGTTGTGGCTGGCTTAGGTATGTGTTAGGTATGATGCTTAGCATCATACAGACTTTGCCCCTGCCTTCAGCTAAACTTGTAGATTAATCCCTTGATTATCATTTCCTTTCATCAACCTGTGTTGGTTTGTTTAGTGTTTGTGTCTCTTCAACTTAGAGTAGCTGTTTAATATCAACAGGATATGAAGTTTGATTGGCACTTCTTTCTTTTAGTTTTCTTTAAAAAGGAAAAAGGTTATACCATTATTTCTAAAGCCTTTGCCTAGATTTTGTTTTGATGCCCTAGTGGTTCTTTATCCATAAACTTCTCTGTCATAGTCTTTTTAAACATGCACATATTTTAAGGGGCTATAAATACTTTCATGTCAAACTTCAGTTGAAAAAAATGAGCAAAAACTGTGCTATAGTAGATACTGTTAGTTGCCATGACTGATGATATACTTTATAAAAATTTGTGGAGTTTGGGGGGTTTGTTTGTTTGTTTGGTGGGGGTCTTAGCCTGTAGTAGTAAAGATGAAAACAAACACAGTGATTGTTTTGAAATTTGTTTTAATTTCTATAAAGCTTTTGTTTAAATACTTCTAATCTGGTGCTGTTATCATGGAACTGAAGTAATATAGCAGTAGCCTTAAGGTTAGTTGAATATGTCTGATCCTTCAGCATTAGCTGAAGCCCTTCCTCCCTGCTTCAGGATAAACATTTGCCTTTTGTCAAACAGGATAGGTTCCTCTATGCTGCTGAAACATGCTGGGTTCTGCAACCTAGTTTAACTAAACTAGTTTAATTAAAAACGTCCCTATGTATCATTTTTCTTAATTTAATTCTGCTATTGCACTGACACCAAATTTGCATGTGTACGTGGAAGGGAATGTGAGCTTTTCCACATCATCTATTCTCTATTGCACACAGAAATCAACAATTAACCCTGAAGGGTCCAGATGAATTCACAAATCTGCTGTTCTGTTTGAGCATCTGTCTGTCTGATGTTCTTAGCCTTACAAGAACATCATCTGTCTGTAGTTGGTGTTTCCTTTTTTAATAGTCAAGTGAAAAATTTCCTTTTCTACCTTTTGGGAAAGATTTAGGTAGCAGGTACTACCTGTTTTCGTGGACAGAAAATCTGTTCTTTAAAACAACACTGAGAAACAACTGCCACTGTTGCTTTGGTTGAAATAACAGTACACTTGATTCCTGCCTATGAGCTTACCTCTTTCCTCTGATCTGACTCTGATCTGCTTCCTGGGGATAGACCAGGGGTCTGAAACTGTGAGTTTAGTTGCTGGAAGAGGGCTTTGCAAGCATTGAGCATCTCTCCTAAGTATGCACTTAGTTCTATTGTGCAAATTTCCCTTGACTAAACTTGGCTTCCCCAGGTTAGGGAGCGTGCCCACCTTCAAACACAATAGGCCTGCAGCCAACACAGGCAGAGCCAGTGCCTTCCTCTGACTTTTCCAGCCAGTTGCCCTGTACCTGCTGTCCTCCTAGAGTTAATATTAGCAGAGGAAGAGACCTTTCCAGTCAAAGCTTTTTCTAAGATTTTGATCTCGAAGTCAAGGAGATTTGAGGAAAGAGTCTGTAACCTGACGGAAGAATCATCTGGCTTGTATCTCTAAAATTATTCCACCAGTTAAGGTGCGATGGTGGACCCGCAGAGCCAATTTGCTGCTACTAGAGAGCTTGAGGGGAGTGAAGACATCAGTTATCTTGCGGCCTCTGTTGTAAGAAAAGCTGAGTCAGACCCCTCTTTTTAGGATCAGGAGTAAAGAAGTAATTTTCATTATTTGCCTCCATCTCAAATCTCAGCATCTGACTCTTGTGGAGCAGGCAGTGCTATGGGCTACAAGCAGCCTTGGGAACGCCAGTCCACCAAGCCAGTTGCTTTAATGGATGTGTAACCTTCTTGGTGTACTCCGTGAGCTCTGAGCAGATGAGTGTGCGTGATTTGCATATGCTAGCTTTTTAGAGCTCATCAGATCCTCAGGGATCTAGACAGGTTGGATCAATGGGCCAAGGCCAATGGGATGAGGTTTAATAAGGCCAAGTGCCGGGTCCTGCA
>JAOQGH010000012.1:85356361-85375089 GCA_025769975.1 Gallinago jamesoni
TTTTTTTTAATGTGGTTGGACTCGATGATCTCAAAGGTCCCTTCCAACCACTAAGATTCTGTGATTCTGTAATTTCTAGCAAAATATTCAGCTTGAAAATAGTACCCACTAGGTATGTGTTAATGTCTGATTATAAGCTGTAAAAACAAGTGTGCCACACAGGGTTGCTGTACATGCATAGTTTTTTTGAAATATGGTATGCTCAAATAATATACAAATTAAGGGACTGTTACTCTTGATGTGCTCTTTTAGACTACAGAAAGTCATAATATCTGAGAAGCGGGCTCTTGACTTTTTGCTTCCTAAAATGAAATTGCAGATAAACATCACTGCAGACAGAAGTATTTCCTTCATGTGACATTTTTAATAGTTCATGACCCATCATGAAGGAGGAAAAGGGGTAAACATTCTCTTCAGCTCCATGTAGGTCATATCACCTCCTGGTCTAAGTTCTGTTTCTCATTGTAGGCACGAGTGTGTCTCTACCTATAGACTGAAACCAAAACCTTACAGGTCCCAAACTGGTCTTTATGTGATAATGGTTTCCAGTCTAATAACTGACTTAAATTAATTCCCTGTTTTATAACTTAGCCTTCAGCATGTGGATGTATTCCACAGCTTACCTAAAAGAAGCATGTATGTAAAAAGCTAAGGTCCTTTAAGCATACCTATCTTATATATATTCTGGAGACCTATTTCTATTTTAATAATGTTTTTATGTAAATGCTAGTGCTTATGGAAAATATGTCATTGATGGCTCTGGATATTGAGATGTCACAGTTCTGTTTCCTGGTTTGTTTTTCAACTGTTATACGGACATTTTTGTGGTAATTCTAAAAGTTTCTTGGTTTTTAGTATTTTTTTTGCAATTAGTCCTACCTGGGTACGGTGCAGTAATTTTTTTTCTGAGGGACTGGCCATGTATCCTAAGTTTATGAAGGCTATTATATATAGGCTTAATTTAGGGTGTTTTCATATTTATAATTAAGCTAGTTGTGTGGGAATCCAATTTTCCCAATAATGGATCAGAATGATGCTTTGCAAAGCAGTAAGAAACCCAGATGACTGTATTTTAATTGATTACTGCTCACCTGTAGTATTTAATGTGTGGTTCATGTGGAGATTGTACACTTTCTACACAGAAGCTCAGCATTTTCAAAAACAGTTGCCTAAAGTCAGAGCCACAAGTACTTATTTAATTCCAAACTTTGGCTGGTCCTAGGGAAATAGGCTGTAGAGTAAAAGTAGTTTCAGACCTCTAGTCGTTTAGATGTGGTGTTGGGGGAAATGGTGTAGGGGAGAACTTTGTAGAGTAGGGTTGATGGTTGGACTCAAGGATCCCAAGGGTCTTTTCCAACCTAAATGATTCTATGATTCTAGGTACCAATTAAATACCCTATTCTGATAAATACTGATTACAAAAACTATGAACAGTGGGGAAAGGAACTGGCTTTCACTCCAGGTAAATACAAGACTTCATATTGGGAATTTAAACGGTAGGTTCAGGGTTTTAAGCATAAGGTGTAAAGACAGGATGACAAGATCTCAAGGAAAATGCCCAGGACGTGTTGCTCACCTGGCAAATGTTAGTTTAGGGGCCTGATGATCCTGTGCTATGAAGTGATCCTTAAGGATCATATGTTTAAACATGAGCTAACCCTCTCAGTTCTAGATGCTTTTTTCTTCTCCCCTTCTCTTTCTATTCAGTGCAAATATAACTCTGGTTGTTAACAGTTCAGCCCATGTGGTATAAACTCCTGCCCTTGTTACCATGCACTCGTGTGAACAAATAAACTCTCAAAGAACCCTCCCAATTTTATGGTATCCACCGTATCTGATGAGTATTTCTGTTACAGATTTGGGCATTTAGAGGCAAGGAATTTGATCTCATCAATCTGGAGCTTAAAATGTAGTAATAACAAGGCCATTCTTGTTCATATTAGCGGTAGCTTGGCTATCAGCATTATAGGATGCGTTGTGCTCTTATCAGAGAACCATGATCTCATGGTTCATGAGTTATTTACCAAATAACTCAGAGCTTCATTGAGTTATTTACCAAACATGATTGATTGCTGTAGGACTGGCAGATGGAGACGTTTGCCTTTTACAGGAGATAATAGCAAAGCTAGTATTGAGCTGTTCGCTAATAACAAGGGATGGTATGAGTGCTCCTTGGTCAATTCCTTTTTTGGGGGTGGAGTTGGGGGTGAGGGTGTAGTACACCAATGTATATATGTGTGTAGATGCCAAGAGGTGTCTACACATTGGAAATATATGTTTGTGGCGAAGACCAGGAGATGAAGAGATGACAACTGAGATGGTTATGTCAGTATGATACCTTTAGGAATGGTTGAATGTTCCTAACTTATAGATGTTTGACAGAGTACTGGAAAACTTCCGGGTGATACCCATTTCCTGAATATTCTGTAACTAACTACATACACATGCAACAAATTTTGGATTGACCCTTTGCATTGTACTTGATGAGTTCATGATCTCGCATTGTAAATATTCACTGTTCTTATGACATGGAAACTAATTCTAAATGGGAAAAAAATGCACAAAGCATCGCTTCAGAATTAGAGAAAAGAAAACCAGCTTTTAGGAAAATGCAAGGAATATGAGTGTCTTACAAACTTTATTACTGTTTGTATGTTTTACGTTTTGCTTGGAACATAGCCTGATGGTATTCATCATTAAATCAAGTATAGAACTGGATCAATTGCAAATGCAAAAGAAGTTCAAAGAGAGAATATTTTCTAAATCTTCCACAAGTCTATGTGTTTGGGGAGAAACGGCATAAATGGGAGGAAGAGGAGGCAAACAATGTACTCTTTTTTGTTTTAATATAGTTTTGTTTTTTACTTTAAGTGGTTTGTAGGTTATGGAGGCTTCATGCGTGACATACAGTTGTCCACTGCCAGAATTACTGCTGAACCGAAGCCTGCTTTGACCATACTAATGACTCTTTGCTGAAAAAATTCATGTACTGGCATCCAATAACTTAAATTTTGCTATTTGCAAGTAGTCCTGAACTGATTTGGTCTCTCTGTTATTTCTAACTTAATGATTCACCCTGTTCTGTTTTCCAGTTGAGCTATCAGCTGCTGAACAGGAATGTTTTATTTGTGTTAATTTAGAAACCATGATGTCCAGTGCCAGCTGTCCCATGCCAGCACAGCGTGTACTGTCCTTTAAGCCAAGCAGGCACAGCTTAATGACTAGCAAGTTGAATGTTGGTATTGTCATTAATGTTTTCCATTAACACCTCTGCAGGTAGGGCAGCAGCAAGTGGAAAGCCAAGCTCAAGGAAAAAAAAGTGGCTTTTGGGGTATTAAAAATCAATAGTAAAAAAACTAAATAGGGGAGAGGATAAAATTTTTATATTGGAGATACCCTTGCACCCTCACATACTCAGCAGGAAGTTTTAGGTGGCTGTTCATCTAGTGCCATAACTCCCCCCCTCTCAGTGTTTTCCTTCCATTTCTAACTTCATCGCATTTCTTTTTCTGGGGACTCACATTGTTTTCCACCTTCTCTCTTTCCATTCCACTGCATGCCTCTTTCCTTGGTCTGACCTCAGAGAGGAGGAAGAGTATGAAGAGGAGGAAGAAGAACAGCCAGTCACAGAGCCCAATACTGAGGATGAGGGGGAGGAAGAGCCCAGTAGGCAGGTCGAAGCCAGGTACCGGGATTTGGTGTTGTCCCTACACCTTTTCCTCACCAGCACAGTGTGCAGCAGCAGCTGCCTTTTCACTCACCTTCCTAGATCACCTGTTAAAGCCACCCCGAAGGAAATATTTTTGCATTTAAATGCTTTGTTGGAGTGTGTGTGTTAATAAAAACATGTTTAATTATATAGGCTCAATGCACTAAGATCTGCCTGTGCTCACTGCCTTTGTACCAAATGAGTGATGCTCAAAAATCTTGAAAGATTTAGCAGAATGCATAACTTCTAAGCACAGCTTAAATTTATCTTTTTAGTTAAGGCAATGGTAAAACGTTGCGATGCTTCTCCGAGTTAGGATGTTGCTTGGTTTCTTAGGTTTTCATCCCTGTTTTCATGATACAGCCTTACTACCAATATCTGTCACTATGAAAAATATAAACATTTTTTGAATGCTACCTAGGATTTACATGAATTTACTTCATGTTTTAATAGGAAAAAAAAACTATTTAGAGGCAAAGCTGATAGATGATATATCATCTTAAGAATACCTGCCCATCTGTGTATGTATGGATATAAACAACCCCCTTCTCAAAACAATATTCTCATGTAAAATTTTCCACTTATCTCTGAGGAATATATGGATTTGGCATCCGGTGACTTTATCCTAATAAATGGGAAGAAAGAAAATACGTTCTTTCATCCAGGCAGCCATTTGATTTAGGTTAAATTGTTTGGCTTTGCAACTCGGCAAATGAGATTGGATTTTTTTTTTTAAATAAACCACATTCATGCAGACGCTATACAGCATGGAAGGAAGAAAGGAAACTGTTTAATGTGCAAATTCCAAAGAAAATACTGTACTGTTGTTATTAATATCTTCCAGTCTGCAAATCTTGCCAATGGCTGCCTGAAATTTCAAAATTAAGTGATAATTTCCTCAAATCCAATTTTTGAAAGTCAAAGCTAAGACAAAAGTTATTAGTAACTCACATGAATATACTAAAATACTGTTAAAGAAAAACAAGGAGGAGCCATGTACAGGGCATGATGTTCTTATAGGTCATCAGTCTTTGCTGTCAGGATGGGTAGGTCTAGCCTGGCTTCAGGGACTCCTGCCATGCCCAGGTGGTGCAATAGTTTTCCAGATTGCCCATTGTGCTGCTGTTGTGAGAACGATTACCTGGTATACACATGATGATTAATTTCATCATATCCTAACATATATAATCTGTATTATGGTTTTGTTGCATACTTCGTGCCAAACCCACGCTTGTCAAATAAGGACCATGCCTTGCATGCCTGTAGGTGCATTGCACAGGTGGTCTCAGGAGAATGAAATCAGCCACCTATGAAGTGATCCAGCCCAAAGCCCATGCACGGTGTTTATGCTGGAGATACTAGTGAAAACAGATATCCTAGAGTGCAGATCTCATGGCTTTTCACTTGCCTTGCTGCGTCTGCCGCTCACCAACACCTGACTTCACTAGAGTAAAGCAAATATGTTTTCTCTTGTACTTGGTGCAGCTCTGAAAGTCTCTAACATCAACATGGGATGCTGAAACTCAGAGAAATCAGTACCTTCATACCTAGACAAATGATCTGATAAGGTGTTGCTTTTGAAATCATTCTCCACCTTAATTTTGACAGAACAGTACTGATTGAGTATTTTTAATTTTCTTCCTTGGTGGATGAGGATTTTTAGTAAAAATACCAGGTCACCAGGGATGATGATAATCAGATATCTGCCCTTCAAGAGGCAGTCACGCAGATTGTATCTTGAAGCATCTAGTCTGTGGACCATGTTATCCAGTGTGTTGAGACTGCTTTGTGCTTACAGCCTAACCTGAAATACTTAAAAATTGTTCACAAAACGTTTGTGAAAAGGTTCGTGAAGATTATTTCTGAAGCCTGTGGGCTTTCATTTAAGCTGAGTCACTTCTGTTCTTCAGTAATTGCAACCCTCAGAAGAATCCCACTGGGATACAAAGATGTAGGTTTCCTTACTTGATGTTTTTTTTAAAAAGGTGACTGTCTACATTGGGAAGTTTTTGTTTGCCTGACTCTCCTAGACTTCATTCTTTTTCCTCCAACTGGTATGATCTATTGATCTCTCTTTTTCCTGTTTTTCTCTTCTTCCCCTTCCCTTTCTCACAATGTTTTCCTCCTGCAGTGGGGTTCCAGGTGCGCAGGAGGCTGTGAATGAAAACCTTTCATGGTGTTCTGATTCTTCAGCTGTCTCCAGTGCCATTTCTCCAGCTGAGAGGCCTCTCTCCTGCTCTAGAGCAAAAATCTCTTCTAGCAGCTCCTCTTCTGTGCCTGACTCATCTGTCTCCCATCATAATTCCCTCCTTTCATCACCATCTTCACCTGCGGCAGCATTGCTAAGCTCTTCACAAAATTCATCAGCATCCATTACTCCAAAGGCATCTCCAACAGTGGAGAAATTACCTTACGTACCACATACTCCTTTTCACCTCTTCTCGTACGACTTTGAAGAGTCTCCAGCATCTGTGAAAGAAAAGGAAGCAGAAGTGATGAGGGAAAACAGGTAGATTTTATACAGCTGACAATGTTTTAGATAAATGAGTAACACCTTTCAAGAGTTTTATAGTGGTAATAATGCACTCTCTGTGTTGTATTGTTTCCAGAACATACTGTATTTATTAGGTTTTAGTCCTGTAAGCCTATATTTTGATTTGATTAATATTTTCCCTTTGCCACCTTCATTTTGTCTTACTCCTCTTCAAGGTCTATATTTAATAAGTGTCCTGTCTTCCTCTATACAGCAGTAGATAAATAACCTGTGATCTGGGAGATCACAGAAAGGAGCACCATTTTGCTCTCATTTACAACAATGTAATTTGCAGACATGATTTCATTAAAAGTAATGGGACTCTTTTGCTATAAAACCAAGAGATCAGATCAGTACTTGGAATTCAGGGGTGAAATCCTGGCTTCAAAGACTGAATGTCCAAATCCCAAATTTGCTGTTAGATTACAGTGCGTATCCCTGTCATGCACAATTTCAACTCGTGCTTGTAGTAAGAGAAGCAGATTAAGCTCTATGAAGAGAATACAGCGGACAATTTTCCCTCCACAACATCTGGTCAGTTAAGTTGCTCCTCATTAATTTCTCTTAGTTTTTCATTTTAATTTTTCGTTTCCCCTTTCCACCCATTTTACAGACCCCAAAGAAATTGTTTTGTCTCAATCTGTTTTCAAGTAAAACAGATTGACGATAGGTAGCACTAAGAACAGTGCTAGGCAATCACCTTCAAAAGAAGCTGATGATTTTTAGCCGTCTCTCCCAATGATCGGTGTTGTTTGAACTGGGTGCTGAAAATGTACATGTATGGTGTGAGCCTATTTATTTCTTCCTTTCTCCAGCGCTCCCTCTGAATTTCTGCATGTGAACAAATATTTTGATTCCTTTGATCCTTTTAATTTTCGATCTTTCTCTTCTAATAGGTGGGTGGTTTACGTTGCTTTTTCATTTTGCTTAAAAGCCTGTAAATCCAAGTAGCTGCTGAGAAGTGTTCACGCATCTGTCCTTACCTGCAGCTTCAGCACTGGGATTCCTCTAAATTTACATTTTCCTGCATAGGTGTAATTGCTCTCTCATTGCTGCTGCTGTTAGAGTTATACTTCTTAGAGAATAGATTGCTAAATACCTCCTGTTCCTACAATATTTAGTATTTCTGCAGTGATTGTTTTCCTCTCACCATCCTTGTGCTTCTAGTTACCACACAGGATCAAGGGCATGGTGTGTGGGAGGATTGTGCTGGGTTTATTTGGGGAAATATTTGGGCAAAGCTTGCATGGTTTGAGCAATAGTGTGTTCATAAAAGAGGTGAACATCTGGATTTCTTCAGAGTGAAGGCTTCTGGGACAAGGTGATTTTATCTACATTGGTACATGAGACAAGAAGGGAAAATGGATTGTGTACAGGATACAGACTTACCTTGGTGTGCTGCTTTTGCCTTTCTACTCTTCCAGCATCTCTCACTCCTTCTTAATTTGATATATAAAGATGCTGTGTCCAGGCCAGTTCCTCTGAATTTGATTTTGTTAATACTTACAGGTCTGAGTAGATAGAAGGTGTATTCCCTCCATTTTTATGAGAGTTACCTTTGGACTGATTGAAGTTCCTTGGTCTGAGAAAGGATACTGTGCCCTGTCAGCTTTTTTATGGGTCAGAGGAGAAGAAAAGCAAATGTAAAGGTTGATAAGAAGGTCTTCTTTCAGTTGGTTGAAATGGAAATGGAGGTTTCAGTGTCAGGAACTCACAGGGTAAGCTCTGAGTTGTTCTCAGAACAATGGAGTTTTCTCATCACTCCCTCAGTACAGGCACAGGCAGAACATCTTCTGAGCTGAGCGTGCCAGAGAGAAGACCTGTGCCAGGTTTGTGCTACCAGGGAAGGCCCACACAGCCCTCAACTGGGCTCCATCTCCAGTTTCTAGTTAGTTTTATTCTAGGGCAGGAATGTCAGGATGGTAATTATTTCCCATTCAGCAAAATTCCTTTTGTAGCTCAGAAACATGCGTGTTACCAATTTTTTTCCAAAATCATTCCCCTGTTCCTGGGCACTCAGCATGGCGTCTCAGAAACAGACGGTGGTGGCGGGGTGTTTTCAAAGACATAAACCTGGAATTGTTGCCAAAGGGGGCATGTTCTCTAAAGCATGATCCCTTCCATTATAAAAACCCCTAACTGAAACCTATTTTGATTTTAACACGGGCCTTGGCAGGCAGCAATGCTGGTGTACACTAGGGAATGAAGCTTGAAACTCTGAATAAAATTTTGCCTGACTAGATGAGTGTGCTAAATGGAGTTGAAGGAAACCAACCCGCCTTTTCAAATAAAATTGCTGAGTGAAATTACTGAGTACTGATGTGTGTGAGAGAAGAAGCAGCAGAGAAAAGATACGGTGAACGAGGGTATATTATATCTTATGAATTATAATGAGGAAAATGATGTTGCCCTTTTTCTTGAAGTGAATTTTGTCGTTTGGATGAGTTGGCCTTGTGGCATAATTCACCTACAGAGCATAATTTGTTTTCCACGTGGGAAAATGGTATCATCTGTGAACAGAAATGTTAACATTTTTCCAAATTGGGAATTTCTCCTTGACATGCTGTTTAAGTACAATGGTTAAAAGGCACTGTAGAGCAACACAACTGCCTTTTCTATTCAGAATGGGAGCCAGGATGAAAACATTGATACAAGGGACTCTGGGGAGGTGCCTGTTCCAGGAGTCCTGGAAACAATTTCTCTTTGATCAGCAAGCTCACATTGAAGTCAAGCAGGTCTTTGGATTTTTTAATGAAGGGAATGGCTGGTAGAAATTCCTAAAGCCATGCTTCCCGAGACATGCCTTTTTTAACCATGGTGATGATTTTTTACAGACATTGTAAGAAATGGCACATAAGCTATGACTTATGTTGGGGAAGGGGAAAGAAAATACCGCCTGCTTTAATTGAAAAGAATGTGGATGCTTTTAATTTATAGCACAAACATTTGCAAATCATGGATGTCCATGTTCAGATCATGTCTTGGGAATGGCACTGTTTTCTTTAATTTAACTGGATGCGAATACTGTTGACTTGGACTGATTTGGTCCCTTTTCTAATGGCTGGGTATCAGCTCCCAAACCAGCTAATAAATTTGAGTACCTGAGCAGTAATTTAAGGATTTCCACTCCGAGGTGTCACTTGGGAAGACTGTTCTGTCATTATTTTTCATATCAATAGCCCACTATTTGAATCAAGTATACCCATAATATGATTGATATTAAAATGAGATGATGGGTACTATATTTTGAAGCTGGGATTAAGGTGATATTTTAGGGAGGTGGATGTTTGAAGTTCTAGGGCATAGGATCACCACCACCCCCTAAACAAGAGGATTTTCTGTTATGTGTGCTTGCTGATGGATTCTTTCTCTCTCTCCCTTTCTCCTGCTTTCCTTCCCGTTGCTTCAGGTACAATAGCTATGGTAGCAGCTCTTACTCTTCTCCACGGCCTTACTCTGGTGTGAGTGCCCCTGCAACACCCACTTCTCGTTATGGGACAACTCTGTCACCGCCTCAAGAGACAAAATCTGACAGGTTTGTAAATTAGTCTTGTTTTTTGACAACAGTTCCTTTACAGACAGGACAAAGGAGATAAGTGTAAGCTGTTCTGAATGAGTATTGGAAATACCTTGTAGCCAGGTCTTTTCTAATGTTGGAAAGAGAACATACAAAAATCTAGACATGTTCATCTCTCACTAATTCGCAAGCTTTTCTCTGACTTGATTTTCAAGTCAGATGGATGTATTTCCATCCTCCTTCTTCCTCCACTTCAATGGATAAAACAGTTGTGTCACATGTATAGTGTTCTACATATTAAAAGGTGAATTAAAGAACATTTTATTTCTTCCAATTTTTTAAAGTACATTCTGAGATCTATTTTCACTTCTATCATCTTAAATCAACTATAAAATGTTGGAAATGTACTTAGCTCAGAATTTCCTAGGCTATAATTTAGTCCCTCCTTGAAAATACATGATATGTCTCATTCTATTTCATCAAGGGTGAAATGTTTCTTGCTGTAGATAAAGCAAACTCATATTAACCTACAAGTTATCAGCTAACTTAAAAAAAAAACAACAAACCACACTAGCAACAAAAAAGCAGTATTTTGAAAAACTGAAATACTGTCTTGAATTATGTAAGGTACTAGAGGGAAAAAGTGATAGGAAAATATTATGGATACATGAAAGAAATTCTTCTTGGCAAGAGGATTTCTCATGGTTTGGACCATGAAAAATTAACTGACTGTTACAACCTGAGAGTAAATGACAGCTTCAAAGGATGTCATGCTGATTTTAAGGAGGAAAGGTAAAAGTTTTTAATTATTTAATAACTTAATATAATAATTTAATTAAATAATTTCCAATTAGGCCAGATGGGCTTTGGATTGTTTGTTACCAGATTGACCTCTAATTCATAAAAATACCCTCTCCCACCCTTTTTTTGTAACTGAATGCTTTTTCAGGTTCCTTTGTCTATATTTCAATTATTTTTTATTACTGTTTTTTAAATATTTCTATATGCATACACGTATGTTTTTTTTTTGTATGTGTATGTTTCAACCTACCTAATGCCTCACATGCTTTCCAGTCTATTACTCAGAATGGTTCAAGTTAGGTTCTTCCAGCATGCATGTATTTCTAGCCATGAGGTATTGATTTGAATCTTTTTTAACAAGCGAGTGATTACATTAAGTTTATCTTTGGAGAAAGGCATCATTTTTCATTTGCTCATCTTCCTAGAATAACATGCCTCCATTTTGTCTTTCCTGATCTGAAACCATAATAAAAAACTGAACTGGCATTTTCACCCCCTTTTACATCAGCAAAATAGATGTGAGATAAGCAAGAATTAAAGGTATCCCGCTGCTTTTGAAGTTTCAGCGCCCTGCTGTTTTAAGCTTCTGATTGCTGCTGCAGCAAAGAAACCCAAAAGTGGTCAAATGCTGAGATGGCTAAAGATGGCTGGGCCTGTCTTGTGAGAGGTTGACGGTGCTGGCCCTGCTCCAGTAAAGGAAGCAAGCTTTCCCTTCAGCATGCGCAAAAGTGTGCTGCTGCTTGGAGCCAAAATGCCTTGGCCCCACAGGATGAAGTTGTAAAATTTGCAGATTCATGGAGAGTCAGGACAGAGGAGAGCTCTTGTAATCATCTGTTGTGACTTGTAATAGGTCTCACAGAAGCTAAATGAAAGCCCCATGTACCTTCATGTGTTTTCAAGTGATGGCACATGACTTCTGCTGGAAACATTCCAGTATTTATTATTACTGCTAGGAAAATATTTCATATTTTGAGGCCAGTTTTTGTAGCAGCATCTTCCAGCCATTACACCTCATTCTGCTTTGTGAAACTGGAAAGTGCCGCCTTCAACTATCGTATCTCTCTTACATGTTTTATGTGTCTAAACATAGTGCTTGGGGTTGCATCCCTGTCTTTCCTTCATGTTGCATTTACGGCTCTTTCCTCATGTGTAAATTTGCAGTTTTCTATTCACAGTAATTGAGCTCACCAGGATTTCTGCATTCTTATATTTGAAGGATGTTACAGCTGGATGCTTTTTGTATATTAGTCTCTGGGAAGATGCGGTTATTTCTTGGAAGATAATTAAATTTAGAGGTGCCATTTTGCATTGTCTTGTTCTTTTTGAATGCGCTGCTGTTGCAGATGTATAGTTTAGCAGGATCTGATGGCATGACTGCTTTGTAGAATGACTACAGTAGGCAGAAGCCTACTTTTATTTCATTTACCTGAAAAACACGGGTTGCAGAAATGCCTACACAAAGATTGACAGATGGGATTTTGTACACTGGAGAGTAGGTTGTAGTGGGGAGGAGAGGAAGACACTTGATGAGAAGCAGATGCTTGTCTATGGTTAGCTCCAAGGTGAGTTTTCTGCTTTCAGCTTACGACTACAGTTGTCCAAAGCATCCACAGAAACATTTCTGTCTTTTATCATCCAGGGAAGAGCTTCAGATGCATATCCTGGTACTGTTTATCTGACTTTTGAGAACAAGAGGGAAAGAAGAGGCAGCATTTAGAGCAATGCCCAACGAAATGATTCATGCCCCATTCAGTTACCCTGACAGGCCTTTCAAACCCTTGGCTGCGTTTACTTATGTAAACAAGAGCTACAACTTAGGTGGACAGAGCAGTGTGGTTGACATTTTGACATTCATACTTTCAAAACCTTGGCTAAGATCACTAGGGAGTCCAAAAGAGCTATATAATTCAATGCAACAGTAACTAGATTTTATTCTTTGAAATCCACATAATGTATATATTTCTGATTGTACAGCAGAAGAAAAGGCTTACTTGACTGTTTCTTGGTTTCTAAATTCAGTTGCAGCCTTTTGCCAACTTCTTGCAGTACTGTTGTTCTCTTTCATTTCTCTGGGTCCCCCATGGAGAGCCATGTTTCTGCAGTGCATATTGCAGCCGTGGGAATCCTGCTGATGGAGGGTAAATTGCAGGGCACTTTCTTTTCAGCCCTTCATTGGGAGAGAATAAAGGGTATACTGGTTCCCTCATGTCTCTCTATGAAAGTTGCTCCTAATGCATAAGTATAACCCAGTCCTCTTTTCAAGTGCCAAAGACTGCTCCATAAATACACTGGTCTGACTATTCATGACTTAAATCACCAATTAACTCTTTCCCCAATTCCTAAATAAATAAAAAAATTATCGATCTCTATTTCTTAATATCATAAATTTTGGTAACAAAGATGAAGAGCAAGACACGGCTGGAGAGCACCAGGGAGAAGAACATTTTTCTGCTCTTCCAAGCAACCTTGCCTGGGGGAATAAGGTGTTGTAGGGCTCTTCTGTATTTCTATGCCTTGTACTCACACCTAGGATATTTCTGTTTAGCCAAAGATTGCCTTCTCAGATTCTGAGCCTAGATGGTCACTCAAATTGAAAGCTGTAGCCTGAAATCTGTAGCTGGACAGCAAACTCATTATTTCCAAAGCATAGCACCACCACACCCCCCCCAGTGTGTTTTTGGTTGTGAAGTGTATGCATTGTTGGTCATGGCCACAGTTAGAAGAGACCCTGAAGGAGTCTAACTTCTAAGGCAAGAGCTCCTGAATTCAGCACCAGCTTTAATTCGCTCTCTTGTCAGAAAAATATCCCGCTGGTGTCTGCCGAGGTAGATTTCTTCTGATGCATTTGCCAGGAGACGGTCCCTACTGGGCTTGGTAGTCAAACAGTAGTGCAGTTAGCCTTGCTTGAAAAGCCTTCTTAGGGCACTGTGTGCCAAGGCAGCAGGCGTTCATGGTCCCCATTCTCTTGCCTCTGTCTGTTAAATCAAGTGCCAGAAAGTTCAGCTTGCAAACCTCCACTTCTGGATCGTCTTGGCCAGTCAGTGTGAACTTAGTCTCCACCTTTGGCTTGTCCCTCTGAAGTTCTTCCAAATCTCTGAGCTTGGTAAGGGCCTGCTATGGTATTTGCAAATTATGCCTATTTGATGCACTCTCCAATTTTTCCAGACTGTTAGAAAATAGGAAAGATTAAATGTGTTTCACATCCTTTAGTCTTTTTTCCATCTTTCTTGCTTTATGACCTACAGCAGTACATTACCTTGGGCTCCTGTGATGCAGCATGTGGGGGGTTAACCCTGGTAGGCACAAGGTGCCCACCAAAGCTGCTCTATCACTCCCCCTCCTCAACTGGACAGGGGAAAGAAAATATAACAGAAGGCTTGTGGGTCAAGATAAGGATGGGGAGAGATCATTCAGCAGTTATCATCATGGACAAACCAGACTTGACTTGGGAAAACTAGTTTAATTTATTGCTGATCAAATCAGATTAAGATAATGAAAGATAAAACAAAATCTTAAAACACCTTCTCCCCTCCCTTCTTCCTGGGCTCAACTTCACTCCTAATTTTCTCTACCTTCCCTGCCCCTGAGCAATGCAGCAGGACAGGGAATGGGGGTTGCGCTCAGTTAATCATGTCTCTGTCACTCCTTCCTCTTCAGGGGGAGGATTCCTCACACTCTTTCCCTGCTCCAGTGTGGGGTCCACAGGACTCTCCACAGGAGACAGTCCTCCATGAACTTCTCCATTATGAGCCTTTCCTGTGGGCTGCAGTTCTTCACACACTAGTCATGGAAAGTCCCTTCCATGGGGTGAAGTCCTTCAGGAACAGACTGCTCTATAATGGGTCCCCCACGAGGCCTCAGGTCCTGCTAGCAAACCTGCTCCAGCATGGGCTTCTCTCTCCATGGGTCCACATGGAGAGGCTGCTCCAGCATGGGCTTCCCATGAGGTCACAGCCTCCTTCAGGCATCCACCACTCTGGCATGGGGTCCTCCACAGGCTGCAGTGGAATCTCTGCTTCAATGCCTGCAGCATCTTCTCTCCCTCCTTCTTTGCTAACTTTGGCATCTGCAGAGTTGTTTCTGTTGCATATTCTCACTCCTCTGTCCCACTCCAGTTGTCGAGGTTTTTTCTCCTTCTTAAATACATTATCCCATTGGCGCTACCACTGTCACTGATGGTCTCTGCCTCGGCCAGCAGCAGGTCCATCTTGGAGCCAGCTGACATTGGCTCTATCGGACATGGGGGAAGCTTCTGGAAGCTTCTCACAGAAGCCATCCCGTAGCCCCCCTGCTACCAAAACCTTGCCACACAAACCCAATACAGAGGGCCTTAAATGCTGAGTATTCATGTCCATGTTCTTGTATACCTTTTAAAGCATTTATTTCTGCCACAGGTGCACACAGACGCTGAGGTTAGCATGACTAGATTATAGATGATTTTTTCTCCACTGATTTTAAAGGCACTTTAAACACCATACCTAAAGCGTAAACATGAAGTGCGGCAAAAGTCTACAAATACTCTTCTTTTGAGTTTTATTCCCTCTCCATGTGCCTGAAACAGTGATTTTTCTTGCAGTCCGGTGCTTTTTTTCTGGCAATTGTTTTGCTTAAAACCAAAACAAAACATTAAAACCCTTCTTGAGAATTCTAAACAGCTTTTCAGTTAGGCTTTCTACTAAAATTAAAGGTCCCTGTAATTGACCACACCAGGGAAGTGCTGCTGGACCAAGTTTCTTGTCAGGTTCTCTTTTTTCCTTTTGTTTTTTTTTCATTAGGCACCTATCACTAATATGCACTCTGGAGCTACCTCACTCCAGCTGTTAAGCACTAAGGGAAAACAAGAAGCCTATGACACAAACCCCACCAGACAGCCTACAAAGCTGCTCCTCTCCTAAGAACAGCTCCTCTTTCCTTGGCTTTCTATTCTTTCTGCTTCTGCCATCTTCTGTGTGTCTTAATATGTGCTTCTGGGCTTTCAGACCAGAGACCATGGCTATTTTTTCATGTGGTAAATGCCAGGCACATCTTTGACTCTGAATAACATAATGGGGAAGGGATAGCTTGGTCGTTGATAATAGCGGCCCAGGGCAAAAGCCTCAACTATATTGCTGAGATTTGACTAGGAAAAATGACCTTTGGAATTACTTGATGATTTACAATTTAGGAAGCAGTGGTGGCTTACGCTGGCTCAGCTGCTTGTCAAACTACTGTGTAAGCAGTATTCTTGATTGCAGCTTTGTAAGCTTCATCATAGGGTATATGTTTAAGCAGAAAGCATGAGCCAGGTTCCCGTTTCAGACTGCAGCGTGCCACTGCCTGAACACACAGCTCACCAGGCTGATGCTCAGGGGACACAGACCTTAGCCTGGGTCTAAGGAGGGGGAAACTCTGCAACCTACTTCCAGGCAATTTATGGCTCGCATGAGGCTGAGAAGCTGCAGGTTGGAGAGAGACAGAACCACAATGTAAAACCTGTAAACCTTAGGCTGCGAGAGGAGCATGTCTATAAAAGGTCCTCATGCATCGCCCTGGCTCTGTGGGGCTCTACCCTGCTGTAGCTTTGCTTTATGTAGCCCCTCAGGCCTGTTAAAAGTCTAACATTAATCAGTTCTTCTCTTGGTCATTCTCAAATTTCTTTCTCAAAGGAAGCATTAGTCAGTAGTTTTCTCTCTCAATTTTGTGTTTATTTTTGAGAGGAGTTTTGTAAAGATTCTTCAAGTAATGTTTAGTCTGTTTGCAAAATCTTATATCAACACACTTTTGAATTTGCCGTGTCACGTAGGGAGACATAACACTCAGAGAGTTTCTTTAACTGTGAAGAGCAATATGGCTCTTGGCAGCTTTGCCTCCCTTTTTGTCTCTTTCTAACCTGGAAAGCAGATTTATTTTGTTAAAGCCAAGAGGCATTTAGAGTTACTTGAGGCCTGACTAGGAGCTGCTGACTGTTGTTCCTTCTCTGCAGCATTCCCATGACTACTGGAGGGAGCACTTTGGAAAAATGGATAATTATTGCTTCCTTATTAAGGTTATTAATGATTCTGACCCATGTTATATTCAAGAAAATCCTGAATATTAACCTTATGACCTAAAGGGATTTCCTCTCATAAGTCATCTGTTAATATTTTTTTTCTTCTAAAAAGATACATTTGTATTTTTTACTCTTTCTATAGATACCCATTTTCATTTAGCAAATTTTTAAAGTTCAACTCAGAGAGGAAAATGCAGCCACAAAAGAAGTGTATTACAGAGTTAAGGTGGAGAACATTTGAAGTTGATAATTAGAATTTTGCTGTAACAAAGTGGTTTAGAGCAAGACAAATATTTTCTTCAATTTTCAACAAGATTAGAGTCATTCATGTCACATATTCCCTTTCGCAATATATAGTCTGTGCCGGAGTATTGTCACAAAACTGCAAGAACTTGCAAAAAAGTGTGAGATATCTGGTGTCTCTCTGAGCTTGTGTTTTTAATAATGATTACTAATTCACTGCTGGGTTAAATGCAGTAGGTCAGGTTAGATGCATTTTTATTCAGAAAAGTTTTGGCTTACAATCAGTGTTTTGGCTTTGTATTCTCTGTCCTGTGTATATTGTTGTTCCCTTCTTTTTCCTTCTTTCTTTTTTTTTTTTTCCTATTCTTTGCTCTCTCATATATTTTTTCCAACAAGATAAGTAACTAATGACCTCTTTGTCCCCAGGTCTTAATGCAGTTGTATGGAGTTATATTCACAAATTCCCAGACTTAGATATATTCTTGATGTGTGTTTTCTTTCTGGAATGAGAGTATAATAACAAAGCTTGTTTAGCTTTTCCTGATTTTAACAGCAGGCAGAAGAAAGCTTTTCTTAGTATTTTTGTATTAACAGTCCTTTCTTAATAGCCTTGTGTTCTCTACAAGACTAAAAATAGTATTCATCGTTAGCATCCTTCTGGATTGTATTTGCAGAATTGAACAAATGGTTGATATTACCAGTTGGTAACATATGATACCAACATTAAAATGCTGGCATATATTAGTTATAACCCCCTTTTGTGAGTGATCACTCTATTATACTTTCATTGAGTATTCACATACTTTTATCTGTTAAAATCTTTTTCCACCTTTGATTCAATGCAGGATATTTTTTTTAGCCTTTTCCTTACTTACCCATTTTAAAAATCATAGAATAGAATCATAGAATTGTCTAGGTTGGAAAGAACCTTTAAGATCATCCAGTCCAGCCATCAGCCTAACTCTAATAGAAAACCATGATTAAACCATGTCACTGAGCACTATGTCAACCTGTCTTTTAAAAAATACCTCCAGGGATGGTGCTCAACCACTTCCCTGGGCAGCCTATCCCAATGCTTAATAACACTTTCAATATAAAATCTTTTCCTAATATCCATCCTAAACCTCCCCTGATGCAACTTGACGCCATTTCCTCTTGTCCTGTCACCTGTGATTTGGGAGAAGAGACCGACCCCTGCCTCTCTACACCCTCCTTTCAGGTAGTTGTAAAGGGCCATAAGGTCCTCCCTCAGCCTCCTCTTCTCCAGGCTGAACAACCCCAGCTCCCTCAGCTGATCCTCATAACACTTACTCTCCAGACCCTGAAATGTAGCCTATGCCAATAAGGCTTAAATATTCCTGAGGCCTGAAGGTACTGTCACGCTTTAAACAGCACGAAAACACAAAAATTACCTGAAGGCTCCACACAAGCCTCCTACCAGCTGGTTTGGCCAGTCCCACTGCTGTTTGCAATTCAACTATGAGTTCAGCAAAAAAGGGAAGCCTTATTGCCAGCGGGATCCAGAGACAAAAAAAGATTTCAGAGACAAACCAAACCTAGAAAAGTCCATTTTCAAATTGTTGTTTGTACAACCTGAAAGTGACAGCTTTTTCCTCCAGGTGTAGTTAATGCATGTGTAGAAAATGAAGGGTAGAGTTTACTAAAGTCTTCTCATTTGCAGTTAGTATTCACATTAAAGAGAGGACTGATGCACCCGAATGCCAGTTGAGTTACAGTGTGCAGGTCTGGAGACCTCAATATAGGAAGGACATGGACCTGATGGAACGGGTCCAGAGGAGGGCCACTGAAATGATCAGGGCGTTGGAGCACCTCTGCTATGAGGACAGGCTGAGGGAGCTGGGGTTGTTCAGCCTGGAGAAGAGGAGGCTCCGGGGAG
>JAOQGH010000012.1:85375189-85514411 GCA_025769975.1 Gallinago jamesoni
CCCCTTCCCTGGAGACATTCAAGGTGAGGCTCGACGAGGCCCTGGGCAACCTGGTCTAGTTGGAGGTGTCCCTGCTGCCTGTGGGGGGGGTCAGACTAGATGATCTTTGGAGGTCCCTTCCGGCCTGGACCATTCTATGATTTTATTGATTTGATTAGTTTCCAAGAGGTAGCAAACTAATGTGACACATGGATATTCATTTTCAGTTTCTTAGATGTTGGCTTTTTTTCTGTCTGTATGGTTGTGGATCTTTTGTTGAAAATGTAAGGCTGCTGTTCGTACATTGGCAAATTTTAGCCGAATGAGCAACACTATTTAAACCATGCTAGATCAAACCTCCAAACAAGGTGTTTTGGCATGTGGAGACATTTTATGACCAGGGTCAGGTTAGAATCCCATCTGCAGTGCTGAGCTCCACATTGGCATGTGATTCCCTTGTAGTTTCCTTGTAACTGTGGAGCTCCAAAGAGCTTAATCATAGCTGAAGGTTTCCATCCTGCTAGATACTGTGCAGACATACAGTCACTCTTTTGGTCTCAGAGCAAAACCCCGTCCTTCCACTTAATTTTCTTTCAGGTTCTATTAAGTCATAATTTCATTTGACTCCAAATGGAGTTTGCACACTTAGGGCAGCTGGATGGGATGGGGTGGGATAGCAAGCTAAATAAACACGAGAACAGACTCGTGTCTGTGAGGGCAAAATGAGGGACCCTCATTTTGCATCTCTTCCAGTTTATTTCTAGATGTTTTTATGTGGAGGAACTGTAGAGTTTTCCCCTTCGTAGAGCAATTTCTGATGATATATCCAACCTTATTGCCGTGGTTTTTCATGCTACCACAGGGATGGAGCTCTAGCTCCTGAATCTTAGCACAGTGGTGCCACTGTTTCTGCTGAGAGCTTTCTCTTGCAACATGTGCTAAAAGGTCATAGCTTAAAATAAATTTAAAATATGTTCAAGGGAAAATTCAGCACACGAACTTGACTGTCAGGGTTTGGGGATTTTTTTTCCCTTTTCTTAGGGCTGAGGCATATTAGAGATTTTTATGGCTTTGAGTGTGATCCAGCATTGATACTGTAGCTCTGGAGGAGAGCCAGCAGGGAGGCTTACAGAATATCAAGTTTTATACCATCTTATGTAATGTTTATGCGGGTGGGATCTGACATATTGAAATTCAATTTATTGAAATTATTGAAATTATATTCATACTGCCCTGCTGCCAGTGGGGCTGAAATGGCTATGTTTTGTGCTTTTACACTATAAGTCTACATTGTGCAGCCATAGGCATGCAAGTGAGTAAGGAAAAGGGTCTTAAAAATAATGAAAATTTATTCGGGTTTGCATTGCTGGTTGGGTTGGGGAACTTTCCTTTAGACAGGGTTTTACTTTCTTTTTCAGAAAAGGCAGTATCTATTTCTCTCATTAATCCTTTCATTGCAAAACTGATGTTACAACAATGCACAGAAACCACTCTACATGAGTTATGTCTTTTTGATTTTATCAGTCTAATTCAATCATTGTGGATACATTTACATCTGTATAAAGCTACTCTGTACAATACAGATTTTTCCTGTCTAAGAGATGGAAAGAAAAACATGTTTACTCTGAGGTCAATCTGTTGCCATGTGAGAGGTTGTTGGTACCAATACCACCATGTTGGGGGAGAGATGCATGAGAGAAGCTACTCTCCTAGCCAAAGTAGTACTTTCAGTAAAAAAAAATAATTAAAAATCTGCGTCAAGACCAAACTAAAATGAATATAAATATAGCTTTTATTTGCTACTTGAAGCTGTTTCATGTCAAAGGAAATATCATTTATGTTTACATTCACAGTTATGCTCAGAGAACTGCAGAGAAAGTCCCATGTCAGACTAATTCTTGCTTAGCTATAAAGCATGTGGTAGTAAATTGTTCTTTTTTGTTCACTGTGTGCAGAACAAGAATGAATGGGTCTAAAGGGCAAAAGAAAACCCCACCAAAATAGGCTAGACAGTAGAGAAGCCTTTCTTGCTGGCAGGGGTAGTTAAGCAATAGATAGATGTGGTAAGTCCATCACTAAGGATTCTTAAGGCAGGTCAGACAAATAGTTTTTATGAATGGTTTGAGAAATCTAAATCCTGCCCTGAGCAAGGAGCAAAAAATGGATAATCTATTCTCCAGCCCCATTTCCTCTGATTTTTTTAGTAACAATTTTGATGCCACATAATGATTACTATAAGCAGTTGTTCTTCTATCCCTGTGTATTTTACTGATGTATTGCCATAC
The DNA here is from genome assembly GCA_025769975.1 of Gallinago jamesoni. Taxonomy (NCBI): domain Eukaryota; kingdom Metazoa; phylum Chordata; class Aves; order Charadriiformes; family Scolopacidae; genus Gallinago; species Gallinago jamesoni. The sequence goes on from JAOQGH010000012.1 coordinate 85,377,454, forward strand.
AGGATTCATTTTGCTCTGATAGTACGTGCAGTGAGGAAATCATGATAACAGAATTTATTAATGTGAGAAGAAAAATATGCCCCTACTTAGGAGAGCATTCAAATTCTGAAGGGCAGTTCTGACATCTTCTTTTACTTTTGTTTTTCTGTATACAAGATTCTCAGGTGTTTGTGACACATCTGTTTTTAACATCATTGCATAACATGTTTGGAAAATGCTGAAAAAATATTCCAGCTATTTTTTTTCTTGAAAATTTCAAAAATCCATTACAGGATTCAACTTTTCAATTAATAGGATTATACAGTAAAAAAATATTTAGACAATACTGCAGTTGAAGTAGACTGAAGAATTCTTACACATACTTTATTTGTGCTTCAGAAATGTGGCAATTTAAGAAGCCTACCCTATCTGTTGTTTTTAAGCTCATCACAGTATCTAAAATCAATTTAGCAAGAAGATACTTAGCCAGTGCTTTGAAGCATCCATACATAAATATTGCCATGTCATTCTAGTGGTTGGGATTATGTTACTTACTGAATGATTGCTACTCATTTTTTGCCAGTATAATCAATAAAAGTGACACTGAGAAATCTGATCTTCCTTCTCTGCAGGCCAGCTTTGGGTGGTCTCCTTACATCATCTTTTCGGCAGCACCAGGAGTCCTTGGCAGCAGAAAGAGAAAGACGACGTCAGGAGAGAGAAGAAAGGTTGCAAAGGATAGAACGTGAAGAAAGAAACAAATTCAAGTAGGAGTGAAATTTGTTCTCTGTCTGTCGCTTTAATGTGTGATGGATCTGTAAATCATTGAGACGTTCAATTCGAAAATAATTGAATTGGTGAATAGTTTGTGGTCTCTATATGCCTTTCTCGATCTAAATATCTTACAAATTGGTCTATTAAACATGTTGTGAAGAATTTTGGCATTTAGTAAATCAGCTATTTTTTTAAAAACAACTATGTATTTGCCAGTTATACTGACAAGATATCTGCAGAGGCCAGGTTTTATTAGCTAATTTACTTCTTCTTGAAGTATAATCTCTAGTGAGGCATAGAGTTGGAAGATGAAACAGAGGGAGGAAGGGACAGCATTGAGACATCTTTTTGCTTTTATGTTCTGCAAAGTAAATCTGTTTTAAGATCTCAAGATGTATGGGAGTGTTTCTATACTGGACTTCTTCTGACTTTGCTGAACATGTGTCTCTTCCTTCTGGAAGCAGCAACCGACAGAAAACAATTACCAAAACTATTGCTCAAACCATGGCCAGACAAAGGCCCCAGCTGAATATAGGAGTCTCCATTTCCACATCTGAGCCCATGTGGTGTGCTGTGGGATCCCACGGTGTGCTACCTGAGAATAGTAAGAGGCAAGTCCTCTCCCCCTGTTAAATCTATGCCTGGAATTCCCAGCATAGGCGTTAGCAAAGACTGCAGTGGGTTTATGATAGATAAAGTGCCTGTACCTGAAGTGGTTTGCCTACTGTCTGAAGAGTGTACACTAAGAAACCAATTTGTGTCCTCATGAACAGGCGTGATAAGTAAATATATTTTTGGTAGTTAGAATACATAAAGTCATAACCTAAAGAATGGTAGGATAAATGTTTCGTAGCTTTAGATTTGATATTTATGGAAAAGATGGCACTGGGATTCATGTGAGTTTGTTTATTAGTATACAGGATTGTTTTCACTCTAATTGTCTCTTTAGTAAGAAGTGGAAATGGTCTGTGTCATAGTGAAGTTTGAAAGAGGGGTCACTTAGTAGTGGTTGTTTGGCTGGTTGGTTGAAGGACATATTCTCCTGGCTCCAGAAGATAGCTAGTTCAGAAGAAAATGAGAGGCGGAGAGAAGGTAGAAGAGCACCATAATAGGATCTTTGGCAGCCAACAGCTGCCCATGTTCTCCTGAAACAGAAACAATCAGGTCTCAGTCTTCAAGTCTCTTCCAAAAACCCTCCCTCTAAGTGGTATCATCAGGCTGCAACGAATGGCCAACATGATGTTTCAGAATGGAAACTCCCAGACCAAAAAAGCCACTAGGACATTTGGCAGCTTGACCTGTTTGAATAACAGATCTGCACATTTCACTAGAGGTTAGCTACAGTACTTGTTCTGTCACTAAAAGAGCTTCATTAAAGTCAGAAAACCAATTTTTTTTTTTTTAAATGTACATCTGCATCCCATTACTCCAGAGTCAGAAACTGGTTAAACTAAACGTCAAGATTGTGTTGCATATTTAAGACGACAATTTTTCAATGCCCAGTGTTTTCATCTTCTAGATTTGAGCTCCCTGGTCACCCATAAGTTACAACTTGTGTTTGAGTAGAGGGTCTCCAAAGCCACCAAACTTCACAGACAGACAGCATCCCACAGTTGATTAAACAGTCTGGCAGGAGGAGGACAAAGCCACAGCAAACAGTCATGGACAGTTTCATAAGAGTTTTTGGGATTACATTATCGTATCATCAGTCTGGCTAGAAACCCAGTCTCTGAAGATGTATTTTTGATTAAAAATAGCACTTGCAATTCACAGCTTTTAAACTCATGAGCAGTACTGGATTTACCATCATGACTCATTTGTTATCTCATTCTTTCCAACCGTGCCTCGAGAACACTGCACTAGGTTCTGGCACTATTATTGGCAAATTGAGGACAATTTAAAGGAGAGCATCACCAGTTATGAAAGGGCTTGGTTTTAGGAGGAGTGTTAAAAAGTTTCATAAGCTGTTGCTAGCAGAAGGAATGCTTTAGGTAATGAACATTTTTCTCAGGCCTATTGTAGACTAGAAGGACTATTGTACCCGTTGTGATATATAAAAATACACAAGAGTTATTCTTCAGCTGTAGGAAGGGTGACAGTTGTCAGAGAGGGAAAAGTAATGTTAAAATTTTCCTGTTGAAATATTGCTAGATTTTATTTTTTTCCCTTGGAGTTATTCCCGTAGCTATTGTAATTCCAAAAAATACTCTGAAAATATAATAGAAGTATAAACAGTTCAGAGATTCAAAGGTTGTGGAGATAGCCTGAGACAGTAATGTGTGTTCCATGTTAATTAAGTTTTGAAGAGCACTTGGTAGCAGATGTTTGATAGCGGTTGGTGTAGTAGATGATACGCAATTCATTTGATGACCCTATATAAAGAGAAAAAATATTTTATTCATAAATGGAGTAGTTCTGAAAATCTTTTTGGTACTCACAGGTAACGCTATAGGAGAATCTAACAGATAAGGTGAAAGTCTCATCAATTTTGTACATCAGATTCAACAAAATATTAAAAATGTATTGTAAGGAACTATCTTGCTGTGATATTGACTCAGGCTGGACGTTCACTGGGTTTTTCTGTGCTCCAAGTTAAATTTGCATCCATATTTGTGGATGTGACAGGCCTGCCTGAAATCACAGTGCCCAGGTATCCAGAAAAGTTGACTTGGCAAAAGCTAAGTATATGGGTCAATTGAGGAGCTGAGGGAAGGACAGCTGAGGTAGAGACAGGTTTGTATCTAAAACTCAGGGTGAAAAATAAAGAAGCAAAAGGTTGGTACCTGTCTGATGATCCTGCATGCACCTTCTAAGAACAAAGAATTGCCCTACTCAGTAATTGCAGTCCACTGTCCTGCTTCCAACCATGGCAACTAAAACACACTGAGAGAAGGTATATTAGAGAGAGGGTGAATATGGTATGCTCCCTGCCTTGGTCTAGCCTGCCAGGTGCCGCAGTCACTGTTTTGGGGCATTCTAGATGGAGCAAATGAGGAATGGTTTAAGACAGCCACTAATGTGCCTGTCCCTTATGGATGAGTCTGGTTCATTGTATCTAATTTCAGATACCAGGTTTCAAAATATGCTTCAAGTTCTTAACTTTGGGTTTTTTTTTTTATAATTACATGTTATGACCTTCTAAACTGTGTATTTGATGTACACATACATGTGGTGTATGAATGGGTAAATGTAGACATACTTTTCAGCCTTTCTTACAAAAACAAATAATTTTTTATGACAACAGCCTTCATTGTCTCTGATCAGCTTTTTTGTAGTGCTCTTGGTTTCTACTACTGTGCTTATACTTATGTTACCTACCTTATTCTTCTGTTTTCCTCTGCAATTTACTACAATTCTCTTTTTAGCCGTGATTATTTAGACAAAAGAGAAGAACTAAGACAAGCAAGAGAAGAGAGGTTTGTATATAATGCATCCATCCTTCCCTTTGCTTGTTTGCACTTCCTGTATGCTTTACTGTGGAGCTGTCCTCTATTTACATCTTTAACTCTGTATGCACAGAATGCTTTTATTCCAGAGGACTTCTATAATAAAATGATTGTTTCATTAAAAAGGAGAATGAAGTCCAGCTGTAAGCACAGCAATAAATGAAGAGCAGTGGGGCTGGAATGCATAAGAATGATTGATGATCTTTTATCTATTTGTGTGGGAAATAAGCTTATGCCATTTGCCTCAGAAGTTTGCCCAAATTTAGTATAGTTACAAATTGAATAAGCCTGTCTTTCTCACCCAGTGGGTCCCAAGCTTTCTGGAGGGTCAGAAAAGGCAACTGAGGATAAAGGAAATTGGGGTCACAGCATTGCAAAACTGCAGTCACAGGCTGATGCAAATGGTTCTGACCCTCTCCCAGCATATTTTTATCTTTTAGGGAAAAGTTTGCTTTGCTGCTGTCTCTAAACATCAGCAATCACAAAGCTTAGCAGTATTTATCATTGCAGCATTGTTTTAGTTTTATTTAAATAGCGTATTTAAAGGAACTGAGGTTTGGGTTTTGTTTTTTTTTTCCTTTTTAAAATTCAATTAAGTAAGTTTAGAAATTCTGGGCTAGGCTGAGAGCTACGTGCTTATGAAAGCACATTTTTCAAGGAATAACCCCCCATGGCAGGGGAGTTGGAACTAGATGATCTTTAAGGTCCCTTCCAACCTGAACCAATCTATGATTCTGTGAATAGTCGATTAAGGACGTTTGCCTTTCAGTAGCTTCATCTCCACCTCCACTAGTAACTACACCCTGGAGGGAGCTCTTGGTTTTACCTGGAAAGTATGCATGTTACTTAACAAATAGTAGATGAAAAATCATCCAGATTGCTTCAGTTCTGCTTTTATGATCCTCCAGAGACTACTCTCTGGAGATACTTTTGGATTGTCAAGAATTGGAATTACATTATCAAAGTATGAGAGCAGCCATCTCAGAAATCACTGTGTTGCTATGTTTCAGTTTTGGGTTTGCTTTTGTTTTTTTCACCACATCATCATACAGGAGGCAGTTCATTCCTGCAGACTGAATTCTGATCTGTTGTGGCTGAAGTAGCTAATATTAAAAAATGATTTTGACATCTCTAAGAGTAAAAAAAATGGATAGACTTTCCTTTGACCTTCCAGCCAAAGCAATTACAAATAGCTTAAAGCATTTTCTGAAATTAAACACATCTGAGCACATAACCATCATACACTGATCTTAGCTGAGTAAAACCTTTTACAGCAAGCATGCTCGTCAGTAAGATTTGAAACAAATTAGAAGCAAGCTCTCCAGCACTTTCAAGTTGTAAGGGAACATGCCAAATAAACTGGAGTGTATTTGGGAAGTGTTCACTAGCAGGGCATCACTGCTGTGTAATCTGAGACAATTTCACTGGTCATTAGGAATGTGTCTTTATCCTTAGGGCTCTTTTGAATTGAAATGTTAAACTATCAGTTTGTCATAAAGTTTCCTCATAAAGAGGAAAGACCTATGTTTGCTTTGACAGCACATAAATATTAGCGAACACTTCTGCAAGTGAAGTCTCACATCAGTAGTCTGTTACATTTGCCTTCCGTAACTTTTCTTCTAAAAAAAACACCTTTGCACAAATGAAGTTTCATTTCCTATAGCAAGTGGAAAGTTGACTTTTTTTAACAGAATGAAAGAAGAGTAAGAAAATGATACAATCATAGAATGGTTTGGGTTGGAAGGGACTTTAAAGACTGTCGCATTCCAACCCCCCTGCCATGGGCAGGGACACCTCCCACTAGAGCAGGTTGCTCAAAGCCCCATCCAGCCTGGCCTTAAACACTTCCAGGGATGGGGCAACCACAGCTTCTCTGGGCAACCTGTTCCAGTGCCTCACCACTCTCACAGTAAAGAATTTCTTCCTAATATCTAATCTAAATTTCCCCTCTTTCATTTTAAAACCATATAAGCTATACTTCATTTTTCTGTCTTCCCGCAGCCAATCTCTCTCCTCCAGGCCCTCCTATTTCTGTGTCATTAAATTCTTAACTTTTTAATTATACAAGGGGCTAAAATTATAGTTAAAATCTGGTTTGTATTTTTCCTCTGTATCAGTTTTGAAAAGTAGGAGGTGATAATACTGAGGCTCTGTTAAAAGCACTGCTTTGCCTAAATTGTGTCAAAACTTTGGAGCATTCTGTGCACTATCAGGTCATCTTTGAGCTCCAGAAAACAGGCACTAACTTTTCCAATGGCTCTGGGGTGGCCTCAATATACTAGAGAAATGTTCCTGCAGTTTCGAGGGGTCTGAGTGTGACACAGCATCTTTCATTTTACACGTTCTTGCTGTTCAGTGATTTCAGGGCTTTTTTTTCACTTTGGTATTTTCCAGCAGTAGTTCAGAAATAACCCAGCAAAGGTGAGCTCGGAAGCTTTCTCTCAAGTGATTTATAGCTCAAATGCTCTCCACCTGCTGGCTTTGCTGGTACATAAACATTTTAAGTCACCCTCAGGGCATTGCTCAGAGACCTAGAGAATTCACAATATTTTTATCTAGTTGAAGTTGATAGGTGGAATGTAATGTTCATGAGGCATACCAAATAGACAGCCCACAATTTTTTGCCTCTTTGTCTAACCCTTTGGCTGCAAGTTTCTGTGATTTAAAGGACTATGGTAATACATGCCAAGGCAACATGTCAGTCCTCTAGTGGAGGAACTAATTGCAGCAGAGGGGTGGTAGCTCATTCTTTCAACTCCTTCAGATTTTGCTCTCCATGAGACCTTTTGTTTTTAATGCTGGCATTCGTTCACTGTTAAGACATTGGGCAGAAACAAACAAACAAAGAAACTAAATAAAATTTATTTATCAAATGTGAAGTGTTAATAACTGATTCTTGAATGATTTTTATTTCTCAGTTAAATTGCTATATCTGCTTATTAGGCTTCACATTTAATAACTAGTTATGCTGATGTTCTGCCATGAAAGTTCCTGATCTGTTTCCCTTTTTTCTTTCAGTATAATGAACAGATATATTTTGGGAAGGCACATCTTGATGATAGTCCTCTGCTTTGCTGGTTGGTGCTGCAGCTCACAGCTACAGAAGCTTAAATGTTAAAAGCTGAAAAATTGCTGAGGGCAATAAAACACTGTAGCTCTCCCTGTTATAGAAGGATCCATCCAGATCTTTGCTGTAGTCTGTTGCCAAACTGCAAGCCCCTCCTTGGTGGCAGCCAGCTGGGCCGTACCTGTTTGAGCTAAGTGGTCTGTCCATCTGAAAGGCTCTTAATGAGTCTGAGGTCCCATCTTTGAGGAGGTGGAAGGCACAATACATTAAATGACCAAAATTAAAAGAAAGTCTGGCTTCATCAACTGTAACAAAACATTATGCTAATGCCAGTGAGAGGCTTTCTCCTCTATTGAGAAGGCAAAATCATTCTCGAGAATTGGCTTCATGTTAGAACTGTAAACAGTTCCTATTTTATAACCATACAAGTATGTGGCTTGTTATATTTTCACCCAGAGTCTGTAGGGGTTCTCTTTCTTGCAGAATTTTTTCAAAGCCTGTGCATACCTCTGGAGAAATAAAAGAAAATTAGTTTGTTCTTCATTATTGCTGTTTGCAATAAAGCAAATTGCCTCTGAAAACACAAGTACTGCTCTTCAAAGGGACATTTCTATGCTCTATCTGGATGTTTGCAAATGTGCATGCGTGTGTGGCTACCATATGTACTAAGCATGTTTGTTACCACATATGGCTGACTTCTTTACCCTGCCTGCTTTTAATGCACCCTCGTACACTAATTTGGGCTGTCAGTGAGGCAGAAGGGGGGAGGAGAGGTGTTCCCTGTTACGAAGTGTTTACAACAGTGAGTTATAGGAGGATGACCACAGTGTTTCGGGGACATAAGCAGTAGTCTTGATTAACCTGTTTAGCAGTTCACTTGTGAGTAAGACAAACAGTCTAAAGCCTGATCCAGCTGTATTCATTAATTTATTCCTTAGCAAATAATGGTGGATAAAATTAGCAGACATCTGGAAGAGGCACATATTTCAAAGTTATTTTGGTCGAAATGTATAAAGCACACTATGAAGAATATGATTGGTAGCTGGTCTTAATAAACAGTTAGTGAGTTCTGCCTGCCTAAAATGCAAAACAGATGTATCTTTGTTCTTTTAAAGTGACTTTGATGAATAAACTACATGTGACGTCAGGTCCAAGCTATTGGATGTCTGAGTCCGGCAGAGAAATTTTTTAGAATAAAAAAAAGAAAACTTTCCATTGTAGAGTCTGGAGAGAACAAAGTGAATTCCTGTGCGTTGCACTCAGAGCAAATAGAAGCAGGTTCAGAGACTTCAGATAGTCAATCCAAACATTTATTATTGGTATTATTTTCAGGGAGATCTGTTTTTGTCTGCTGCACTGAACCATTTTCCTCTCCTTGCAGCAAGTCTCAGACTTTGGCTATTTGCATCAGTATTAAGGGGCTCTGGCTTTGGAGGTTTTTTTTTTCCTTTTGGGTTGTTTTTTTTTTCCTCCCATTTTAGTTTTGAGAGAGGGAGGGCTGGGAGGAGTAGAAGGTGAAGGAGGAGGGTGAAAAGGAGGACAGACAAATGCTTCTGAAAGGAGGACTATGCAGGCAGAATACTATATCTAAGGACTCTCTAACTCTGCTGGTTTTTGGTTTTGTTTTGTCATGAGCAATTTAACGTCTTTCAGGGCAATTGTCTTTGCTTTAGTGTGCATTTTTTGGCAGATTGACCAGGCAGGCAGTTTAGTGCTGTACCCCTTGTGTCAGGAAGTCAGCTCATTCTCTGCAGGTGTTTCATCGATAAACAAGCATCAGCCACAGACTTCTTTTTCTTTCCGGAAACCCTCTGGAATTTAACTTTCAGATACAAATACTTGGAGAGGTTGGCAGCAGAGGAATATGAGAAGGAGCTGAAGAGTCGGAGCATAAGCCGAGGCAGAAGCGAGCTGTCCTTGAACCTGAGTTCTCCTTCAGCCCCATCCTCACCTGTACCCAAGTGTGTCAGCCCTACATCCATAGAGTCCCAGGAAGAGCTGAAGACCCCTTCCACCCCTTGTGGGACCCCTCAGCCCTCAGAAGGTAAGTGAAAAGGAGGGCAGGGGAAAGAGCGGTAATTTTATAGCAGTTTCTCTCGAACTAGCAGTGATTTTTGATGCACGAGTGCAAGAATATAACCACTGAGATGCCAAAGTAAAGGGTCTTATTATATTGTTTCATGCTGTCTTCCTAAATTTCCTCTTTTTTCCATAGATTTGGATGTCTTATAGTCTATTCAAGCGAAGAATACACTAGTAATTGTTGCTATGATTTATATTATCATTGCCTGATGCTATTTGAATGGAATAATTGGAAAATACAGCACACAGAGGGTCTTAATTTTAGCATCATGTTCCTTGTATATTAGAAGTTACTGAATACTAAATCAACAATATTCCTGCCAACAGATTTTGCTTATGTGGATTCTCTGAAAGAAATGCAACAGATGAATGCCAAGATTATTATAATCTTCCAAGCAGAACACAGACTGAATGGGGCAAACAGAAAAGGTCTTCAGTTGAAGGCAGGGAGGGTGTGTTGGTTATTTTTAACACCAAAAAAACCTCTTGAAATTGTAGCACAAATAGTAAAGGACTTAAAAGACACCACAGACAATTAGTAAAAAGGAAAGTATAATTAGTGTTTGCACGGTTGGTTTGCTGTCATATAATTTATTGGTGTACAGAGCAATATTTTTTGTGTTTGCACGTCATTCTGCCACTTGCATCATGGACACTCCTTCAGTCATCAAAAAAACACCCATCATACAGATTTATATTTGCGCCACATGGTGTTGCATTAACATCGGGGGCTAGAATGCATGTTGACGGTGAATTATCACCATCATTCATTTTTATTTTATTTGATTTCCTGCTAGGTGCTATTGGTGATTAATGCATTTGTAACTTGCACTACTTGGTTTTATTGAGTGTTATGGCTGGTAGCATGCTATAAAGCAAGGCAATTTAAGAAAAAAGTTAGAAATACTGAATGTTGCATATGCTTATCCTCACCGTACTAAGTACGTGAAGTTTATTTAATTTAGGGCTGTATGTTTTCCCAATTATATTTCCAGTTTTCTTTTCTGGCACCTTAAAAGTCTCAGTGGAATCATTTAAGCTTAAAAAACATGGATATTTTCCTGTAACACTGATATTCAGAAACATCCAGATGCCTTTTTTTTTTTGAGTGCAATATTGCTTTTAGTGCAAATAAGCTGGATTTTTCCACCATTAGGATTTCAGAGCTGGGTTGGGAACAAGTATCTCTTTTATGGTGATTATTTTAACATATTTCTCATGGAAACATAAAAAAAAGATAAATATTAAGGCATGAAATGGAGCAGCCCAATCCATTTGGAGAATACATTTAGAGCAGGTGTACAGGGCAAATTTAAGCAGCCAGAATATGGCAAAACTATCAACACGTGGGTACGGAAGGCATCTCTACTAAAACTCCTGGCAATATCAGTAGGCATAAGAGGGCAGCACTTTGGAAGCCTGGCAAATGGACTGCAGGGAGGGAACATATGGACAGTGCAGGGTAAGCATCCAGCCAAGGGCAGCTGCAAGCAGATGGCCAGCACAGCACTGGAACAGGGACCTGAAATCTACATATTTGAGTGGGAGCTGTGCATGAGGAAGGAAACTGTTGTTCTAGGCCTACCAAAAGCACCAGAAAGGTCATATGAAGTAATGGGCAAGTGGACAGGACAAGCTCTCTCGTCTGCAGGTGACCAGATTATTGGATATCAGCCAACAGTTGGCAGGCTTATTTATAGATTTTTGTGCCTTGGCCTCTAGATGATTATTTGAGTTCTTTATGTTCCATAATGTATTAAAATCTCAGCTTTTACTGTCCTTAGGAAATGTTAAGAATTCCACTTAATAGGTAGGAAACTGAGGCATTAACTTGCTTAAGCCAGTTGTAGGAAATAGAGCTATGGACAGAACATAGGTTACTTGTACCCCAAGCTGTTGCTTTGAACACGAGAGTCACTGTCTTCCCAAGCAAGGATAAAACTGCATAAGGAAAACACTTCCTCAGTTCTGTGCATGGGAGCCTCCAAAGACTCTGCAAGAACGGCATTAACAGATGTGTGATATTCATCTGCAGAATTCAAAACCTGAAGTCAAATGGGAATTGTGTTCCTCTACTAGCAAAACAATAATTGATTTTCAGTGTCAGATTTATTTTATGCCATTTGTGCCTTTGGCCATCCAGTATCTACTGGACTTAAGAAGGAAATGGATATTGTCTGTGGAACTTTGTCCCATGCTGTGAAACGTCTCAGTATCTCTACCCAGTAGAAAAATCTGGATTTACTGAGCTGAAGTGTTTTCTCATATAAAACAATTGGTTCCACTGAAGTAATCAAGTCATGTAAGACTTACTCTTGTAAAACTTGGGGTATGGCATTCAGAGGAAATGAAGGCAGTCCCATAACTGCAAAATGGAACTTAATATTTTTTTTTCAGAGTAGCTACTTCCTCCATAGTAATTTCATTGGAGAATTTTCTTATGAAGTACACATGTGCAGTAAAGGAGACCAACACTAACCAAGACATCTCTGAAGTCAGTCCCCAAAGGAATTGGAGATGAGCTCAACTCTGAGAGGAGCAGCTTTTTTAGCACTTGAGGTAGTGATCAGGCCAACCCAAGTGGACATTGTGGACAGCAGGAGACTTTCTGAACATATTAGTAGCTAAGCAAGGTCAAATACTGCCTAGAGTATGATTGGTGAAAACATCTCGGCAGATGGAGAAGCACCAGAGCATGATGGAACGCTGAGGCCATTGCAGCCCCAGTTGAAGATCCAAAGAAACCATAGTACAGAAAGTCAGAGGAGGAACTGGGGTGGAGGACAAAGAAAGATCATTTCTGACTTTATGAAGAAAGAATACTGGTGAATTCTTGAATACCTGAACTGCTGTGAATTCCTGAATTCGCAGCAGGAGACATCCTGTGCTGGAGGAACTGAAGTGAAGTAACAAGCAAGATTTTAAGCGGTGCCTGAACAACTGAACCAAGAGGGCTTGGGTAGGGATAGCTGTCTTCAGACTTACTGTATGCATCCTCATGAGGCACTTAGAATTTATATCTCCCAGCTCCAAGTAGAGAATAGAGAAAACAGATGAAGTATTACCCTGGTAGTGGATTAGATGTGGGCCCAGAGGGGTGTTTGTTCTCTTTGAGGGCTTATAACACTAGGGGCTTGAAGTAGGGGCTTGAAGTCTTACCAGCAGGTATTAAGGACACAACAGCTTGTCTCTGTGTCAGAGTTCATTTATAGTTGAGTGTTGGAAGAAAAGTAATTTTCCTCCATGTTCCTGTATAGCATTACAAGTTTGTAGCAATGTTTTTCAGAAGGGAGCAGCTTGCTGTCCTCTCTAACCTCTCACTCAAAAGAGAGCTATTGCCAACATCCAATCAGATCAGGTTGCTAGGGCTTTACGTGGCCAAGTCTTGAAAATGCGTATTACGCCATCTCTAAAAATGACTTGGGTTATGGGTGTATTGTTCGACCTGGTCCGGAAAGATAGATAGACCATCAAAACGAGTGTCAACATAACCCTGTTTTATTCTAGAAGTGCTTAGATTTTGATACTCTTTGAACTCAAAAGAGCAGCCTGTGTCAGTACATGGCTCTTTATTCTTTGTTGTATATTAGATTCTGCTAAGATACTACATCTTTCTGGTGTATGTGGAGTATTTCTGGTATGAAGAGTACCCAGAATTCTTTTGAACATTCTCATTTTCTCAACCATTTCTTATGTAGAACCAGACTTTATCCTATGGAATCCTCAGTGTAGCTTCATCACAAGAAAAGTGCCATAAGCATTAGTATTGCTGGCCACATTTTAGTCAGTTTCTTTCTCCACCTGAGCTGTTGAGTTGACCTTTTTGGTTATTGCATGACAGCTTTTTTTTAGAAAGAGAAATTTAAAATTCATACAAAACTATGGTTATTCAAAGATGAATTGATGACATTTATATATATGAGCTATTGCAGCATGGCAAGCTCAGTCTTTCATGCTACAGTAACATGTTAGTTCCAGGATCTCCTGAAGAATTCCTAAGCTTGCATCTCAGTTATATTAAAATATTGGTGTGACTTTAAAATGCTCTTCTGCTGTACCTACACACTGACAGCTGTGGTCAGAAACACACCATTGGGATTCAGAGTGTCTACCAACTTCTTCTTGCCAGCTGTCTATAATTTTGATTTTTTTGTAGGCAGTGCCCAGGGAACAGTCATAGGTAAGATATATTTAGACAGACAAGGCACATGCAGAGCTGCTGTATTGTTAGACTTTTAAATGTTCTTTATGTAGAAGAGGGATAAGGTAAGCTTCTAATTGGGGGTGTTTTGAAACATCTTAGAGGGGATTGAGTGTGCGTGGACTATATATTAAACATATTACATGTACACTTATGTCATATATATACATGTCTAGTTATTTAACTAATTATACATTGAACATCAATTGTGAAAGTGTAGAAGCTTAGCTTAAATGAAATCAGTGGCAAAATATAATTTGCAGTTTAGTACACTTAAACTATATGAAATTAAGTGGAATAGTGTGGTACTGAAGATGCATTAGTGAAAGCTAATGTAAAAGAATGTTATTGTAAAGATAGGCACAGGCATTATTAGAAATCATTATTCTTTGCATGGGTGTCTCAAAAAATAGGATAGGCACACAACATGAAATAGTCTTAAGAAAACTTTGTGACCTATGTTATTTTGGCTTATGCATTCTCAGAATAAATCTATTTACCTGTTCTCTAGAGGACTGAAACATTTGGATTGCATTCCAGTGTGATACTTTTTTTCCTTCAAAGATTCTTGTAGTTCTTGAAGACATTCTCATTGTACATCAAGCAATCCATGACAAATCCAGAAGGCTCTTTTTCAATATTGTAATGAAAAGTAGTTGACAGAGGAGAAGAAAAGTAAAGTATGACTTGGTCATTGTGGTTCAGCCACCTTACAAGATATGGGGAATTTGGGGACTATGGAGAACTAACGTGCATGCCCATTTTCATCACTCTTGCATGGTCATTTCAGCTTTCAGAACATTGTGAGCTGCTTGATGTGAATATGTGTGGATGCTCTTCAGTTTTTTTGCAGCATGCAGAGAATATTTGCATGTGAAAATCCACTGGTATAGCTAAAAACCCTTAGAGGTAAATTAATAAATTTTACTGTCAATGATAAAGCAAGGAAGAAAAAAACCAAGTGTACTATCAACAGTGTTTGCTGTGTGCCAATCGATAAAAAAGCTTGTCATACACCATATGCCAACCAATTGGAAACTAAATTTGTGCCATATGCCAACCAGTTGGAAACTTTGTTTTGTTTTGATGTGGCTATTCTGAAGTAAATGTGCATGAAAAAACATATGTTTTTCATCAGCCAAATGTATGACAGTGCCATTTCCAGACTGTGCCATTCAACTGTGTTGTTAAAACTAATATTTGTATTTTTTCGTTGAAGTGTTCCTCATCAGGTGAAAAAAGAATGCTCCAGAACCCAAAGAAAACTCAACCAAAAGCCACAATCTTCCTCCTTTCTGTTTTTTAAAAGATCTGTTCCTTCCTGGCTGTGTCTAGGCACTGAGTTGTCAATGTCATGCTCAGGTGGGATGCCCATTTTCTGCTGGTTCAAATCCTTATGCGAGTCCAACACTCCAGCTGTGGAAGTATGTATAAAAACAGCAGGCTGGCTCCAGACAGCAAGCGAGGGGGTCTGCCGGGCCACTCTCATGTGCGGTGCTGTCGTCACACAACATTCATCAGTCTGTTGCTCCTAATGTTCAGCATGCCGTGGACTTGCTTTTTATTGTCTTTCCATAAGGCACTAGTACAACTTTCACATCACTCTCATTTAGAGGGGTGAGCCTGAGATGACTCCGCTGTTAAGTGAATCTCTTTCTCCCATTGTTCTCTTCACCAGTGAGTGCCAGTGAACCCGAACCAGAGACAGAGACAGAACCAGAACCAGAGCAGGAGGCTGAGGCTGAGCAGGGAACGGAGACACCCAAGGAAATAGAGGCTACAGAGGTGGGACCAGAGAGTGAGGTGGAGCAAGGACCAGAGAGAGAGCCAGAAGAAAGTGCAATACTCAGTGAAAAAGAGAGGCAGAATGAGGAAGTGAATGAAAAAGACAACTGTTCTGCATCCAGCATATCCTCAGCAAGCAGCACTTTAGAGAGGGAAGAGAGAGAGGACAAGTTAACCAGTGACAATGAAACTGGTAAAGTGAAGCTTTTTCAATAATGAAGGGTTTCTGGTGGAAAAAAAAATGTTAAATTAACAGCTCTGTTGTTGTCTTAATTAGCTAACAAACGCTTTGCACCTATCTAAGACTTTTTTCACCGTGGCCAAGTCTGATCTACCTTCTCCTTGGAAATCCACAGACTTTAATGGAGTTTCTGTGTAAGAGGGACAGTAAGGACTTGATGAAATGAGGTTTCCTTTGATTTGAGACCATTTTCTTCCCCTAGGATTAATATACTAACTATTGAATCATCATGTTGTAGCGACTCGCATCTCTAGCTCCCTTGGGTTTCCTGCATGTAAAACAATGAAACGAGGGGCTGTGCTGACATGATTTGCCATGAGATTCCAGATACCTTTTCTCATCCTTTTAGTGGAAGATGAAAAGCAATGAGGGCTGGGATTTTTGTTCCTTCCCTCCAGTTGTCCTATCTGAGTTAGGCTTCAGGGAACAGAGGGAGCTGCTGAAGATAGGTCTGGACTGTGGCCATCTTTTGCTTGTGGGGAGGAGGCACAAGGAGACCTTGTCTGGAAAAGGTCAGTTCTGAAGTGACCAGTGTTTCTGGTCAAATATGCCACCAGGCATAGCCTGGAAAACACTTAAGAAACAGTTTTCTTCCTGGAGAGATCATGACAACCAGAGCTTGTCATGCAGCCCAGACAGGGAGGGAGTACAAGGCAGATTTTGACCATTGTTGATTAATTACTCCTTTCCCCTTTTTATAGTGAGGTAAGCAAATTCAATGAAATTAGGGCACTTGGTTCCCAAGTTTTCTTTGGACTGAACACTGAAGTGCGTTGTCCTAAGTTTTCTAAATTCTACATAAGAAAACAAGAATTGTGTCACAGTGTGAAATAGTCTTGCTCTTTCCTGAAAGAAGAGGGATAACTCTGAATCACAAGGATTACCTCACAGAGATACATTTTCAGATCATACTGTTCACATTTAAACCCTATCATATTTTTTTTTCTGGGAAGCATTAAGTTAATTTTATTCTTAATGTAAGAGCTATCTTCTTTTCAACCAGCACCAAGATTGAGTTACTTAGAATTCTATTCTACTGTTAAAGGATGTATATGGATATATATTTAGGAAAAGGAGGGGAGGCATGACAGGTGAAGGGTTTTGTTTACACTATGGCATAGTCCAATTGCAACTAGGGGAGAACAAGTTACATATTTTTTTTCCCCTCATCTTCCTTGTTACCAACCTGTTACCACTCTAATTAAGTGCTTATGTACTTTTTGTTAAAAGTTAAAGCGTGTAACATTATTGAAAAATCAATATCTTAAAATTGACCTATGCTACCAGGAGATCAAAGATTTATTAGGTTGTGCTATGTAGGAGGCCTCATGTAGTGAGTTGTTTGCTCTGTAATAGGTGAGGAGATTTGGAAAGCAAATGAAAGCGCTTTCTCCCACAGTTCCCACATTCCCAATAAGCAGTTTGCCATTTATGAAGTGGCCCTTTGGTTCAATGAACGGGTCCAGCGGAGGACCATGATGCTAATCACAGGGATGGAGCACCTCTCCTATGAAGACAAGCTGAGGGAGCTGGGGTTGTTCAGCCTGGAGAAGAGAAGGCTTTGGAGAGACCTTATAGTGGCCTTCCAGTACCTGAAGGGGGCCTACAGGAGAGCTGGAGAGGGACTCTTTGTCAGGAAGCGTAGTGAAAGGACAAGGGGCAATGGTTTTAAATTAGAAGAGGGGAGATTTAGATTGGACACCAGAAAGAAATTCTTTACAGTGAGGGTGGTGAGGCTCTGGAACAGGTTGCCTAGGGAAGTCATGGATGCTCCATCTCTGGAAGTGTTCAAGGCCAGGCTGGATGGGGCTTTGAGCAACCTGCTCTAGTGGGAGGTGTCCCTGCCCATGGCAGGGGGTTGGAACTCAAAGAACTTTAAGGTCCCTTCCAACTCAAACAATTCTATGATTCTGCCCAGACACATTCAGGACAAAGGAATAAAAACTTTGGTCCTGTCTCCTTTGTTAACCATCCTGCTGAATTTGTCTTCCAGCAAGTCTTGTTTCTCTGATGGTATTTCAAAGCTTTGGAGAGTTGGTATTTCAGCCTGTGGAGGGGAGGGCAGAAGAGTCCATCAGGGTAGCCAGAGTCTTCCCAGCAATAGCCTTTGATCAACTAGGGCAGATAGAGGCAGACTTGGGGAGCCTTAGAGATTGTGTCTGGGTGAGTTCTGAGCAGTTTTGCAAAGGGATTAAATCCTGGAGGATGCCAGCTAGTGAAAATGAGCGTGAGTAGGTCATGTGGAATTTGTAGGAGGACTGCTGGGAGCAGTCTTGAACATCTTTGAAGAAGCTGGGAGTAGAGGCAAAACTTTTGTGGGGCCTCAACTGGGTAAAATCTGTGGTGTGGGGAAGGAGTTGTCTAGCCATGTTATCTAGTGAAACTACCTCAGAGACAAATCTGAGAGACTACCCCAGGTAACAAATCTTGGTGAGAAAGCAATCCCATGAATAAAGTCTGAAGAAAAATAAACAGGTAATGGAAGTAGTCAAGCCTCCTGCAGGAAAGTAGAAGGAAACAGTTTTGGAGTCTGTATCCATTGCTGAAAAAATGTCTTTCCTTTGTCTGGGATCAAACCTCCGGCATAATTTTAAAATGCGGTTTAGAGATTGATCCGAAATCAGTGTGAGAGTCATTGTTGTCCAAATGCTTTGTGCTGTGAGGCTCAGCCTATATTTTAATGTGGTGGTACTTCAAAGGGGAAGTTGTGGATCCTGGATGTGGATCTCACTGAGGGAACACCTTCTCAGAGCAGAGGGCTAGAGGTCATGGTAAGAAAGCAACTCCATTGATGAAGGGGATGTTTAAAAATCTAAAGTATTGAAAAAGATAGCAGCATAAAGGGAGAAGCAAAGATAAAACGGAAACTTAAGAGAAAGAGCAACTGACAGGTATAAAAAAAATAAATCTTTAACCACAAGGGGCCAAAAGGAAGGCAGGCTAGCAATCAAAATAAAATATGTTTAAGAAATAGAGTTTATAAAAAAGATATTAATAAAATGTGTAAAGACTGTGGGGATTAGAAGAAATCCCATACAGGAAGTACAGTTAAGTGTGAAGAATTATCTGATGCCCGCTGATGCCCACTGAAGCACCATAATGTTTAGACACATCCGCATTGGGTAGAAGTATTATATTCAGGGAAATGTAGTCAAAGAGATGCTTAGATCATTTATTTTTACAATTTCACTGCTGTAGGTTGTTATTTATGGTGCTATCTCAAACATGTTATTTTGCAGATTATTGTTGAGAAAAGCAGTAGTCAGAAAGATGAAGCTCCATTACAGTGATGTGTTAAGTGATTGTGAAGTGGGAAGAAGGCCATTAGGCTTTTAATGCTGTCATATATTACAGGGAGGGTAACAGTGGTTGATGAACAGCATGCTGAAAAATCTTTCATAAAGGTGCTTATATTCCAAGAGGTAGCTTTAAAAATCTTGCTTACGCTTATACTCACTGAGTTACCCTGAGAGCTGTATCCTGGGTATACAACCTGCTCTGGGATTCAAATAGTCCATTGTCAAGATGACCCAGGAACCCACCCAGGAGATCTGAAGAACAGTCAACTGTAAAAGCTGTCCTCCCCTAGACAGCAGGGAGGGAGGAAGCAGTTTCATGTTCACCTTTACATCAGCCAGGGAAGATCTCTTTTATAAGGAAGTTTTGCTGGGGTCGTTCCAGTGTATGGCCAGGTAAAAAGTACAACGATAACCTTGTAAGGTTAAGGTTAAGCCTCATATCCTGGATTACTAAAGATTCTGAGCATTTATGCACTGTATAATTGAGCTAGTGTAGTAACTGCGAACATGAAAACTTACAGATTTCAGGAGGAACCTGAACCTTGAAATCGTGACAGCTACACAATCCCTCATGAGCTACACTGATTATTTTCTGTTTCCATTCTTTTTTGTGATAATTACTCCCATCCCATCAAGATTGGGCCATATGTCAGCACTGTCACTTATCTTAAAATTTTCAAAGCTACTGCTTGCCCTGTTTCAGACTAATTGTGCATGTGTCCCCCAGTTTTTTTTCCGGTGGGTTGAAGAGTGTTCTTGTTGTTCTGCTTCCTTCTCCTTGACTCTTCGCATCTGTGTGTGTGTGTGATTGCAGGTCCATGGTCACAGACCATTCAGGATGCTGGTGTGAATGAGCAGTGCAGCAACATCCTCAACAACAAGCGGTTTATGCTGGACATGTTGTATGCACATAACAAAAAGCCCAAGGATGAAGAGGAAAAGGAGCTGGAGGAGAAGGAGGAAAAGAAGGAGACGGAAGAAAGCGAGGAGTCACTCACTAGCCTAGCCAGCAGGATCTCTGTCCTTCAGGCCACAAAGCAGGCCAAAGACGAAAGTGTCAAAAAGATAGAGATCGGAAATCTGGATAACCAAGGCAGCGTGAAAGCCTTTGCAGAAAAATTCAACAGTGGTGAGCTGGCCAAGGGGACAGCCATGCCTGAAGATGAAGTCAGTGAACAGGTCTCCGAGAAAACACCAGCACAGCCAAAGAAGGAATCTGACTACATCTGGGATCAGCTCATGGCTAATCCTAGAGAACTTAAAATCAAAGACATGGATTTTACAGACTTGGGGGAGGAGGATGATGTAGATGTGTTGGACATGGATATGGGTCCTGGGGACTCCCTTGTTCCCCCTCCTCCACCTCCACCTTCTTTTCTGGGTTTGCCTCCTCCACCACCTCCCCCGCTATTTGGATGCCCGCCTCCACCTCCACCCTCTGCTAATTTATTGGCTCCTCCTCCACTGTTCAGCACTCCTCAGGGTTTAGGGTCACCCCAGGTTTCTAGGGGTCAGCCAGCATTTATAAAGAAGAAGAAAACCATCCGTCTGTTTTGGAACGAGGTACGGCCATTTGAATGGCAGTGTAAAAACAACAAACGCTGCAGAGAATTCCTGTGGTCAAAACTGGAACCCATTAAGGTGGACACTTCCAAACTGGAGCATCTCTTTGAGTCTAAATCCAAGGAACTGCCTGTCACGAAGGTACAGCTTGTATTCAGCTTGCTATTATTTTGCTATTGTATTGGTATTCATTCTGACTTAGATCTAGGTGATTTATGTTATTTATATGAAAACAGTGGAAATTACTGGATGTGTTTCTAGCTTGGTCTATGACGGAAAATATTCCATAGTCTGAATCTAGGAGATGAAGCTAGGGTAGTGTATGTGCCAAGCTACCCTTCTTATCTCAGGTCTACCGGTTTGGGGATATCACTTCAGGTGGGGAATATCAACAAATTTTACATTAGGTTGTTGGTAGCTAGGTGCCAAACTGAAATCTGAAATATTTTCTGTTACATTCATATAAAGGTCACGGTGTGATGATTCATATCTGTGTATTTGATAGTTCTTCACTTGGTAATATTTTCCTAATCATTATGTGGAAAGGTTAGAATATCAAACTGGATCTACTGCAAAGAGCCTACACATGTGCCTTGTTCTGAAGGCTCGATTTATCAGCTGGACCGAGTTTACAGCCAAATGGTGCAGGGATGCTGGGTTTTTGTTTTATACTGGTGAACAGCCCTGTTTTAAATCCTTAATTTGTACAATGTGGCTATCCAAATTTTAGGATAGAAGCTGGCACAGGAAATACCTCTGTAACTAGGATTCCTTCTTCGTTAAAAGCATTGTCATAAAATAAATTCATAAAGTCTGGTGACATGGGTGTTTAACATTAGACTCAACAACAGAAGGAAGTCTTTTATAGTTACATTTAGTAGGAATTTGAAGTAGCATTAAAAACTTATTAGCTAGAACATTTGTTTTTCGTGGCTACATAAACTCTTTTTCTTCTAAACAGAATAATTGGTACCGGGGAAACAGTGTTTTTTCCAGTTAAAATGCTAGTAAAAGCTCCTCTTTGGCTAGCAAAAGTCATTATATATATTATGTATCAGATATATTATTGTTTGCTCTTAATCTGGAGAGACTGGATGTCTCACATTAAAAGTTCTCTGTGGCATTTGTTTGGGCTATTAACTCCAAATTTTCTAGTAATTATTCTTGCTCTTCTTGGCCAAGTGGAAACTTTGCAATTTGAAAAATCAAGTCCCTCAGTAAGCACCCAGCAAACAACAGATACATAAATACATGGCTGGTGTAGATCCTGCCATTGCTGTTTTCTAAGAAACTGATTTTTTTTCTGATTTTTTTGTGACACAGATGCAGGTAGATGTGAAGCATATGGCACATTCAGCTGACCATTCATTTGGCCAATGCTGAGATTAATTTCTCTCTCTAATTCCTTTTCTGCTGAGGAAGGAATGCTGGTGACGTTGTGGCATGTTACTCCTCATCTCTCTCCCTGTAAATACAAATCTGCCACAGATGGTTCATAGATGGAAGGAATGAGAGAGTTTTCTTAGATCCATAAAACATTTAATTCCTTGAATTGAATGTGGAATTATGACATATTTGCCATTTCCAAAATTTAGCTTTGTGCTAAATGCCAGTATTGTAATGGATCAGTCTGGCTGATTCTTAAGTCTTTTATTCTCACCAAAAAATCTTTGATAAAATGTTGAATTGTTGAAATTTTGACTTGTTTACTTTTCCAGTAATTTACTGTGCACATTCCCAAACTACTTTGGCCATTTCTCCTCCCTCCCCTCATGCTTGCTTCCCAAACCTTCCTGGGCTGCCTGATGCTTTGGCATAGCTTTTGGCTTCTGGCTGGAAGATGAGCGAGCAGGTTTCTTTGAAATTAGTGCAAGTCTGAGGAATGATTTAGGTGACTGCTTTCCTCTTGGAGACTAATAACTGCTCTCTGCATGAGACGTTATACGTTTGGCTCTCTTTCCACCCTGTCCTGTAACACAGACATAGAAGTCTCATTGTCTCTGTAGAGAAGACAGTGGTGACCAGGGAGTACCATAGTGGAGGTCTACTCAGACTTCTGAGACCAATGCCTGGTTTTGGTGAATACCAGCAAATCTTCCAGGGTAGGAATGGTCCTTAGATAAAGTGAGAGTAGGAATAATTAAGCAGACCACTGAATCCGTAAAAGACTTGAGGTTTGGTACGAAGATCGCACTTAAATTAGGATAGCTCTCGCTTTTTCCAGACTGCTTGGTTTATTTCCAGGAAGTACATTCCCCGTTGTGTCTCGTTTCTCCTGTCCAATGGCTGCAATCCAAAACAGGTTTATTCTGTAATATCGTAAAGTCTGACTCACAGCACAGTTGGTTCAGCTGAAAAAAGAGCACAGAGCAACAAATCAAAAGTCAAATCTCCAGATTTCGTAGCAATAGATGGAAGCAGGTGCATGGAAAAGGAACAGTCCAGAAGGATGAGAGGAGAAGCGGAGTCAGGGTGTGTTGGGGGGAGCTTGGCTCTATCTTGTGCATATGCTCTTTCATACAGCTGTAACCAATTTTACTCCAGTTTCTAATCCCTCACTGTGATTTCCACAACACGCAGCTATAAACAGCTACTTCCTGGCTCATGAGAAGTTTTTCATTAAACACAACAGACTGCAATAAAATAAAGTGGATTTTAAATTGTAGGATATAATATGGGAGTTTGAAGGGGAAGTCTGGGAGGGGAGATTCTTGACTTTAGGAAAACTTATGCCACACTGGACAACTTGCGTATTGATTGTAGTTAGTGGAGCACCTTTAGTTGCAGAACATTTATATTCTGCAATAGAGGACCATGACATTCTGTGTGCAAATAGAAAGAAAGTGATCAGGTATCCCCTCTAAGCCAGTCTAGAATTTATTTCCTTCTCACTCCGCCAATCAAAGCAGGTATTTTGACAAAGTACTTCAAAGTGTTTATTTTTCTGTGAAGAGAAATGAAGGCACACAGACACTGCTGAATCAAATGGTTCAGCCCTTCTGCCATCCATTTGGTTCTGCGTGTCATTTGAATATATCATTTTGCTGATTCATCTATACCTTGTGGGATACAGTGATCCATCATGTGCCCACAGACATAAAAACTTGTAGGAGTGAAAAATTAAGGAATGTGTTTTCATGCAAACTTGTATATACATGCCTAGACTCATATTCCTTTTGAAAACGTTTATTGCAATTTGAATAAATGCCAAGGCAAGCCATAAAAGTGGACCAGAATTTCTTTTAAGAAAAAATTATATATTCTGAACAAAGTCAATCGTAGCTGAGTGATTCCATTTTAAATCTGCAGTGCTGATTCCTTGCTAATTGTGCTAATTGTGATAGAAATTTAAAAATTTCCATCTCGCTGTTAAGGGGTAGCCCCCTTTTTTTTCTGGACTAATGATGCAGATTGTTCTGAAAGTTTAAATGCAGGAGATATTTTGAGTTGATGCTCACATATAATTACTTATTTATATGACCACTGGAAAAGGGATTTAAATTTTGCTGCTTCCCATATTAATTAAAGCAAAGAGATGTGTTTTAGACTATGTGCTTATCAGACCACAAATCACCTTCTGTGGGATGTTAACTGTTTTTGAATAACCTGTCTGGACTACACAGCCTTCATTAGAGGCAACAGAATCTGGCCGATTAGGTCTTATAAAGATTTGAAATCACTGTAATTATTAATATATTGCAGGAACATTTGCTTCACACAAATTATACCACCTGATATATTTGTATTTTAGAATTAATTTTTTTATTTACATTTTATAATGTAGTATTCAGAAGTCCAGGGCTTATGTTACATACTGACACATTAAAATATAAAATCAAGTGCACTAGTGCACTGTTCCCTCAAGCATTTGAAGTCATTCTCTGTTAATGAACTTATAAAGCACAGTCTGGTCACCTAATATTGTAATAGAAATTAATAGTTGTAGCTTATTTTAACAGTCAGACACTTACACATGTGCAATTTCATTGCAGACGAAAAGGAATTTTTTTCCTAGCAGTAGGGTAATAAAGTTTGTGGTAGTAAAATCTTTGTCTTTTCTTCATCCTTTTATTCATTTCAAAAGGATTTCTTTGAACTCAGACATCGTCCCCAGAATGAATTTAAAATATCTTCTGCCCCTGTTTTTGAAAAGAGTTACTTACCCCAAAGTTTTATACCCCATACCCAGTTATACCTCTGAAGAGTACCTACGTGCTTATATCCCCTATACAGCTCATCTGTCTCCCATAACTCACTGCTAAGGAGCAGGCGCACTGTTGCAATCGCGATCATCCCAGCAGTTAGCATCGTATATCCCCTAAATGAATATGTCTCTCTTGTCAAATTTAGGAGCCTAAAAACAGAGCTGCAAATCTGAGGCTTACTTACCCGTACCACATGTGGGAAACCTAAATATAACTCCTTTCCCCCAGCCTTTTCCCTTCTGCTTAAATTCTTTGGAGCTGTGTAATTCTGTGCCGCAGAGGACAAGGTAAAAAGTTGTGGTTTAAAAGAGGCTTAGTACAATACAGACTCAAGAGGAAGCAGTCTCTGGTGAGCCCTGCTTGTTTTTATGTGGTCTTGGCCACTAACTGTGGTCCTGAAAATGTGATTAATGGCTGTGGAAGTAAAAATGACTGCTTTAAAGGTGAAGCTGCATCTTGGATCCTACAGGCAGCTCCCCACAAAAAGGAGGACTCCCTTACTCAAAGAAGGGAAAATTCAAGAAGGCTTCAAGGTGTTAAGAAGAGAGGAGTTCTGACAGAACAGACATATAAGAATTGAAAACAAGTATTATATTTGCTCTCCTAACATTTATCCTGTTTACTGCAAAACTGTTGTTTCTTTTTAAGTTTAAAAAAACCAACCCTCATACTACTTTCACAGATCATGCACATATGGTAGTCCACAACTCCTGTAAACTGCTCTTGTCTTCAGTGTTGGCTGTACCCAGAAGTTGCATCCTACCACATTAATTGTGTTGGTATGACGAAAGGGCTGTGGGGCTGCACGCGTGCTGGGGCAGGCTGCTGGGATGGGTAGGCACACCTCCTCCTGCACAGGCAAGGGTCTGAGCTATGCCAGCAAAAAAGGCATCTTTGTAATGATACAACTGCATTCCCATTATGGGCTGACTCGCAGCTGGAGGTACTTTGATAAAGTTGTATTTACTAACTTAGTTCTTCAATGCAGAAGCAGTGTGTAGACCTAGCAGGAGGGCATTTTTTGACTTGATAGTGGCTGTGGTCTAAAGAGCAACCCTGAGCATAG
Source organism: Gallinago jamesoni (assembly GCA_025769975.1). Taxonomy (NCBI): domain Eukaryota; kingdom Metazoa; phylum Chordata; class Aves; order Charadriiformes; family Scolopacidae; genus Gallinago; species Gallinago jamesoni. Next base: position 85,403,162 of record JAOQGH010000012.1, read on the forward strand.
ATCAGGGCTGGGCCAGTAAGTTATGATCTCCAAATCTCTTGGCTTTCCCTCAAATCCACAAGAGATGCAAGAGGCACTACTGCTGGAGGTAACACGGATGATTCCCCATTCTTAACACAGTTGTGTGGGCTGCCACACTGCAGCCTGGAAAGAGGAATTGCTTTTTCTCTCTCTTTGCCCATTTGAGGTGCATCTGTACTTAAGGCTGGTGCTGCCGGAGCCCCTAAACACAGTCTATGTAGTGGGCTCTACAGGGAGGTCACAGTCACATCTCTGCACCCTAGGCCTTGCTGAAAGATAGGTTTATACACAGTGAAGCATGTCTGTGCTTGCTTCCATAAATGTGCTGGTCTTCTCCCTGCATTCCTGTTCTTGGCAGCATCCCTCACCCCATCTCTGGTAGGGCAAAGGAAGGGGAAACAGGGAAAACACATTTCCAAAGTTCATGTATATGGATAGGGAGGAAAATAACCCTGCATATGAGGAACAGAGTCCTCTCCTCTTGGAGCTGCCTGTTATATGCCATATGGAGTTGCCAAAGAGACACCTTTTAGCATGGGATAATGAGAGAAAGAGAGGTGTGCTGGGGTATAAAAGCAAAGACCACATTCAACGCTGCATTATGCCATATGAATGGTTTGTGAGTCACCTTGCCTCGTTGGTTTGCATTTTGGCACTATGAGGATGGGGAGAGATAGGAAGAGATTTCTTGGTTCTTCTCTAGAATAAAATGTAAAGCTTAGGTTGTTAGTTCTTTGTGCTTTCATTATTACTTATATTGTAGTTTATACTGGAGGTAAGGTCCAAAGATTATATCTAGTCTCAAATAAAACTTCAAAAAAAGCAGAAGGGCTGAAATTGTTTATCACCAGTGAACTTGACAGACATATAATGAGCAGCAGGGTAGAATACCCTTCCTCTGGCAGCCAGAGGTCACGAAACTTTGCCACTGTCTCCGGAAAGGCCTCTACAGCTCCTTTGCCAGTGCCTAAGGTGGATTTAGAACACAGGAGAGCACTGGCAGGCAGGTGGGTACCACCCTGTCCATTTACCGGCCAGCCATACAGGAGAAAGGATCTGTGGTCACTCCGAGTTGATTCCTTCAAGGGAGAGCTGAGGCCCAGAGCCCATCAGCTGCCTGACTGCTGCCCTGACAGCCATGTGCCTGCTGGACCTGCCACACAACAGAGCTCTCCCCTGGCAGAGACAGTGTCAGGCTTTTTTCAGACCAAAATCTGCTCTGAACTGCAGCATTCTCAGCCCTCGTGGGGACTCCTGTGTTTCAGGCCAGCTCAGCTTTGCACAGCATGAGACTACGTTCAGCTCTCTGGTTGAATCCTGGCAGCTCATGCTGATACTAGCAAGGATGTGGTAGAAGAATTTAGTTTTTTTGGATTACTATAAACAAATTAGATTTACATTCAGTGTCAGCACCATTAAGTAGGGGAAGTCATTAGTGAAAGGAGTGACTTTTTCTTTATAAGGCTGGAGGAATAATATTCTTGTTCTCTTCTTTACCAAGAAAACTGCTGCAGATGGGAAGCGACAGGAGATCATTGTATTAGACTCAAAACGAAGCAATGCTATTAATATTGGCTTGACTGTGTTGCCCCCTCCTCGGACCATCAAGACTGCTATTTTGAACTTTGACGAATATGCCTTAAACAAGGAAGGAATAGAGGTAAGAAAAAATAGTCAATGTCTTCAAGTCTGCATTTTCAATGTTTCCTTTTTTCCAATGTTACACATGGTACAGGCCAGACTTTTGATGGAGGAGGGAAAAGGGAATGCATTCTATCACGACTGAGCATTGAAACTTTTCAAATCAATGCAGTGTGCTCAGAAGCATATAGTATTCGTTTGACGTGGGGCATACTCGGTAAACATGGATTCCCTGTTTGCTTAGTGTCTAAGTTTGAGCAACAATGGTCTGTTAATTCTTGTTAAGATTTTCTATTCCTTGACTGGCATATTGTGAACAGCAAGAATAGGCAGTGAGTTACTAGGGCTGATGTAACTGGTACAGGGTTTAATAAAGTTCATGCCCAGCTAGCTGTTGGAGTGGCTCTAGATTGTATATCTAATGGAAAACAAATACAGTGACTAGCTCTGCTCAAAATAACATTTCTGTGTTACTGTTGTTTGAAGAAAAGCAGTTGGTATAAAGATTACAGATGATGTAATTTTTACCATTACATGTTTGACTTTGCAGATATTCTTACTGAGATCCAAGATGAGCTCTGTTTATTATATTTTTTTATCAAAACATTTTTCTTCTGTGAAGTGTAAAAGAAGCCTGTTGCTCCCCCTGGTTTTTTTCATTGTGGTTGTATTCATTTCAAATCTTTTTTTTTTTTTTTAATACCCCTATATCATCTAGTAAGAGTAATCTCAACCAGTGGCTGAGCTACAGAGGTTGTGTATTGATTCACAGTCACCTTTCAGTGGTTTGGCGCTGTGTTTCATGATTTCCCCCTTTCCACCTTCACTATGCTGACTACAGAAGAAAATGAGAAAAGCTGGCTGGAATGGAAATGGAGTTGCCAACAGTTACATGCAAAAGAAATACTTAAGGCAAAAGATCGTTTTAACTAGAGGACAGCCTTATTTATCTCTACTAGAATATAGTTTCTTCCCAAGGCTATATTATTTATTTGCTATATACATACCTTACTGATATTATGAAGGTGACAAATCGGCTAAAAAAGTAATTTTTCATGAGCCAACCCATGCACCCACCACTGCAGTTTGCAGTACTGAGCTTTAAAAAGTTGGAGAGACTCCTTCAGCCAAGCCCAACTCACAGACCACCAGTTAGATCTCAGTGCTGTAGGCAGTGGTTCCATATGAAGTCCAACATAAAATGGCTGATAAAGCTACATCTTCATTATCTTCCATGTATCATCTCCTTTAAATTGTGTCCTTCTCTGACACGCTTAACAGAAGTTCAGCTGCTCTGCACTGCTCACCCTTTCCAGTGCCAAACATCTGTAGCTAGGCTGCCCATCTGCCAACCACCTGTGGTGTCCACAGTTCTGAGTGCCTTGTATCCTTTGGGTGGCCTTTCCATTAGCTCCCAGAAACCCGTAATTTCATTTAAAATATATATGCAGGTAGCTTTCAAATTGAAAAATTCAGAAACCAAGAAATGACAGGCAGTTGACATATTTTCCCAGTGCTAAAGACAATGGGATTTCTGAGTTCTGTGTACACGGCTTGAAGCTAAGGATGTGGGTAATCCTGATGTGATAATTCAGATATTTAAAATCAAGAGAAAGGAGAAGTGGAGCAGAGCCCAGGTACTTTTTATCTTGAGGGATGAAGCCTTCATTAGTTAGGAAGGATGATGTTCATGGAGAGAAGAGCTTTTTTTCTCAATGATCCATATTTATTTACTTCTTATCAGGTAAAACCCTGCACTGAGTTCAGATTCCCTTCCCCAATCCCCAATTTACAGATTTTTCGTATAGCACGTTGTTACAGAGTCAGACAGACATTGATAGTGAGATAGAGGACTGGATTAAGCCATGCAGAATTGTCCAAGAGGTGCACAGAGAGGTACAGAAATACATCATTGTGAGGCCCACTGTTTTCAGCAGAGCCCTGGCTGTTTTCCGTACTGCCCTTTTGACCTACAGTGTAGACAAGCTTTTTTTCCTGTTTCTGTTCTCCACTGTACCCATCTGTTCATTGGCTTTAACCTTAGAGTTAGCTCAGAGGGAACAGGCATTGTCTTTTCAGTCTAGATTATTAGAAAGTTTCCTGGTTCGTATCTACAGTTCCTAAGTACTAGGAAATAATTGGTAGTGATTATGAATGAATCAGTAATAGTGTAAGCATCAGCTTCTTTTATTTAGAAAGGAAGAGAATAAAGAAAATTGTTTGCTATGTAGTATACTTTATAGCTAACCTGTGAGTTGAATGAGGCATGACTGGTTTGGAAAAAAAACGTGCAGTTGGTCTAATTAAAAAACTATATTGCAGTGGATACTCAAAAGCCTTTCTGCAAAGTTAATTGTCTAGAAGAGATGTAATGGCTAGTAAGCAGAAGAGAGAGATGTAAGAAGAGCAGGAGAAGAGATGTTATGTGTGCAGTGAGGACATAACATTCACTGCTAAAATTTCAGAAAAGCTATAATTTAGGATGATTTTCAGCTTTTAGTGGATCCAACAAGGAGCAGGCCTCCAACAGGGTAAAAAGTCACCTGAGTCGTCTGTTGCCTTGGCTGTGAGCTCTGTGCTATGCCTTTCACTTGAGGAGCATCATCACTGTAATGTTAGTGTGCATGTGTCTTTTGTTCTATGCCTTGGTGGATGAATTCAGATTAAATGGTATATCAAAACTCACCTTAGCAATACCTTTAAGGACAGGGGACTAAGTAGTGCTAGCAACAAGGCATGATGCAATGGCAGGCTGGAAGTTTGTGATAGCTCAACCCATGATCATCAAGTTCATTGTGACCCAGTAAACCCTCTACTACTGTCCTACATTCTGCTGCTTTGCTTGTGACATTTCACTCTTCTTAGTAATCCATAGCTAAGTATGTTGTGTATTTTTAGGTCCTGTATTTGAAGCGATTAGGTGCCCCTGAGCTGTGAAAAAGGGCAGAAAATGGGGCATAAGGCTAGAAAGGCAGATGTAGTCTATTTGGTATGCAAAGCAGGCACAATATGTGTCTGCAAGCATGCGTCAACCCAACTAAAAAATTTTTGCCACCTTACGTTTGCCAAAGTGGTTGTGTTTTCCTTTCTTTAAAAGCTTGGCATTCATTGTGTTTAAACAACTTGGAGCTTGCTGCAGGATAAAGAACTGCCTGCTTAGCATGGATGAGGGCTTTCTGTGAGCTAAGCAGAAGAGGCGAGCTTAAAATTCTCGTGCCTAATTTTATTGAAGTGTATCATGGGCAACTGCAAGAACAGAGACCTTGCTGCTTGTCTTTACTAAAGGAAATGACTAGGTCCCTCTGTAAAGTGCTACTTAGTAAGGGAACGTATATTGAAATCCAATTATACCAACAAGTATGATTATTTTAGCAGTGTAAAATTAGGGTAAAGCTGTGAGAAAATTAAGGTTGGTTGCTTTATACTTTGCAATATAGCTTTGTGATGCTACACAATATTGATTGCATTGGTAGGTATAGCTCTTAGTAAAACTAGTTGAAATTATAAACCTCTCCAGGTGTGCTAGACCCTCCTTACCCATATCTGTTAAGTATTTTGAAGTCCATATGTGGCTAGGTAGCCCTGAGATGTAAAAAGGGGTAAGAAATAAGAGCCTAATGTTAAAAAGGCAGTTGGTGACATGCATAAACAAAAAACCAAAATATAATTTTTAGAAATGATCAAGGTATTTAAATTTTTGTTCTGATATTTGTCTGGGTACATTGGGGCATTTGCAGTTTCCAATTTGTTTAGCTAGTGCTTTGTAAAAGTGTGGTGGGATGTTTCAAATTATGCTAGCTTGCATGACCTGAAAGAACACCTCTTTTCACAAGCATAGACAGAAGAAAGAATGGGCTCTGTGGTGCCTTGCTGGTTGTACACCCACAGTCAGTGTATCACTGCCCTAAGGAGTTTCAGACTTTTATGTAAAGAAAAAAAGCTACACTTTCACTCCTTGCAGCAAACCAAAATGTATTCTACAGTTTCTGTGACCAGCAACGGCATGTTCATGTATTTCATTAGAGAGCCAAGGAAGTGGAGTGGTCTGTCCAAGGCAATGGCTCTCACTTCCCAGTTTACAGGGGTGTCAAGCATTTTAGATGCAGTCCCTTCTCAGAATTGGATCATTTTTGGAAGAGCTGAGGTAAAATTAGGGCAGGCGGCCTCACTGTGGAGCCCTGACCTTCATATGTTTTTATATTTTGTTAGAGTTTCTGCAGGTAACACAAACTACTGATTTCTCGTTAATACCTGCCTGGATACTGAAGTGTGAGAGCCTTTTTGGAGCTGAATCATCTGCTGAGGCCTGTCAAATATCCAGTGAAATATCCACTAATGTGTATTTGGTTATTCAACTTACAAATTTGTAGGCCTGGAGCCACAGAAAGTTTTGGGCCCAACGACAACCCAATACTTAGTTTACTATTTTTGTTCAGGCTCCTGTTCACCTGGTAAAAGCAGCTGAAACCAAATAAGAAAGTCCAAGGCACTTCTACAGCCTCATCGTCACTGAGAAGCCCCTTGAAAGCTCTTTTGAAAGAGATAACTTAGAGCACCTAATTTCCACAGAGGCCCCAGGCTATTCCCAGCCTCTGGTTAGGTGTTTTCTTCCATCTCACGCTGAGGCTCATAACCCTCAGGTGTTTGGGGTTTATACATTTTGTCCCATGAACCTTATAAGGCTTTCCTCTTAGAAATTTTTGGAGATCATATGTCAGGATGGCTGAGTCTAGGAAATAAGCAGTTTGGTCCCTTCACTAAAAGTTCAAGCAAATGGCTGGATCCAGCAGTCCAGGAGCAGAATAATTAGGATCCGTTATGTCACATGAACAGGATCTCCAAAAATTGCTTTTCTCCATGAAAAGATGGATGCACTGGTTTTCCTTAGAATGTTAGTCTCTGACCCAAACAGTTGCATGAGAATGCTTGGAGATGAAATAAGTCTATCACACATATTAGAGGATATGAGGATAGGGTTTGTTGATAACCAATTCTTTAATCAACCTGAAGAATGCTTAACTGGGGAGAGCATGATGAACTAATGATTAGATACAAAGCTATTTGTGATTTAATGGTCGCATCAAGTGCCATAACCTTCTGCCTTGCTGTGTTTTTATGCTACTTTTACTGTCAGCAGTGTTTGAAAAAATAATAAAATTTAAAAAATAACAATAATAAACTGGCAGATGGTGTACTCATCAGTTTCCAGTGCTGAAGAAATGGCTCAAATTAGTCATTGAGTGGAAATCAAGAATAGGAGCATTTTACCACTTGCTTGGGAGCACACTGAGGATGATGACCAGCAGGATCAGAATTAGTTGCCTGAGCAGATTAGAAGTGGCAGTGAGTAGGTCATTGTTATGGGGCAGTTGCACCTTGGATAGTGTGAGACCTGCCAGCAGCTCTGGTTCCATCAAGGCAGGGCTTTGAGCAGCAGGGGTGATCCTCAGCAGCTGGCACCACAAATAAAGGCTTTTTTGCTTGGCATTCTTTGTTTTACACAGTACAGAAAGCAGCACGGCAGCCTTGCAGTACTTGGACGCAAATGCTTTTTGTCAGCTCCATCTGGCTTGTGGTGGTTACATAAAGCTTGAGGAGGAGGAGAGACCCTTTGGAAATTAAGCTTTCTGTTTCATTGCTTTCTTTAAAATGCCCAAAAGCAGTGGAGAATCTCTGGAGTGAAGGCCCTGCACCACCACAAAATACTTGTGGGATCCCTGGGCAGCTGCCAGAAGTCTTAGTTATTTGTAGGAGGCAATTGAGAATACTGCTGGTGTGTTAGCCTTCAAAAACGCATCAGAAGCATTTTTACATACATCACATGGCTACTGATGAACTCTCCATGTATGGATGTTCATACCATCCTATTTACAAGCTGCCCTGGCTCAGCTGAGGGGGTGTTGGCTTCTTGTTGTTGAAGAAAGGAGGAAGCACTAGGAGGCCTTACTTCTTCAAAGGACATTCTGCGAAACACATCTTCTTATGGGTTTCAGACACAGTCTCTCTTTTTTATGAACTTTTTTAGACAATATAGAGAAATGATATTGAGAAATGCCCTGAAGCAGCTATTTATTAATCTGGTTTGATGTTAGATATGACCTAAGTTACAGATTTCAGCATGTGTGCATGGATGGATAGCACATCTCAAAATCAAGCAATATGCAAATGCTATCAATTGGAAGAGGTGTCTATCAGAATATTTTCCAAAGAGTCATTGAGAGGGAAAGGAAAAGCACCACAGTGTATTGAGGGATTTTCATCCTCTTCTTTTTTCCTTAGGATATTAATTTACTAAGGAAGAAGCTTGCAGTGTCCAAGCAAGGAGGCTTTTTTTTTTTTTTTTTAACTGAAAGGCAGAGCCATCATTAACAGAAAGAAACGTTTCTTTATTTATGTTTATGGAAGTCAGCATAAGAAGATGAACAGCAATACAAATGATGCACCTGAAATTAAATAAGTCCCAGTTCAACAGGTTGAATGTTATTTGCTTGCTTAACTCTTGTTCTTTGCCTGATGAACCAGGAAAAGCCCCTTGCTCTCCACACTTAGCTCCAGCACTGTACAAGGAGTCAGATGCGTTATCGGTACTTGAAGGGGACAGTTGTGCTACTTTGATGAACTGGCTATGTCCAGCGCTGGAACAAGCCTGTCGTTTGGATTGTCAGGCCTGATAGCTCTTTGACTATATTTGTGTTATTCTCTTCTCCCCTCCAAAGCAGCCTCTATCATTACAGAAGGCCAGAGCAAGTTCCTCGGGTGAATAAACAAGTTGTGTTGAAAAACTACTGTTTTGTTTTACTGAGGCATTGATAAGCATGGTAAAGACCTCAACTTATCTTTAAGTTGTTTTGATTTTCTTTTTCATTTTAAAATGCATTGTTATGTTAAAAGTTAATTAAGAAGCAATACCTTAGAGTGCTATACTTTTGAAAAAGAAAGTTGCCACATGAAAACAAGCATGTAAAATCCAAGAATTAAAGGGAAAATTTAAATGTTTTGAGCCATACTGGCAGCAGAAACTGGGAATACTGAGATTCTTTTTCATTACAATTTGCAGAAAGGTAGCCAGTTTTGGCTTAAACGTGGAAACTGAGGAGGGCAGTCTCCTTGTGTCTCCTTCAGTGTTTCATCCCATGATCAACCATATCTACTGAGTACAGTTTTTTTAAAAAATGCATTTAAATACAGATGTCTTTTTCAGCAAACTGCAGATGTTTGAGATGGCAGACCTTGTTTTGCTTTCTTGTGCAATGTGTTAGTTCTTGGTTACTGCAGTGCTGTCCTAATTTACCAGCCAGGGACCTGAGAACTTCTGCTGTTGCTGTGAAGTCACCCAACGTCCAGCCCTCGCACATCTCTCAGCCCCACCGCTGACACCTCCTTTTGTCTCCCTTTCCAGAAAATCCTGACCATGATCCCAACTGAGGAGGAAAAGCAAAAGATCCAGGAGGCACAGCTGGCGAACCCCGATGTCCCCCTGGGCAGTGCCGAGCAGTTCCTTCTCACCCTCTCCTCCATCAGTGAACTCTCCGCGAGGCTCCAGCTCTGGGCTTTCAAGCTGGACTATGAGATAGTGGAAAAGGTGAGAGGAAAGCAGGGAGGCTGGGATGGAGACTCTTCCGAGGCTTTGCTTAATCTTTCCTTGACCTTGTTATTATATGAGCATATATTTTGAGGAAACAGTAAATGGGTCGCTTTTGTTTCGATGGCCAACCAGGAAACAGCTAAAATGATCCTTCATAATCTGGTCCTTCTATAAAAGAAAATTAAAGATTATGTCTTCCTTCCTTTAATTAGGCAGTAATGACATTGGAACAAAGAGGGCTAAATCCTTACCACATCTTTTCCAGATGTTGTTATTCAGGAAATTCTTACTTCAGAGCAGTAAGAATTTTTCTTTGGATAGAGATTGAATGAGGACTACAGTATTCAGTCTTACATTGTAAAATGAGAGTATTGACCTTAAATCCATTTGACCTAAGAAAAACACCATCCATTAAAGTTATTTCTGTTTATATCTCTCTTTTAAAGCTACAAACAAAAGATAAGGCGTCCTTCAGGGACGCTTTTTTCAGTCAAAGACAGTTGTTGCCACCATTTTCATGGATGGTATTTATTCAGAGAACACTGTACTTGGGTTGTCTGTCATGAATGATGAATCACAGGCAAAAATTTCAAAAAGACAGGGTATAATTTCCGTGCATAGGTGAAACAGAATGAAACTGTGCAGGCGATTTCAGCTACTTGCTGACTTTTACAAGCTCTGTCAGGAATCTCGGCACAGGAGCTTTCTTCTGGCTGCACTTCTTGTGCATACCCCATGCATCACTCTTCAACCAGCTCTCTTTCCTGTCTTTATTAATTTTGTATGTGTATATGTGTGCATACACACATATAAAAAAGTCGGTATAACTTTTTCATGATATGGCTTCTGAGAAGTGGGACATGCTTCCGAAAATGCCTTATGTTTACCTAGCCCTGGTTATTTAACAAGTTATACAACAGGGGATTGATTTGCAGATGATACTATCAAGATTATTCAACCTCTGCATAATTTTCTTAGATTTTAGGAAATGCAATCACATTAATATTCAGGATGTTATGACTGTGACACTTTAGTCTTACACATTTACATATTTTACTTGTAAAACATAAAATCCTTCTATCTGACCTTAATATTTTTTGCCTTTTTTTTTTAACTCTGGTACAGCCATTTATTTTTCTTTGAAGTTACCACAAGGTAACTTCTAATTGTTACCTTGGAATGAAAGGACCTAAATTGTTCCTTTCATCTGAGCTGAGTTTGCTGTAGCTGCTGAACTATGTCTATACCTAAAATCTCTAGCTTCCTCTCAACCAAAAGTAACATTTGAAGCCCTATTACAAGCTAAAGAGATTCTGTTAGTTTTCCTGTTGCTAATCCTTTAATGTTTACGCCACAGAGTTAGTGAATTGCTAGCTAAAATCCATGTAAAATTAGTGCCAGTATAAAATATCTGAAATACCTAAATTACTGAAAGAAGAAATAGCTGGGCTGAAGATAGGACCAAGATTTTTATCCCTGTTGAAAAGTGATAACTATGCACCATGTGATAAGCAGCCTAGCAGACAAGTGCAGATATGACAAACAGCTTGCGTCTTACTTGGGTGAAGAGGAAGATACGGGATCAGACATCAGAGGTATGAGAGTGGGAGGGAGGGGCCATCTGTCATTCTGGTTGGTCAATTTGGTCAAAACCACAACAGTGAGCAGTTGGGTCTCTCAAATAACAAAAGGTTGAACTCAGAGTTTAAGTTCCAGGTAATCAATAAACATAAGCCTTACTTAAACTGAGATAAGATACCATGAACATATCCAATTAAAAAATGGAGTAGTTTGCATTACTGATTATGATAATAAAAGAGTCCCATAACCTGCTAACATTCTTCTGTGCTTGAAACTGTTTTTGTAGAAGGTTCATCTGCAAATGGACAAACACTTCCAGAAACTTAGGTACCAAATCAATCCCCACAGTTTTTGTCCATTTTTTGGTCCAAATCAAGCATTTGCTTGAATTTTTTTTTTAATTTACTTATTTTTAAATTAGGAAAATTAGTAACAGTTCAGAATTCATTCATATTATTTATCAAGTCACACGTATTTTATGCAAGAAATGAATGAACCTTACTATCATTTCCATGATGCTGGAAGTTTTAGATGGTCCACATTATCAACATTGTGAAATAACCAAGTTGTTGACGTAAGGTTGGGATTCTCATTCATGAGGCTTGTTTGCTAATCAGCCTAGAACAGGGATTTGCCTAAGTCTTGGATCCACCTCTGACAACCTGAAAGAAAAACAGCATTAAATTGTTCAAGAAAAAGGTTAAGTGAGAAACTGTTCATGTTTGCAGAAAAGCTTTTTAGGCATAATGAAGTCAGTCATCTTTCTTGGGCTGAATTTAATTAACTAAAGCAAGTCAGGATGCATTGGTAGGGAGCAGCCTCAGACTGTGAGGGGCTGAAGTGGATGGATGAATACTTAGTCTTGCTCTTTACAGGCAGTTATGGTAAAATTACAGCCATCACTGTAAGCTGTGAAGCATGTGTCAATGTATTGGTTTAGATGTTCAAATATATGCATGTGAAAAATCAAAAAGGAAAAAAGACCCTTTCCAACTGATCTGTTTGATAATGTGTGTAGTGTTTTGAAATGTTAACATGTATCTAAGGTACTGTATGTCTACTGAAGATCATAAGTGGAACAATAATTTTTCTCACCATTCTTTTCATATCATATTTTAAGGGCATAGATAAAAGAGATAGAGTTTCAACTTCAGGTCTTCATTTTCAGACTTTTGATTGCTCTGAAAAATTGGACTGTGTTACTGCTAATTATTTGTATTGAACTATTTATGTGGCAGATACTGTCAAATCTCATTATCTCAAAGGGAGTTTAAAGGTCTTAGGAAGAGAAGTAGAATCTCTAGTTTTCCTGAATCAGCTATTTTTTTTCTTAAGGTCACTGGGAGCAAATATATTCTTATTTCTGACAACTTTAAAGGATCATAAATGAACATAAGTAGGTGTAGAAAGGAGAAAAGTAGAACTGGAAAAGAAAGGGGCTTGCTTCAGTTGCTCTTCTGACTAGAAAGAAATCTAGTCTCCCTGAAGAGAGTGTGCTAGAGAAATAAATGTTTAGTGCTAAGATAAAATAAAAAACAAAGAGTAATTGCAAATGTGCGCTATATGCAAGAAAGTCTTAAGCTTGGATAACTTGCATGTAAGTAGCTAAATGAATGGCTACAGTATGGCCTGCTTGGAAGCCTTTTATGCTGCCTTTTTATCCACCTTTAGAATGTTATAAATTAACCTTTTAGGAGAGACTTCTAAAAACATGTTGCGGATTGATACAAATTAAATAGTTCAAAAGCCTGTGTTTATGGCAGATACAGAGCAATTTGATTCATCCCCATAATGTATCCCCCATATCAACCCTGACTGGTAAAGCAATTCAAAGAATTCCATGCAGCAGTTTATTGATTTTAGTTTAACTTGATAAAGTCTTGGATTATTTAGTACCTCTCCTCTGATCTATAAATTGCTTTGCTCACCATCTCTTAATTTGTCTTTAATTTGCCATATTCTTCCCTTTTCAAGAAATTAATTGTTCCATAGTGACTAGAAATGTATGTTGCCTTCATCTTTGTGCTCTTATTTATAGTAAAATATCAGTAGAGTTATCAAATGACCCACTGTATTTCCCCCAAGAAAGAGAATCTCCTAGTTACTTTGCCTCTTGGTCTAAAGTAACTTAATTTTGGCTTCTTGGCTTATAATGAGTGTAATAATTTGAGAAAAGAATCTGCTCATGAATGCTTAGGGTTGCATTTGGAGATAGAAACAATGTGAACTGTTACTGTGCATACAAAATAAATAACCCTGGGCCTCACACAAAGACACAGAAATAAGCTCCATCAACTCAATTACCCTTGCTCTCATCCTTTGAACTCTGGCATAGTTCACTTCCCGAGGTAATGGAACAGAATTTATGTTTTCAGGTCTTATCAGTTTACATACCTATACTCAGATAACACGTGTGGATGGAAGATGCATTAAGTTAAAAGATTAAAATGAAAACACTTGCAAAGCTTAATGTTTACAGTGAGGTGGGTTTTTTTGATTTTAAAGACACACAAGCACAAAATCATATCTAAAACTTAGAGGTGGCCATAATTTGAAGAAAGCTTTAGAGTCAGGCTACAAATGTCAAGTCAGCCAGGGTTCTAACTTTTCGTTGGTGGTTTTTTTTCAAAGATTAGAAAAAAATAGTTAAAAGAAGCATTTTTTATCAGTTGTGGGAGGGGGATGTTCATGCATCCAAGTCAAATGCAGCAGCCCCTTTTCTCATACTTTTTCTCCTATTTGGAGTCACAGAATAATCCCCAGGACAAGTAAGGCAATTGCATACATAAAGAAGCAACATTAGGAAAACATTTTATGCATTTCTTTGCTGTCCTTGTGTGTGATTTATTAGCTGGAACATGGAGGAAGGCCAGCACACATGGCTAGTTTACACTCTGCAAGACGCCAGTTCAGGAACTTTTTGCAGTAATTAATCTAAACCATAGAATTAAAAATGAGGAGCAGTCATAGCCAACAGCAGCCTTCACTTTCTTGTTTCTGTTCTCGTGACAGGAAGTTGCAGAACCACTTCTAGACCTGAAGGAAGGAATGGATCAACTGGAGCACAATAAAACTTTGGGATTTATCCTTTCTACTCTGCTAGCCATTGGGAACTTTCTGAATGGAACCAACGTAAGCCTTATGTCCCAGCATTTCCCCTACAGCTTTTTCCTTCAAAAAACAGAAGTCAGAACCATTATGACAGTTACAACCCAATCTTAATTTTGTAGCAGAAATAATTTAGAAATCAGAATCTGCTTTTTCTTTTTATTGTGTGTCAGAATATGCTCTTCGCATCTTTCAGCATAACCTGAAGGAGATGTAGAGCTAGATACTCTTCTGTGTAACTCCCTGGAGTTTAGTGTTGATGCTCCTCATTCAAATTGTGATAACTGTGTCACGAGTCATTTCACTGCAGATGGAGTGATTTTAAGCCTACTCCTCAGCAAGTTAAAAATAAACAAAAGCAATAAGTTTCTTCTGCTTTAGGATTATTATTCATCTTTTCCCTCTGCCCCCATTCAGTAATCATTTTTGTCTATTAATCTGCATGGGAAGGACTAAATATTTTCATTTTTTATTTCTTGCATTTTTCCCCCCTTACAGGCCAAAGCTTTTGAGTTGAGCTACCTCGAAAAGGTTCCAGAAGTCAAGGACACAGTGCATAAGCAGTCCCTCCTGCACCACGTCTGCACTATGGTGGTAGAAAAGTTCCCAGACAGCACTGATCTTTATTCAGAGATTGGGGCCATCACTAGGTCAGCCAAGGTATGTCAAGGGGCTGAATATATATATATATATATATATATATATATATATATAAATCTTCTTTGAAATGAAATATTTAAGATTTTCTTTTTTATTTTTCACAGCCCTTTTTATGAATGTGGATTCGTTGTGTCATTCCCATTGAATTTCAAAGATGCCAGTACTCTCTTTTCCGAGTTTTATCTTCGCTGTCAGGTGCTTTCCTCATCAGTGCACTAATAGGCAGCCACATTATGAGAACCATTTAATGTTATGTACGTTATTAATGTATATAACTATTAGGAAATATTTTCAGGTTAAAACTTTATTACACCAGTATCTTCAAATATATTCTGTGGTTTGGGGGAATCTATTCTTTAAGGCAGATGTGTCTCTACTTATATTTTAAGGGCAATGGAAGGAATGAACTTTTTTCATAATAAAAATGTTTGCAGAATGAAAATGTACATGAAATATTTCATTTAACTCCTTTTATGTCCACCTCCTGAAAATAATTTTGATAACTAGAGTTAGGGAAGATAAATAGAAATAAAGGAAACTTGTAGCAGCACCTCTTCTTAAAAAGTGGTAAAACCTTAGCTAATGCATAGGTCTGGTCAGTGGCTCAATTTTGTATGCAGATTATTTATTACTGCTGCTAGCAGGCATGATAGAAATACTATAACCCCACTCTTGGAGCTCTCAGAGCATGAGATTTCATGGGTGACCCTTAAAAACAGTGCATTACTTGATTAATGGAGTAAACATGACATGATATCGTCAGGAGATAACAAACATGAAAATTCTGGTTTGGAGTCATGTCTCATGTGAAAATGGAAATAATTACAGAAGATAATACTGGTATCCATCTAGACAGTGTCTTGATTCAGACAGTGGCCAATACCAGCTGCTTGAGAGGAGAACACAAGAAGCTTTAAAGGAAAAGGAAGATTTCTCCTAGAAAAATTTTATTATATGAGTCATAATACTCATTATATACATGAAATGGAGGAATGATTTCTTTTCCAAAAGCCACCTTGTTTGCATATTTTTGGAGAGGGGGAAACAATTTTTTTAAAACTGCAAAAATCAAATCTTACTTTGGCTCCTAGCACAGTCCTTGTGACAATGAACTCATAATCTAATTTTATCTGATACAGAATTTGCCAATTTTAAGATTTACTGTGTGAACATATTGAACAGTCAAAACTCTTTTTTTATCTCTCTATTTCATAAAATAATAGAATAAGTTAGGTTGGAAAGGACCTCAGAAGGTCATCTGGTCCATCACCCTTTTCAGTGCAAGACTAAATTGAACCAGGCTACTCAGAGAATTGTCTAAGTGTTAAATAATCCTTCTACATCTTTTTTTTTTTTTTTTTTTTAGACCATTTCCACACTTTTTCTCCATCTTACTATTTAGAATGGATTAAACAATAGGAAACACAGTGTTGCAGCCTCTCCTTAGAAATGTTATACGCTTACTGTATTGGTCTATTCTGCTAGTGCTATCTTTTCTTAGATGTCCTGAGGTTTTCTTTATGGTTTTTGACTGCTGCTATCCTTTTGACACTGCCGCATTTGGGTGAGGGTTAGCCACCTTTGAGAGGGTTATCGGGCATTGGAATAGGCTGCCCAGGGAAGTGGTTGAGGCACCATCCCTGGAGGTGTTCAAAAGACGGGTCGACGTAGTCCTTAGGAATATGGTTTAGTGATCTTTGTCAGGGTTATGTTGATGGTTGGACTAAATAATCTTTAAGGTCCCTTCCAACCTAGACAATTCTATGATTCTATGACATCCAGGCAGTCTCCTGAGCTGATCAAGCAATTCAGAACTTGGCCCCATGCACAAAGAAACCCAACATTGCCTGCAATGTGCACCTCATTGTGATCTACAGTAATGACCATGATCTGCTGAAGCAGATTTACTGCTTATCTCTCAAATCCCTAATAATCTTAAATCAGGACTAATGTGAATAATGTCTTGCCATCTGTAGATTTTACCCTCTCAGTGTGCTTCCTTGTTTCTAGATAATTTTGAAATAAAAAGTACAAACCATGAGACACCTTCTGTTAACCATGTCATCAAATGAGAATCAATATATATTCCTTCTTTTCTTTTGCTCTTTTAACTTCACAGGTTACGTCCCATGAGGCTCTTGTAAAGATTTTGAAAGTCTGATTTTCTTTACTTGCTGTTATCTGTTCATTATTTTATAAACATACTCAGAATCTAGTGATTATTTTGATTATTTTGATGTATTTATTTTCCTATTATTCATCCTTTCAGTCAGATTACCAGGTATAGAAATAAAGCTTGGAGTTCTATGGTCACCTGAGTCAACCTTACTGCTTTTGTAAAGTTAGGTGAAACTTTTGCTTTTCTCTGATTCTTTAAGTTACTAAGGTTAGTAAAAGGATACTCGTTTTAGCCAGTGGATTAATTTCTTTCTTTTAATTGCTGTCAGAATTCTTGCCTTTTGCTTATTTACTGCTTTGCAAGCTATCATCTTCCTTCAACACATTTTTCTGCTAGCAAGTGTTCAAACCTTGCTATTAGTTCATGTTTATTGAAAAATAAAATACAAAGAAGTAAAAACAAGTACCGGAATAGGTTTCTCCCCAACATCCCCTGTGGTGAAGTCCCTTCCATAAATTTTGGCTTCCTCAGTTTCTTTCATCCACAGTGATGCAGGACCTCCTACTTCTTTTTTTTTTTTGGATACCATAAAGGAATTTGTGGCTTTTGTTTTATATTCTTAGATATTTGCTCTTTGGATTTCATCTCTGTTCTTCTGATTTTCCTCTTGTACAGCCTGTGTTTAGGCTCTGTATTATTGCCTTCACTGAGGTTAGTTTCTCATGTTTGGGAGGTTTAAATTTTTTGAATTTTTTTTTTTTACTTTAGTGTTTCTTCATCTCTTAACATTTAGGTGTATTGGTTTCTCATTTCCCTCTTTTTTTCTTTGTTAAGTTATTTCATTATTTCACTTTTTTTTTGACTGGGACTAAGTTAACCATGAAAATGAAAATTATCATAGAAGAGTCCTTGTTTTCCAAAATCCACAGCATGTACGCTGTACTCTCAAGTAAGTCTTCCTTTTTTTAGTTTTAGAAAGTGGAAGATAGCGTAACACAATGCTGTCACTTTTAAAAAATTTTTAGGTCTAAGAGCATACAAAATTCAGCGCAGTCTTTTGGTCTGTGGTTTGCTGATCTAGTGGCCCTACCCAAAGCGGACGAAATTCTGAAAAGGCCAGACAAAATCACATTGAGAGAAATTATAGCCTTAACCTTCCCTGTGACGCCCAAGGTCTCCCTCCTTGGGATGTTCCTGCATGTGTTATACCACTGATGGATTACTGTAACAAGCTTTATTCCCACTTGATCTTAGCTGCCACAAATCAAAGACTTAGGACATGGAAGCTATCCAAGCTGCCCTCTTCAAGGGAATGTTCACAGAGGAGGCAAAATCTTGGTTTAGGAAAGCTGACAGGAAAGGAGAACTAATATTTCATTGTGGATTAAGCTGTATTTTGAGCTCCATTTTGTCTACAAATATCTTTCAGAAACCACAAAGGCTAAACAATTTCCATCCTGTAGATAAACAGAGATGCTCCTTTCCCTGAGATGCACATCACATGAGAATTTCCTGAGCCTTAGTTCATGAAAAAACCCATAAAGAAAACAAGCTGCTTCACCAAAAAGGAGTTAGAAAGACCAGAAACAAAATGGTGTATTTATTGCAAAACTTGTGGCTTTTTGTTGAAGGACTGAAGTCATAAATGGCAAAAGAAAGCAGACACCAGTGAAAAAATGACCAACAAAAATAGAATTCTTGATAAATAAAAGTATTTATAAATAAATAAAAGTTGTATAAAGATATATAAGGTCATGCAGGGCCACTGATTCTTTAGTATCCCATGATTAAAAAGCACTTGCTTTTTTTTAAAAAATGCATATTTTAAGTTGCTTTTTTGCTGCAGTTGTACCAGAACTGATGTACCTAATACTGAAGCAGACCCCCAGACTTCTGCAATTAAACTAAGTACTGTTCCTAGAAGTTTCATTACCAGTACGGCAGGGAAGGGTTGCGTCAGCACTAGTATCATCTCTATTAATGAATGAGAAATGTATTCTTATTAAAAACATTCATCTTCTTTCTCATCTCCATAAATATTTTTCCCCATGCGTTTGAAAGCTGTTCAGCTCCATAGAGTAAACTACTATTTGTCCTTTTCTCCCCCTTATTTTAATTTACTTATGCCAAACTTCTGGCTGTTTTTTAACCCCTGCAGCAAGACACTTGGATTAGTTGCGAATACCAGGCAATGGAGAAGCGGGCAGGGGAGGGGACAAGGATTGCTGGTAGGAAAAAAGTTTAGGACAAGACTGAGAGCTATGGAGGGGAGAAGGAAGCCTGCAGCTTCCCTCTGAGGGACTTGGCAGGGATGTGTGGGGAGAAAGGAGATGGCTGAAACTGAAGTGCTGCTCTGGCATGCTGTAGCTTCTGCTTGATATGCTGGAAAACATAGAAAGGAGAAAAGAAGGAAAAAAAGTAAGGAGATCATGCTGCCTCCTGCACTGCTTCAGTGAGGTTTCTCTTGTCTTGCTTGACAGGAAGTATTTGCGTGCACTTATCATCCAAGTATGCTTTCCCTTCATTATTTCAAACAAAAATAAATGCCAAAAGTCAAATGATTTTCCATGGAAAAGAGGGGCTGGGGATGCAAGGTTTCTTACGGTCATGTCATTCCTTGTGGTGCCAGCTGCAAGGGCTGCCGTTCCTGGTAGGGGCCAGTGGGAGCAGAGGTGAAGCCAAAGCTGGATGAGGCAGAGGCTGCTGGTTGCAGGGCAGACTGGGGCAAAGGGGAAGGAGCCTTCAAGGTTTTGTCTGAAAGTGAGCAAATGAATTTTAGCACATGTGCCTGACAGCAATGTGGTGTTTTAGTAACATCCCAGGTGAAATGACTGCAATTTTAGTGTTTGCAGATGCCGTAACACCATCTGAAGGGACCTACATTACCGCTTACTGGTATTGCTCCTCAGATTGTGGGAACTGTTATGCAGCATCTGCAAAAAGGTCCCATATTGATGTGTTTATTGTAGATTGTTTAAGGAACTAAAACACGGTGGAGATGTGTGTATATTTGGCTAGACTCATCTGATCATACCTCAGTAAGCATCTCTCTCCTTTAATTTTTAGTTGATTGATTCAGGTGTTCTCATTTCTAAAATTATTTTGGCAGGATGCCATCTCCTACCCTTGAATTTGAAATGTCTGGACAGGACCTCCTTTATATTTTGCTTGCTTTTGAGGGCTGGTATCTACTTCACCTAAAATGTGTGACCAACAGGGTGCAAGTGGGACCAACATTAGTTTTGGGGTAATTCTTGTGGCATTTCGTGAAGCAAGCCAGTGTGGAAATACTGGAGGAGACAAAGTTTTTGAACATACGCCACAGAAGGTCGCTGCACTCAGATGACAGTGTATTTGCAAGGAGCAATTCTCAGAATTTCCTTTGGCGCTGAACCAGCTCAGGAAAAGAGGAAGGTTTCATGTTCCCTGTCAGAACACATCCCTGTAATAATGTGAGAATGAACGGTCTGACCCTAAATTATAAACAGCTCAGACTAGGCTGTGGTCTGCTGCAGAACCTGTCTTCAACTTTGAAAACAGAAAGATTTTGTATGTGGTTATGCATATCTTTCTGTCATGTGAGATGAAATAGTTGTCATTTTATTGTGAATTTAAGGCAACATTTGTCATTTTGAAAGCATCCGTCTTCTGTTTAATGCACGATAAAAATGCAGACATCCAGGTCTTCCTTAGAAAATACCCAGGTTTGATATATTCACCACTAAAATAAACAAGCTGTAGCAATAAACAATAAAGTAGCAAGCAACAGAAAATGTATACAGGGATGCTGAGGCTACGTAACAAGTTATTCACTGGCCTTCAGAACAAAGCTTTGGATAATTGACAGTGCTTGTGAAAAGTGCTTTTTGAGCAGAAACCTCAGCTTCACAGGTTTCCCTTCATTTATTTGTTTTGGATTTTTTTACTTCAATCCAGTTGTGACATTTTCGACCCTGTTCAAGTGCTGAGTATAAATACAGAAAGCAGGAAATGTGAGTGTAATCAGGTGCAGCATCTTTGATTTTAGAACAGTTCTGTACTCTCGGTAGTGGTGGAGCTTAGCCCAGAGACTAAAGGAGATTTAGCTGGAATAGGAAACCAGTGTGTGTAAAACACATTCCAGCTGAGGGAATGCTGAAGAAAAATGGCCTGTTATCTCACAGTGGCTACAGTTGTTTGCTGCGCATGGCAATGTGTACCTGGAATTGTATACACTGCCCTAGGGAATATAGATCAGAAGGAACTTTAGGTTTGAGCCAATGCATTTAATTCCCAGCGTCACCTCAAAGCAGCCTCTGCCAGCAAACAGTAGGAGTCCAATTCCTGTCTCGCTATGAAACAGTCGTGGCCACACAGCAAAATAACATCCCAGCCCAGAAAGGCTCCCTGATATGTGTTCTACCTGAATGACTGGGGCAACATCTTGTATTTCACAAATTAGAAAGGTTTAAACTTGTGTAGGCAGCAGGTGGTACTGGTTGTATGGCATGGAACTGAACTTGAAAATAATAAGCCTTTCAAGGGACTCATGTTCCCAGAATCTGAATGGGCAGGGAAGTAAAGACTGAGCCATTTGATGGTGGTGGTAGCTTTTGAGTCAGGTGAAAATCAGTGAGAACAGAAGTCATTTGGGCAGTAGGTGTATCACATGATACTGAATTCTGAGCCCAACTAAGTGACAAACCTGCTAGAATTCTTTTTTGTGGTGTTGTTTATGGCAGTCATCTGTTACTGTCGTAGCAAGCAATAAATAATGATATAAAGGGATTAAAATGAGTGCTGGCGTCACTGGCATGGGGTTGGAAGGTTTTATTCTTGGTCTGAGTGTCATTTGTGCAAAATGTGGTGGTGCATTAAATTGAAAAATAAATTATTATTTTTTTTAAAGTTGCCCATTAGTGGCTTATGGCAATGGTTTCCTGAATGAGGCTGACCCTGCAGGGCTTGTGTCACATAAACTAGTCTTTAAATTTGGATAGACTGTCTCTGGCTACTCTTCTCTGATGCAACAGTGTCTACAAAGGCACTTCTCAGAAAACTGAACTGTGGGCCTAGCAGGAGATTTCACAGATGAATAACAATTAATTCTGACTATTTTTCAACTAACGTGGTTGTGAACAGAGAGAAACCTGGCAGGAAAAAGGAGGAACGTATCATATATATCCCAGGAGCATTTAGAAAGTTGCTTTTTCTAAATAGGTTTTCAAATCCAAATAAACATTACAAAGTGTCTGAAAGAAAAGTAATTTCTATTTAGCATAATAGCCTAAGACCGCTCATTCTTTTGCCTGAGGAAAAAAGAGATTTACTTTTAAAACTGTGGCAGAAGGTAACAGTAAGCAGCACCAGCAAGCTGTTTTCTGCACATACCTGTACTGAGTTGAGGAGGAAGAAAAATGTATGTTTCCAACTTCCTTCAAAACCAGGGACTGGGCACAACAACCACCCAGGGAGAAAGCTCTAATCGCCATTTCAGATTACTGCTTCCTTTTATTCAGTGCAGCATTTTATAGTTATAAAATAATGCCACAGCAGTTCTTGTCTAAGCACCTCCTGTGCTGAGGTCTCCTGGAGCCACAAGGTGATGCAAAACTCACCTGAATCCCTACTTAGTCCCAGCATGGCCTTTGGCCTTCCAGCTTCAGGCAAGAGTTGTTGCATCTTTCCTTTTGAGAAAGAAGGAATGAAAAATAGAAAGGAATTGCATCTTTGCACCATTATGCAGCATTAATTCTTTCAGTAAAGTGTTGGAAATAAACACATAAATAAAAAAGTGTAATCTGTGCTCCCTTGGGAATGCTGTGTGTGGACGGGCAGGGAAGTACTGTGGCATTTTATATATGCCTTTTCATGTTTCCTTTACGCATATTAGATTGAGTAATTATCATTATTATTCTACACACGTTCCTGTTCTCCTTATCAGAGGGACACATAGTTGGGGGATGATTATCATCCTTGTTACTGTTATATTTGTATAAAACACTTTCAGTGTTAGAAGATATCTTAAACAGAACAACAATAATAGCAAAAATGACCCCAGAAAAAGGAAATTACAAGGATATTTCTGAGCAATGTGATTGCTTTTAAACATTTGTACACAAATATTAGATCTAACTTTGGATCACTCTGCTCATCTCTGAGGTTAGTTGCCTAAGTTGATGTGAGGCTAAATTGTTGCTTTTCAGATGGATTTATATTTTACTTACACTTTTCACTGATTTAAGTAGTTGCTGGTTTATGATACAAATGTGCATAAAATGAAGAAGCTTGTTGGCCACACAGTCATTAAACAGCTGCTGCTTAGAATACTGTAAAAGCTTCTTTATATTCATGATTTGGCTTCACAGTGAAGGGAGAAGAAGATCTGAGGATGTCAAATTCCTTAGGCTCCTGCTTTTCAGTGGAATCCGATGCTGATAATTAAGGGAATTAGTAGCTGTCTATCTTGGTTAATATTCCAACACAAGGCATAGAAAATGTAAGAGCTTGCAGAAAAAGAGTATATTACTTAAACAGGATTTTATTTTATTCTATCAGTTAAAAATATGTTCTGTTATTTCAGATAGCCATGGAAAGCCAGTCTTGCATAGGGTTGATACACATGTTTAAGATACACTAATTGCTGGTGTGCAAACTGGATATTAAATTCCGCTAGCCTAGGAAAAAATGTCACCAGGATCCTATGTACAAGAGTCTGCAATTGCAGGAGAGTACAATTAAATGATAGTGGATCTTTGGCTTTACTGTGCTATGAGGTTTATAGCTAGTTTCTTATCTAAACATGAGCACTGAAGAAAGAAAGGGGATGGCAGAGGAAACATGAGGGCAAGGTATGTAAATTAAGGAGAGAGGAGATGCAGCGAGGGTGACTGTGCTTGTCACATTACACCATTTCCAATTGGAGAGCATCACATTAGTGCTATTGCTGTTTGGAGAAAAAGAGGATGGGGAGGAGGGGGAAAGGTTGCCTTTTGTGATTTGAAATGTCATGCAGTTAGTACTCTAAAGTTTCAAACTACCAAATGTTATGTTACATTTAGTAGAAGAGTCCAAATATTTTTAACTTCAGAATTTTCCCTTTGAGCTGATCCAACATGAACACTGAAGTCTTACTTCTGCAAGATCTAGTAGGAAAAATCTTCTTGGCAGGTTTTCTGGTTGCTTGTGTTTTTTAGAAAGATCTGAAGATATAGCTTTGTTAGCTGGTGCTCTGTTGGGAGACAGTTTCTACGCCTTGGATAGAGGAAAGGGATATTGCATGGTATATCAAGTATGAAAAAAGTTTCCCTTAACTCCTTGCAGACTGAAAAGTATTGGATTCTGTGCCAACCTGCATAATTTGCACTAGTGAAATAGCACTACATGAAATATCAGATGGTGTCATGTCTGAAAAAATCTGACTTCTAATATTTCACACGTGGATATTTTTTCTGTAAGTGTATTCCTTTCTGTCCACAAATAATAGACCAAATTCTGGAGAGCTGGCAGCCAGAAGACTTTAGATTTCATGAAGGTTTATCACATCCTTGTGGGCACAGGACAGTTTGCATGTGGGGAATCCACAGGTACATTATCCTGTATTGGATGTCCTGCTTTACTCCTTTCAGAAGTTTACAACTTTTTCCTTGAGCAGAGCTAGCTGTGCTCTACAGAGGTTTGCTCCAGGGGAGCTCAGGTGGCATTCTCCTTTTTGCACTCTCCTTAGGACTTCCCCAGAGATCTGAACTTTTGATTGTGCTCAAAGATTCCTGTGCATCCCTTAGCCCGACCTGCCATCCTCAGACCCCACTGAAACTGCCCCCTCTTGTGAATGCGCTGGCAGATTTCATGTGGCAGGGAACCGGCCACATCTTTTCCCTGCAGATATGCTGTATTCCAGAGACGTCTCTTGAACATCTACAGGCTCAAACCTCACAGCTTTTTGACAGATGCAGACTCATTCTGTTTTCGGTGAAAGCTGTCATAAATGCTCAGGGAGGTTGTGGAGTCCCATTCTCTGGAGATCTTCAAGACTTGCCTAGATGCAGCCCTGAGTGATGTGCTCTAGGCATTCCTGCTTTAGCAGGGGAGTTGGACTAGACATCCCTTCCAACTCTGAAAATTCCCTGATTCCATTAAATGCCATAAAATTAATTTCTCTGGTGCAGGGGCTGAGAGACTTCCCCAACCGGGTTGCATAATTCTTACTCATAAGACATAGAGGTACCTCCTCTTGGCTTTTTTTTCTTAGTAGGAATGCTAGTATTTTTCCCCATGTGTGTTTTAGATGTACCATCTATGAAAAGCAGCAATGTGTTTATCATCAACAGTGAAAATACTGACCTGGAAAGGACTTTTTAAAAAAAGCAAACATATGCATTGATATGAATATAAGGAAAACAAAAACCCCACAGCTGCTCCGCCTGCAGGGCTTTTCTGGATAGCAGAATGGATCAAAGGATGTTTTTATTTCCTTGTGAAGAGGAAGAATTCATCACTTTATAAATCACAGCAAAAACAAATCAAATCAATACCAGGAGCTTTTTAATAATAATGCATTTCTTACATCTATGCTCAGTATAGGTCTCAGCAGTGGGTGCAGTGCACAGCTAAGAGTAGACTAAAACCTGTCTTTGACAGGTTTTCATTTAGCATTAAGGAATTAACTGAGTACTAGACTGTAACATCCCAAGCTCTGACATGTTTAGAATCTGAGAGCTAAATCTGTATTTTATAGCTTAAGTTCATCTGAACTGTGAAGTGGTATTATAAAATAATTTTTTCCTTTCTTCAGAATTCAAGAACATGTTGGGGAGCTTTACTTTTTTCATCTGTTGTGTGCTGTGGCTGGGTTGTTAATGCATGTCTTCTGTAGATCATTGCAATCTGAACACCTTTTTTGGTTGATGAGTAAAGGAGAAGTGCTCTCTCACCTTCTGTGGAATGTGTTGGCATCTGTCCTGATGAATGTTACTGTAGGATGCAGTCATTTATTTTAACTCTGTTGAGAGACTTTCAAAGTCATTATATGATCTTGTTACAAGCCAGCAAATTCATACTGTATATCAAAGGATGAAAGTCAGCGCTGAGATCACTAAATAGCACTTACTTTCAATAGAACTTTAAAAAATTCTGGCCCATAATTTTTGTGATTAGAAGTAGAATGTCTATTAACAAGCCAGTGCCTGGCTAGGGAATAGATCCAAGTGCTTCCTAAATTGGAGAAGTGTTGGCTGGATGCAACAGTGAGCAGCAAGCAGGGTATAAAAAGCTATGAGTGGCAAAGAAAAGAATTAAGAAAAAGAGAAAGTTTTGTATTACCTCAGAAATAACCGAGTCATGCAGTTGCTTGGTGTAGCCATGAAGTTATTAGCAAGAGAAAAAACACATCACAATATTTTATTGTCCCTTCTTTAGGTATTGAGCCTCCCAGACTAAAACCAAATGTATATGGGTATTTCTTTGTTTTCAGTTTAGCTTACTAACATTTCACGTCTAGACAAAGTGCAACAGAGAAATCTATTTCTTAATTATTTATTAGTAATTAATGTGAATTAATGTTAAGCTGCTGCTACATTTACCCTTTCTTATACATACATGGCATTGTTCAGTTATTCAAGGATACCACCACCGTGTTTTTGCTTAAAGCATTCCATTTTCTTTTCTTTTTTTTCAGGTTGACTTTGAACAACTCCAGGAAAACTTGTGTCAGATGGAAAGACGGTGTAAAGCATCATGGGATCACCTCAAGGCTATAGCAAAACATGAAATGAAGGCAACTCTAAAACAAAAAATGTCTGAATTCCTTAAAGATTGTGCAGAAAGAATCATAATCCTGAAGATTGTTCATAGAAGAATAATTAACAGGTACAGAATTAGATTGGTGACAGCAATATCTTGATAATAAATGACTTGCTAAAATTATAAAATATGACATCATAAATGTGTTTTTTATAAGTATTTAATCCACATTCCAGCAAGTCATGTTACCAGTATGTATGGTGCTTACTTTGTTATACACACCGTTTCAGAAAGATTCCCACTCCAGAGAGTTTCTATATTTTTTGTGAAAAGAAGCAATGATCCAGGCAATCATTTATTCCCAAGATGCAATAACTGGGTCTTTTAACATCGAGTCCCCAAAAGCTAGCAGCTTTATGTTTAAGTTGCTATTTTTTGTATCCTTCCCTGAATACTGTTGGGGGGGGATTATCTTACTGTCTGATAAACAAGAACAAGCTATAGAAAAAAAAAGTGAAGTTCCAATGACAAATTTATCATTTCTAGAAGTTGAAATGAGTCTGGTACAATGAGGAGTTCTTATAAGGAGCACCACTCCCATTTGCAAGATCTATGACTGTGTTTTCTGCCTAGAGAACAGAAGACAGAATAAAGATTCTTCTCCTTAGGACTTGCTTTTGGATTTAGTTTCATCCAATGGATTGAGTTTCATCCAGTAATTGTAATGCTCTGAAATATACATATTCACTATAATTCCACAGTACACCTGAGCTTTTTTTTTTCAGATTCACAATTGTAGCTGTATGAGTTTTAAGTCATTTGAGTAATTTATCTGCGTTCATGCTGTTTATTAGCAAAATTTTGAGAGATTTTTCCAACTTGTGAAGAATTTCCAAATTGCTGTGGTCAAAATTAGGATCTGGATTGCAGATTATTCCAAATTTGTGGATATACACTTGAGAAGTTGATTCAGCTCTTCTTTGTTTTCATGATGACTTTTTCATGCTGTAACTGAGCAGAAATCCCAGTTACAGTAGTAGGGAAGTGAATTCACCAGTTTTCTTTGTGTTTCCCATATGCATTGGACAAATAAGAAAAATACTAATTTTTTCTATTATGCCTTTCAACTACTACTATAGACTTCTCAAAAAATGTACCCATGAATTTGCATCTTTCTAGGATTGGAAAGACATTTTATCAGGGATGTAGATGCTGTTAAAAGGAATTCCCATCCATTTTTAAACATTCAGTGTGCTATTGTAAATGTGCATTATAGAAACAATAGTAAAAGTTGAAAATAGTGTGAAAACTCTGAATACCACAGAAGCAGTAAAACTGTGAATTGAGAGTATCCCAAAGTAAAGTACTTGGTAGATAATATAATTTTATGGCCACTTTTGTGAACCAGAAATTATTTCCTTCTTGTGTTTGCTAGCCTGTAAATCTGCATTCTTCTTGTCTAGACTTTCCCCAACATCCTAACAGCCTCTTTGAAGTTGCTTAATACAAATAAATAAGATTGAAACTTAATAAATATTTTTTCTATAACTGAAATGAAATTGGTCATTCACATGCCAAATTAGTCATATAAAGTAGATAGAGTTCCATAAACATCTTATCTCCTGCATCAGCCTGGGAAAGTGGACTGGGATGAAGTTATCATAGACTAGACTTCCATGGTTTTAATTATAAAACATGCCAATGTTATGTGAAACATCCATGAAAATTGTGTAGCACAAAAGAAATTATGGGAGCTAATGAAGTAATAAATGGATTCACTGAAATGTCTTTTTTTATTTCCTAGAAACCATCAACAATTTTTTTTTCCCTTTGCATTTATGAACTCGTTGTTTTCCAGGTTTCACTCATTTTTGTTATTTATGGGCCATCCTCCCTATGCAATACGTGAAGTCAACATCAATAAGTTCTGCAAAATTATTAGCGAGTTTGCTCTGGAATACCGCACCACCAGGGAACGAGTTTTGCAGCAAAAACAGAAACGAGCTAACCACAGGGAAAGAAACAAGACCAGGGGGAAAATGATAACAGATGTAAGTGGCAAAATGTATCTCCCACGGCATGGATTTTTAACGCTTTCTTTCATTGAATGTCATATATGGAGTGTTGTTGCTCTTTTATTTTTATTCTTCAGGGGTTCTCCTACTGTATTTAATGAACTCTGTTCTCTTAGAACACAAAACTTGCAGGTCCTTGGTTGTGGATATGCTTTTTGCTTCATACCGATTTATGGAATGACAACAAACTGAAATTAAGCATCCAAAAAGCATCTTGTTTTGTCGCACAGACTGTAGTGTGCTGTCACCCTGTTTGCGCCCACAGTCTGTAGAAGACACCAGGAGCTGTGTGCACCTGATCAGCCAAGAATATTTTTAAAAAAGAAACAAAACTAGAAAATTGGTCTCCTAATTGAAGATATGAATTAAATAATGAACCATTGTAACAACTGAATTTTAAATGGACTTTTTCCTCCATCTTTGAATAGTCTAATATGCAGTCTTTAATCCTAGTATTTTATATATTTTTATGTATATGCATGCACACACGCAGCAAGGTTAAAGCATAGAACAGCCAAATTTATGGGAATAGACTACTTTGGGATTCTGAAAAAATTGACAAATTTATGTTCACAGTTGCCCTGCAAAGTTTTTGACTGCACGCTTGCATATTAATAAAATAAGACTAGTTTTCTCAGCATAGTAAGGTTTAAAATCCCCTTGATTTTTTTTAGTCTTTTTTTTTTTTCAGTTGATGTAATTTGACTCAATCCAAATAAAGTTTTAAGAAGTGCCAGTACTTAATAAAAGTTTCCAGCTGTCTCAAAATCCAAATCTGGAGTCTCAATTAGATGTGAGTAGGTCATTGCATATGAAGCTACCTCTGCCTTTGGCATGAAAAGCTCTAAGCTGATTACAATTTTATGACTCAGGCAACATAGGTCAAAATATGTATATGTATTGAGACTGATATAAATTGAGATTGTATATAAGTCATTGAATCACCGTGATTTGTAGATCTTTCCTGGCAACATCCTCTTTAAATTTGGAAATCTTCCCCATCTAGAGAAAATGTTAAACCTATATTATTATCTCAAAACATTTTCCTTTTGATCTAGCCTCAGGTTAAGAAAGAGGGTCTGATTTTTTGCAAAGGGTATAATCTAGTCTTACAGATTTTCAAAACTATCACTGGGGAACTCAGATCACTTTCTTCAATTGCTTCTCAGTTTTCCTGTCATATTCTAGAGGAGCTAAAAGATAGCATTAACCAAAGAGATTAGTAAATTAAAATGTTTATTTCCTTAGGTAGCTTCAGTACTTTTTACTAGTTCAAACAATACTGAGACATGAAGGAGTTACTGTTTTCCTACTGTATCATACATACAGTGTTTCTGTATTATCTGCCCAGAAGAACTGGCAGGGATACAAAGCTGCTCTGTGTCCTGTTCCTGCTGAAAATGCAAGGGGAAAAGGAAATCCAGTCACTGGCAGCTGAGTTCAGGAAGTGGAGTGAAGGGACCTTTTCAAACCAGAAGAAAGGTCAGGGTTGACAGCTAGTGAGTGAGGAGCAGAGCCAGGGATGATGGCTGTTTTCTGAAAGTGTAAGAGAGGAGGCAGCTAGGCCTCTCTTGTACTATGGAAAGTGTATTAGTGGAAGAAGATGTCTTGTTCAGTTCAGGATAGTGTTGAGATTTGACAAGAATTAAATGCCATCTGACCGCTAGTGTTCCACCTGAAAATATCTTGCAGGTCCCCAGAAAGGGAGCATTTTTTGCTCATTTACAATCATATAATGGTCCTATTAACTTAAAAACAAAAAGCCTGCTGGAGTAAAAAAAACACATTCTTCAAAATTCCCCATATAGAGATGTTCTTTAAGGGAGTTATTGATGTGGCCATATGGCCACATGGACTTACTAAATCTCTTTAACTGTAGCCCAGTAATATGGCCTCATTTACCATTGCAGTAAATTTGATTGCAGTACATGGTAAAACAGAATTAAAGTTGCATCAGACTATTTGTCACAGCTTGCTTTGACAACTTCAAAGTCAGGTCTACTTCAAAACAAGTTTCCAAGTCAGCAGGATGGAAGATATTTATGTGTGAAGAGTGGTGAAAAAGGGGAGTTTTATTGTTGGCTGTGGTTTGTATCTGGTCTTGATTTTCTTAGTGTTTTATACTTGAAGGCTTTGGAAAGGGAAGATATACCAGTAATGTATTGACAGTATGTTCAACTAGTCACAAAACACCGAGAGAAGAAAGTTTAGATCTTGACACTGGAAAGAAACTCTTTGTAGAAAATCATTCTAATAAGAAGTAGTCAAGTGGTATTTTAATTTCTGCTTTTGAAGACTTAGAAGGATTGTGCTGTGTTTTGATATTTACCTCCCAGTCCTTTTGAAAGTTTCCTCAGATCTCATTTTTTATCACCTTACAGTATATTGCTTTTAGGTAGAAGAAGGGTTTTAGCAAAAATGGGAAAGGAATAAGCCAAAAACCATCCCAGTTCTTAACGAGAAGACACGTATCTCTTAAACCTTGGTCCCCCCTGCAGACTTGGAAGGCAGAGGGGTGCTGGCTCTTCACATGGAGAGAGTCTGCTGGCTCTTTGCATGGAGAACTTGCATCAGCTTCAGCAACTGCTCACATGGAATAGGGCTGAGAAACACAATGGGGGATATGTCCACTCTTTCTTTCAGCCTTTTAACACAGAGATCTTTATGTTTATTTGTTTTTTAATAGCTAAACTGGACTGGGCACTGTCAGTTTAAATCTTGGTGAACGTTGTTTGCAAGAGAGAGAAAGATGGAGGGGAGAGTATAGGGGAAAAAAAAGGAAAACAGAGAGTTGCCACAGTTTCACAGGGAAAATTGCCTAGTCTCTGAAACCGTATATCTGGTTTTCGCCAATGATAGCAGTCACTCATTTCAGTCACAGTAAAAATAACAAGCAAGCAAAATAGGGAATAAATGGAATTATAGATAGAAGTCTGAGCTTTTTAATGATTTTTAATAATAGTAGGTAATATAAGCATCTGTCTCCCAGATTTATGAAGTTCTACTTTTTATGATACTTAAGAGATTCAATTCCAAAATTGTTATGTAATCGTAATAATATTTTGAAACGGCAAATCCACCACATAGAAATGCTAGCCTGAAGGAAAAATGGGATGGGGAGGAGGGAGAGAGAGTAGAGGGAGGGAAGAAGGGAGATCTCCTCGGATTGTTCTGCAAAATCCAATATTTGATGATAGAAGAATCAAGCAGCCATTTTTTCTTAAAATTAACATATTTTTTAGGAGGTATTCAGTATAGCAGTATTCTTCCTGTGCATTTTGGTAATATTACATGTTAAAAAATTCCTAATTTATTAACATTTCTCAGTGTATTTATAATGATAAAAAGGAGGAAAGAAAAGGCAGAATGCACACACCTGGGTGTGACCAGATTCCCCTCCTGTAACAAAAGTTTGATTTATTTACTTTACTACCCTGAATCCTGTTGTCAGTATTTGCTGGGGGTAAATGGCTCTCCAGACATGGAAACATGATGGGGATGGTGAACTGCTCCTCCTGTGCACTGAAGCAGCTTTGGGTGTAGAAGGACAGGGGTTCTAGGTGTAAGCCCCCTCTAACCAGAGCAGGAGGAAGGGAAATAGTAATGCCCTGGGTCTTGGAGATGAGCAAAGCCAGAGAGGAGTACATTGCCCTTAATTTAAGTCCAGAGCAAATCACTTTTAACTAGATTAAATGGGAAGGAGGCCCAGCAGCTGGGACTTTCCTTGTAAAAATGTAGCCTGATATAAATTAATAATATAATACACTTTTGTTTGGAGCACGCTCTTTGTAATGTGTATGCTCTGCTCTTTCGCCTTTCCTTCAGTGCCTTTTGCCTACAGTTTAGCTTAATTTGCTTTCCTCCCACCTTTTATTTATTAGATAGATCTACATAGGGATTAGAATACAAGTATGTTCTTGCTTCCACTTCTTCACCTTTCTGTTTCTTATTCATACCAAAAAGTGGCCTCCAGAAGAATTGTTTACAGTGTGACTCCCTGCCACCCAGGGGATGGAATAAAGCAAATGGACCTGTTCATAATGTAAAGGGAGCATACCTGCCGAGGTCCCGCTGCAAAACATCTGCCTGTGTTTCTGTCAGTGCCACTGTGTCCAGAGAAAAATAAGCATCTCACTCTTTGAATAAAACATACCCTTAAAAAGTAATGTTAATGTGCTGCTCAGCTCTCACAGCTAATCTTCTTATGGAGATTGTGCTGAAACTAAACTGAGGGCCAAAGTAAATCAGGCTTTCATTTTTAATGATGAATGTTTCTGGAACAGAATGTATCAATCCCAGACAGAAATCATAGCTGAGATGGAGATAAGGTCAAAAATATGTATTAGTAACACTGGGGAGGGAAACAGAATTGGTGGAATGCTGCTTCTGAAAAACAAAACAAAACCCACAAATAAAAAAGATGCATCGAATTTCTAGGCTACATTTGCACTTTATAAACAAGCAAACTGAAAATTATGGA
Source organism: Gallinago jamesoni (assembly GCA_025769975.1). Taxonomy (NCBI): domain Eukaryota; kingdom Metazoa; phylum Chordata; class Aves; order Charadriiformes; family Scolopacidae; genus Gallinago; species Gallinago jamesoni. The sequence goes on from JAOQGH010000012.1 coordinate 85,436,152, forward strand.
AACAAAGAGCCCAGATACTTTAGAAACTGTGTTTTACTTTGGGAACCTTCTATGTGGGGCATCTCTACAACCCAGTGAAGAATTCTGCAGCTCTAAATATTTTGCTACTTCCCTGTAAGTCCCAAAATTTAAAAATACTCCATCGACCATAATATTTTGATACTCCCAGTGCATTTAATGTTGTGTAACTGTCAAGATAGTTTTATATGCCTGCTGCGCAGAGGGTGAAAGCCCTGAATGACAAAGGCTAAGTGCATCTCTCTGATTTCCAGAGCTTGATATCAGGCAGCTACTGAGGAACTTTAAGCATTTATGCGAAGGCTACTTAGCATTTGATTTTCATGTTCTGTTAAATGGGAACTTGAAGTTGAAAAGTGCCAGCTTAAAAAAAGGAATTAAAACAAGCACTTAAGTGTAAAGGAATTGCCAAGAAGCTGACCTCTGCACTGGGAGACACAGCAGCCAGGACCTCCCTGTGCTGAAGAGAGCTGGCAAAAGGAGTGGGAGTCCTTCCTTGCGCTGTCAGATTCCACAGGGCAAAAAGTGGGCAAGCAGTTGCATGACTCGAGGGAGAGAGATAGGATGGTTTAGGGGTAGTTTCAGTTCATAATTCCTTATATGCTTTGTATTTTTATGTTCTCCTATAATTGCATAAACAGTACCATGGTTACCTCTTACTCTGTTGTGGTTTGACCATACTGTCCTTCCTAAATCTTGCTGTTTGTCCTTCTCCACCCTGTCCTTTGTGTTTGGTGGCAGACCGATGAAGAAGAGGATGTTGAGGTATGATTCTCTGAAAGAGCATGTTATTCCCATGTCCCCTGTGTGCTGTGACATCTAATTTCTAATTCAGTATGGACTGCTCACCTCCATCTCCTCAACTGGAACTATGAACCATGGCATTTGTCCCATAGCTTTTTCGTGCAATTATAAGAATGCATTTTTACAGTCAGCTTTAACCATATGCATACCTGCTCTCTCAAATAAGGATATCCTGATCTGACGCCTTGATAATTTTAAGTTTCCTCAAACTGCAGAGTATCCCCACTACCCAAAACATCAGTTATCTGAATGTTACTGGGATCATCAGTTACCTTGTGCTACAGATTACTGTGATAATTTCATAGTCATTGATAAGCTGTGTAAGTCCAAATGGTATTATTTTATAAAGTGTTCAAAAGCATCAGGATACAGAGATGCAAAGCAAATTGTAATGGTTCTTCCTGCTGTACAAATTGTGAATAAGATATTTCAGTCACCACAGAGGTGAGCCACGGAGTAGTTCATGTATTTATCATAAAGCGCTCCTGATGGTAATGTTGAAAATAAATAAAGGAGTGAATATATAATGCAGTAGCTATAATCATGATAAAATAATTTATTGGTTCAAGGAGCATCTATTGCGCAATGTGGTTTTTGTTCAGCATTAGTGCTTTCTTCAATTTGCTGAGGGTAATGTGGCTTAATGCTCATTGCTACATAATGGCAGTCATTTGCTCAAGAGGCTGGGGTTTGGCCATTTATCTACAGCAACATCTGAATATTAAGGAAGTGAAATAAAGCTTCTGGCTACAGAGCTTCTCCCCCAGTGATGCTCTGTTCTGTATAGCTTGAGGTGAGGAAAGAAAATTACATGAATTAGCCTGTTTATGTCAACTTTTAACTAACCTGTGTGAAGAGTAACTAACAGTTATGTGAAGACTTTACCCTTCGTTTTTTTTCTGAGATGGAATTGATTAGCTTTGCTAATAAATAATAAGAGAGTATTCTTAATCCAAAATGGCATACACTTTCATAGAAGTTTCTTTCTAATGGTAATGTCTTTTAATTTTGTGAAACTCTAGCACTTGCATTTCCATATCAAAATGTTGCAAGCTCATATTTTAACAAGCAAATGAACTTCTCACTATCAAAAATAAATCTCACACTGGTATATTTAGCTCAGTGCCTTGTAGGGTTTATTGTTTTTCTACCTAGTTTAACTTGCTGTCCTACCCCAAAAAGTCACTATGTTAAAATAGAATCATCCTTTCATTGATGTACAGATTAGATATTTTCAATTTGCATTCCTGGCAGTCCCAGGGACTTGATCAAAGCTCTAAAAGTAGGACTTAGTCTTTTCTTCCAATTTACCTTTATCTGACAGAAAGGCTCTGCGGGTTTGCATCCCTTTGACTGGCTCAATACTGTCAAGTGAATAATTAATGTGTTTGTTGTGCAAAGGAAGAAGAGAATGTAGCACACCTTCTTTCATCTGTGCTGAATTGGTAGGAGTAAGAAAGATTAAAAGGAAAGCATATTTCATTTTCTGATGCTGGAATGATATGACTGAAAGTACTTAGGGATGATATTATCTGTTGATGCCTGTTTGCTGTTGACGGAGCCTGCCTTTTCTGCAGCCAGGCCTGTATTTTAAATGTGCTTTAGCCTTTCTGTAGATAAGAGCAGCAGAGCAAATACCAACATAGGCAGAGGCTGGGAAGGAAGAGCAGCCCAGCGACGCGAGCTCTTCTCCTTAGAAATTATCCTTTTCTGCTGTTTTGGTCCATTTCTAGCTAGCTGTTTTCAGTAACCAGTGGAGCTGCTTCCTCCCTGTTTGTTTTGAGCCTGGCTATATTAACCACTGTTGTTAACGTAGTCGTGGTGACAGGGTAATCACAGAGGGGCAGGGAAGCAGAGAGCAGATTCCTAAATCTCTTGTAGGGTTTTGTTTGCTCTTCTAACTGCTGACTGCAATTTTTGTGTCTTGACCATGAAATAATTTGGCTGGGTGTTTTGGGACCTGGGATTTTTTTAGTGTTACTGGTTATGTACTTTAAGGTTACTTGTAGTTATTTGTGGTTTAGACCAGTTTGAGAGCTTTCTGTGCAGCAATGCAGAGAGGCAAGAGGGAAAGGTCTCTCATCCTAGACTATTCTTCAAGTTTTGCCTTGTTACTGAAAGGTGATGGTACAGGAAAAAACAATTTCTTATTTATATTGGGCCTCATGCCTATGTCTTAGTGCCATACCTGACCCCAGATCAGGGCCAGCCTGGGTCAAAGGTTTCAAAGCAAACTTTGTACGTTATATTCTCCAGCAGAAGGTCAAAATTAGAAAGCTTATAATGCATCTGGTTTTCCTCTGATTTTGTATGCTGCTCCCTGCTCTCGCCCTGTTTCCAGATTTTTTCTGCTCAGGGTGCCTGCTCTGGCAGAGAGCCATATTGCCTCTTTTGGGAATATCTGCCCTCCAAACCAGCGTAAGGGGACATTTCTCTTCTTGCAATTCCCAGTCTAGATGCTGGCCTATTCTCTATGCTGTTTGCTGTTCAAGCAACAAATCCATTTTCCTCCCACAGTCCGGCAAGTTCTCCAGCAGCTCACCCCCCTGCCAGAACCAGCCCCAGGGGCTGCAGTACGCTGAGGATGCGGCAGAGCATGAGAATATGAAGGCTGTGCTGAAAACCTCCTCCATCAGCGGTGAAAGCACCACAGCACTCGGGGTCCGCACTCGAAGCCGGGCCAGCCGAAGTAAGTGCCAATGGTTTCCTTCTGCCCACGTTTTTTCTGGTGCAGTAGACACACAGTGGCCTAAATGTGGATCATGGTCCCCTCGCATAGCACTTGGGGCAGAAAGGGTAGAAGAGGAAGGAGAAGATCCCAGTGGTGTTTCCACACTGGAGGAGGTGTTTTGGGACATGGGGATGTAGGAGAATTTGCCTGAAGTTTTAACACATGGATCATAGCCAAAGTAGTACCTGGGGGTGCCAGGAGTACAAGCCTCCAGAAATTTGCATCTCTTCCCCCCACCCTTGTGAAGGTGGGTGCCCACTAACACAGCAACTTTTATTCCTGTTATGAAGGCAAAATGGGGCATCCATTATGTGGTGTTCTTTTTATTTTCAACAGAAGCAAGGAGGAAGTAGCAATTCAGATTGAAGTCAAAGGGCCTTGCAGCATTTTAGGAATGGCTGGGGAGAGGAAAAAGGGTAGGAAAAAGACGGTGAATCTCCTAATAATCTCCCTGTTTAGCTGCAAAGGTAGTGGACTAAGTGGAGCACAAAAAGCTGCTGTGGACAGCCTTGCATCCCTTTGCTGTCCTGACAGCTACCTCTTTCTGAGAGGTCCACAGTGCTCTGCTGTTTCCAAATTTCAACACAGGTGACTTTTGAAAGCTGACAGGGAGGAAATGAAAACCTGACCCAATCCGCCAATTCCAACACCTGATACTCTGGCAGAAGAGCTCAGTGGTCCAACTGTTCTTGGCAATGAGATAGCCTTGTTTTTTGTCCAAGACATGATTCACTGGCACACCTCTTCATTAAGCAGCCACTGAACCACTTCCTTTATGCTAAATCATTTTACATACACTGGGTTCACCAGTTTATTTTCTTTTGTCTTCCCCTCACCTCCTTCCATACATGTCTACAAAGATGATCAGAGGGATGGAGCACCTCTCCTATGAAGACAGGCTGAGAGAGCTGGGGTTGTTCAGCCTGGAGAAGACTCTGGGGGGACCTCATGGCAGCCTACCAATATCTGAAGGGAGCATATAGGAGAGCTGGAGAGGGACTCCTTGTCAGGAAGTGTCATGACAGGACAAGGGGCAACGGTTTTAAATGGGAAGAGGGGAGATTTGGATTAGACACCAGAAAGAAATTCTTTACTGTGAGGGTGGTGAGGCACTGGAACAGGTTACCCCGGGGAAGTTGTGGATGCTCCATCCCTGGAGGTGTTCAAGGCCAGGCTGGACGGGGCTTTGAGCAACCTGCTCTAGTGGGAGGTGTCCCTGCCTATGGCAGGGGGCTTGGAACTTGATAATCTTTAAGGTCCCTTCCATCTCCAACCATTCTATGTGATACCTGGAAGGTGATTTTGTAATAAAGGTAATGCACCAAAATTGAAATCTTCGGTTTTCTGTTCTGGAATTTTCTTTTCCCTCACAGCTGGCTATCTTACACTTTATTGATTCTTTTTTGATAACACTGATAGTACATCAGGGCATCCACCAATAAATCTCAGTGTGTAGTTTATTAAGGTTTGAAACTATTATCTTATCCAATTTAGAGCTTTCACAGCCCCAATTTAAGAAGTCAACTAGCAAAAGTACAAAGGTGAAGTTATTCAGACTGCACTGCAGCAACCTGAATATCTGAAGTAATCCGTTGAATGCTAACAAGCAGTGTGTCCTGATAAAGGCAGTCAGCTTGTGTTCTGCTGAAGAACAGCAGAGGCAGAGATGGCTGAGCCAGACAGAAGCTTGACAGGAGCACTATCATAATGCAGCTCTTCATGATGAGAGCCAGGAGAGAAGCAGCAGAGCAAAGTGCTAATCAAAGTGTTGTTCCTTGATGTCAGGAACATGATACCAAGTGGCCTCACCTGTGAATTTTTAGCTTGCAATTCTACCACACCCACTCTTTTGCAAAGCTTGCTGTTGGTGTTCTCACTGCACAGTAGCCTTCAAGATATTCAAAAACAAAAAGCACACAGAACAGTAGTCTGTAGCGGAGGAACTCAAAGATGTGTCTGACACAACACTGTGGAGTAAGGAGTGCCAGAGCCTTGGATTCAGAGACATGGCTCGCTTGTTTGTTTGTGGTTTTAACCAAAATTGCTTATTTAGCTTTTCAGCTTGCCAGCGACTCTTGCTGTTCTGTACAGAACAGAGCACACAGAGTTGTGCCAGGACATATACAGCTTTGTGATGAGAAGGTGAATTCTTCAATGTGAAAAGGACAAGTAGACATGTCAAACCACATTTTTTGCCCTTTTCATGTCTTCTTTGCACTAGGCTGTGATACAGATGCTAGGAAATGGATTCATTGTCTCTTTTGGTACAAAGGACCTGTCTTGCTGATTTGCAGTTTCTAACATGTGCCTTGTCTTCTAGTCTCTGTGTAATAGGAGCAGAGGGAAATATGGTCCCACAACGATCCAGCAATCTTTGGCTTATAGACAGTCTCTAGCAGACATTTGCCAGTTATATGGTCAAGGATAAGACTGAGGCTGAAGGGAATAGAAAGTTACAATTGCATTTGAGCTCTCGGGTCTCTGCTGATACAGCAGAGAGTCTAGGGTATTATTTAGAAATATGCTCCATTAGACAGAGTCTTCTACTTTGGCCAATTGGAAGTAGCAGTGACTGTCTGGTGTAATTCCCAAAGAAACCCCAACTGCAAAACCAAAGTGATGCAAGAGACTTCTGTCTTCTTTCCCCTCAATTCATTTGCTGGACTTTTCCAGGCCGTATTGGTTCGTGGAATGCTGGCAACGATGACTCACCTAATGCAACAGATGATGCAGCAGATGAGATCATGGATCGCATTGTAAAGTCCGCCACCCAAGTGCCAAGCCAGCGAGCTGTGCCTAGAGAGAGGAAGCGGTCACGAGCAAATAGGAAGTCATGTGAGTATATGGCTATTCAGTTTCTGAAAATTAGCCAGTGTGCAAAAATTTATGTGTATCCATGTAGGAACCAGGCTTTTAATATGCAGACATGCATTGGTAGTTCCTAGTAGCTTGAGTGTATACTGACTGATTGGTGTATGTTGCTCTAACCACTATTTAAACGACGTATGCAGTGGATGACTCTTGTCTTCTACAGAAGTTGAAATGTCCTTAGCAATATATAAGAAGGTTTTATGGTACTTTAGAGCTTCTCTGATGACAGTACTTACTCATAACTAGAGAAGTCAGATCAGGACCTCAAATGGAGACTGTGAAGATACTGTGAAATGGCATGAAGATTAATAGTTGTATTTGTAGTTGAATTTATTCATAAAGCAAAAAGTGTTTGAGAGATTCCACCTCTTAAAATCTTTCTCTCTTGTACTGTGTACCATGCTTGCACAGGCCTGAAAACAAAATGTCTACTGCTGCTTGGCTGCAAAGTGGTTATAGAGGAACTTAACTTCCACTGGGAAGAAAAGGTAGCGCATTTATAAAGTGGTCTTTCAGTGGTAGTGTGGCCACAGGGCTGAGCTGCAGAACCCATGTTTAAGCAATTTGATTTTGTGCTTTATTAAATACAACGTTTAAAAGGTGATGAACTTTCTAGTTCTTTTTTTCTGTATGTACAGAGACTGCTACGATACAGTGAGAAGTATAAGTGCCCAAAGAACCTAAGATTTTAGTGTTCAATGTCATTCACCATATGTGCTTTTTGACTAACTTTCCATCCATCTTTTTAGCATTTCTGGGAAGTTAGGACAAAGAGGAGACAACAACAGTGAGTGAAAAATCACACAGATTTTTGATTTTTGTGGAATTGTTCTAACCTAGTGGGTGATCAAAAACATTTCTTATAAGCAGTGATTGCTATAAACTAGCATGTGCTGAAAGCCATATTCACTTTCCCCAACATGCTATGAAAGAGACTTCTGCATGTGTCAAGAGAAAAAGCAAAGTGGACGCTCTGGTTAGATGAGCCAGACTCTAAGCAAAGAAAATGAGCTGACACTGGATTGTCTGTCTTACTTTCCATCATACACTGTGCTGTACCATTTTGTGGCATCACCTTCTGCTGCTGCCCACTTCTCCACGTGGTGCTGGTGTTCTGCAGGTGCTGACTGCCCAGTTGGCTTGTGTGTATCAAATAAACCTCCTGTATGTTTGCTTATTTCTGTGTTTTATCCTGTGCTAAAATATTTCCTCTGTTAGCAACACTGTCTTCATGCACACACACAAAAAGTCTAATTTCTGCTTTTTACCAGGTACCTTTTTCCCAAGGAAGCACTTGCTGCAAGAAAAAAAAACCACACAAAACAAAACAAGATAATGATAATAAAAATACTATATATTTTTCCATGGAGCTGGATTTTCATGTTCAGTAAAAACATTAACAGGCATTAAGGATTCAGTAAATGTTTAGGCTAGGACTGATTTCCATTGTAATTAATCATGATAGGGTCTGGCCCTTTTGTTTGTTTGTTCTTCAAGATTTGGATGTGGCTCTTAAGTGGATTAAAAGGCAGTTTCAAAACAAACATAAAGTTCATTAGTTTAGTGTGATTTTCAGCTGACATGCTGAAAGTGTGAAAGGAAAATATCTTAACTGAACTGTTTCACTCTGACAGATATTCAGTATACCTGGATGATGAATAAATGAAATAATTTAGCTGTAAAATACAGTCAGCTGGAGTGATAATATTGCACCTCCAGAAAATGAACATTGACCAGCTTTTGTCAATTCATTATGTCAGTTGAACGAGCAGAAGATCTTCCAGGCAGAAATATAACACAGGTCCTCCATAAACATATTAGGAAGTAGATTTTTAAGCATACTTCAATGATGTAGATTAGAAGACACTATGATATTTATTGTCTGCAGAGCAAAGAGACCCTATTATCTGATGGATTTGATTCACCACCTTAAATCTTCTAGCTTCTATACACATTCTTTGGCTTTTACCATGAGCTTGGTATTCAATCTATTCATGGACATCAAAGCAAAACTCAGTTGAAAGGAATGATTTTCAGTGTGCATTATGTTGCATATGTCTCATTGCTTTCAGTGCTGAGCTGGAAATCTCGTCAGGCTTACTTAGCAATCAGCAATGATTTTAGTGAACCTGACCTGAGATACATGTTTTTAGCAAAATCAGAAACTCAATAGATGTATATGCAATTACACTGTAAAATTTCCTGTGGTTTGAGTAGAAGGTTTCATGAGTGAGGGATTTTTTTTTGCCATTAAAAAAAGACAGAAAAATGTGAAGTGAAAAGCATTGATACTCAAGTAATTTATAACTAGAAGAAAACAGAAACATGAATATGAAAGAGGTTAAGTTAAATTCAAGAAATAGTTGTAATGGGAAAATGAGACATTTTGACATGTTCATTTGAACCATTTTAGCTTTTGTAATTGTTGAGCTGTGTGACTGTGTCTGGTATGCAGAGAGCTTAGTTAGATCTTAATGGTGTAGAAGAGTTTGAACTCTCAGAGCAATCAGCATAGGAGGAGAAAATTGGGAGGAGGAATAAGGCAATGAGTCATCCCAACAAAAGACAGATGGAAATGTCTGTATCTGTTGGTTGAAGATACAAAAGGTCACTGATAAATCCAGATAAGACTGAAGTCTACCGAGACCTAGTAGGAAGGAATTTGTTCGGTGGGAGCTGAAATGGACTACAGAAAGCTAAGGCACATGGTAAGTGCATAACAACTGAGTTCCTGTGATGATCTGCAGAGATAGAACTTGATTCTGTGCTAGACCTTTACGCAGTGGAGTTTTATAAAGATAAAATTTGACATTTAGAAGTACAGTAACCAACTGGAAGTCATTGCCTCGGAAGTTCGTTCAAAGACCTGCCTACCAGACATACTGGAGTGGTGTTACATATGAGAAAACAACATTACGGTTGTATTCATTGATTGGAAGCCTCATCAGAAAGCCACAGTATTGAATGAGTCACAGAAACTGAAATGCTCTGTCACCCCTTGAGGTTGTCATTTAAAGACAGCTTCAAGGCAAATTGTCATGGGAAGCTTCTGCTGTTTTTTTCTCTCTGATGTCCTTATTCTCTGTGTAAACAACAGACCCCACCTCTAGAGATGTCAGTTCAACATATTTTAAAAGCCTAAAATACAAATTAGCTGTAAAATATACTGTTTCTGTTCTTGAAGACTGAGGACAGCTTTCTGTGAGAAAGGTTTTTATAACATTATGGGGAGTTGTTCAACTTAGCAAAGAAATAAAAAATAATAGGATTGTCTGGTTCTCCCATAAGGTTAGGATGACCTTCACAAATGATGCCATAACAAACAATGAGTGCAAAGGAAAATTTGGATAAGGAAGTTGTAAGAATCACTCGATTTGATAGTCCAAATTCCAATGAGTACAATTGGTGAAGTTAATTTTAGCAGCTTACAGAACAGTATTACAGGCATTGCACCAGTGGATTTGGGGAAATAAAAACAAAACTCTCTGTATGAGATACCAATGAGATTTCAAAAAGCAGTCAAGAAAGGAGGTTGTTTAATGCAGAGAGCTGAATTAAAAAAAAATACAAAAACCAAAAACAAGACAGTAGAAGGTAGATAAGCAGTGACGATTAGAAGTGAGGCAAGAGAATAAATTATATAAGGAAGAATAGGGCTACTTAGAAAATCCTGTTACTAAATGAGACTTTCACACCATTATGAAAGAGCCTGTGCCAATTGCTTCAAACTGGAGTGGAAAAATAGGTCTTATAGCCACGGCTGCTTTGAGGCACCAGTACCATCCATAAGATTAAATTTACATTTAATTAAAAGAACCCCCACAAAACTCCATTATAAACAAGTAGGAAGATAATGCTATTTTTCTTCTTGTACTGGCTGTTTATTTAAACAACATCCATCCTCTAACATAAAATCTTTTCTCAGGATTAGACTCTTAACGGAGGTACCATCTCTCTGTTGGAGAGATACCTGGTTGTATTGAATTGAATTGAATTGAATTGATCTGTCCCAGGGGAATGATATGATTCCCATGAGTCAGCATCACAAAAAATCGTACTCCAGTTTAATAATTGTGAATAAGCATCTGGAAGGTATTCACACTAATTCTGGCATATGCACAGCAATACTTGGAGATGTTGAGCCAAATTGATTTCTGACCTCTGTGAATGGCCGTGGCAGGGTTCTGAAAAAGAATAAGAGAAAGTCCTAAGGATTTGTTACCTTGTTCAAGTGCTAATTAAGCCACAGGACAGCAAAACCAGACCAGCTGACTAGCAAGTACCTTGAGGCTACAACGTGAACCTGCAAGTATCTTCCTTCTTCTTTATGAATTTTTAGTGTTAGCAAGCTTCATGCTTGAAAATATGTCTCCTGGCTCCCTAAAGTCAAGGCAGTGGTCAAAGAGTAGGGATCCCAACATGGTTTTGCCGACAAATAATTTCAGGTAACTGTGCCAAGGAGATAGCTTTTTTAAAGATGGCTTGACTGCATCTAGATCTTCAGCTGCCTCTGAATGGTAAACCATAATGTAGGGCCCAGGTGTGACTAGTATTTGACGGTGAGTAGCACAATTATAGATTATACAGATTATAATCCAATAGTCAAATGAGATGACCTGACCAAAATTATTTGTTGTCTTTCAGAAAGCGAGAGGGGAGACATGATAATGCCTTGTTCTTTTATTAGGCTTTGGAATCATATTAGCCTAATAACATACCGTGCGGCTGACCCTTGAGATAAGGAAACATCTCATAAGGATTTATTGATTTATTTGCATAATGACTTGCAGGGAGTAAAAAATTCTTACAGTCCTTATGCAGAAATGGATCTGAGACACCACTCAAGTAATCTGTCAGACTCATATGAGTGGACTGTGGAGGAGATGGAAATTGAATCAAGATTATCTGAATCCTAGACAAATAAATTCAGGGCCAGTGGATTAAATTTAACTACATAACATCCCAGGTCAGGTATTTCATACTAAATTCCACCTTCAGTACGAGTGAAATAGGAGTTAGCACACCGTTATCAGGTGCCAAAACAGGGAAAGAGCTCTGCCAAAGGACCAGACGTGGAGACAAGCTTTAGGCAAGTTTTAGTAACACATGCAGCACTGTTTTGGAATAAACATATTTGTAAGCAAACAAAATACTAGATTTTGTTTTGAAGACTATTTGAGTCCAAAGGTGTGTAATTTTTGTTTGGCATTCATAGGGTGCTTAACTTAACTTTTTCTTCTTTTTTTCTTCTTCTTTTCTTTGTTTTTTCATTATTTTTCATTTTAATGTCTCTCCACTTACTTTTTCTGGCTATGAAAAGATACAAAAGTGCCAAAATACCAGGAGGGAGACTGTTCTTCTGGTATTTATAGCCTGACTAAAATCAGGAGTTAATGGAAATTATGCTTTTAAAAAAATAAAAAACTTACAAGAAGAAAGTCTATATAAAATACTTTAAAGGCAAACAACTTCACTTAGAATTTGCAACTAATTATTTAGGATTTGACTAACTGGATCCCATCAGGAGTTTGAGGAGGGGGGAGGATAATCTACTGATGCACATTTAGCAACAATTCTTTGCTCTTAGAAAAAGTAAATGTATTACTGATGTTATTCTGTATCAGAGTCTGTTTGTCCTCACACAAAGTACTGAGCCTTCAGAAGGTCAATACCCAGTTAATAAAAATCTAATTATTGAATGAAAATGGAACATGAGATAAAGCACTTAAAACTCTGGCAGCTGGAAGGTTATGTCTGTTAGATGCCAAGATAGCTAGTGTCTTTTGGATACCTTTTAAGTAATACATTCTTTCATCCTTAGGGTAGCAAGATCTTTGCAAACATGACAGAACTAAACTCCACGATCTACAATAAATAAAAACACAATAATTAAAAAATAATAATAGTTAATGAATTAATAATAAATACAGCAAGCTGTAGAAATTGATGTACCTGATCTGGGCAAGGCCTTTGTAGTCCTTTATCTCTGCCAGAGGCCAGCATCAACAGCTTCAGGAGAAAAAACAGGAGGTAGGATTAGTTGACTTACCTACAGATCTCATTGTGGGGTTTAGTAGTTGTAAATCAGTGTATTTATTTGAAGCATGAGTCTGAATTGCTGATTCCATATTTACTGTTTTCTCAAGTGTAATGGATGACATATATAATTATTATTGTTGATATTAATACCATTTTAAGTAGGTACATATTTATTTATGAGTGTTCAGTTTCTCCTTTATGATGTGTATTACATTTATATTTATAGCTTTCTTTTACAACAACTGATCTTGACAGACAAGGGTAGACATTCTGCTTTTTAACTGTTCATATGTATTGTACCTATCTATTTTGTTGGCAGTCTCTATGAGTTTCAAACTGCATATTTCATAGCTCAAATTTCATTCAAGAGTATTTGCCTGGTCCTAGCATTGTGAAAGTGAATTTGCCATTATTCTGTACGGTTTTACATCACGTAGCCTTCAAAACAAAAGTCTTTTTTGAAAGCCTGGTTTAAAAATCTAGTAAAAAAAATACTTGTAGAAGAGGCTTAAATTCATTTTCCAGTCACTGTTTTAAAGGAATCTATGAGTCATTTCTATAATGAATTTTATTCAGATACAGATCATTTACATGGGCCTCCTATCCTCAAACTTTCTGCTTGAAGCAGCTTTATCTTTTTTATATAAGGAAAGGCAGATACAAAACTAACTCAGCCTGCACCATTAAGTACACTCTTTAACTTTGCATTGGATTCCAGTACCCGTATTTAGAGATACTTTGGAATCTAGTATTTACTCACAGTTGAGCAGCGTTTTTTAATACAGCAACTGAAAAAAAAAACAGGTGAGAAGTCATTGCATTGATCTGGGTCAGAATTAAATATGCAATGTGTACAAAAAAAATCTGTAGTTTTTTATCACAGTTTATTTCAGTTCACGGGGAGAAGACAGAAATGAACACCACACATCACATGCATATGTACGTTGTATTACCCAAGCACAGAGGACATGATGTAGGTACAAGGGGAAAAATGCTGCTATAATGAGTTGTCTCTGGTGATTTTAGAGTGGCTGTCACCTCATGGGATTGAATGCCCACTCAGATGTGCTGCTCTGTGGAGGAAGAGGTAGCCACTGCTCAGGTATCAGGTGAAGCCTCTGTTCCAGCAGGACCTCCTCATGCCCTGTCTCCGGCACTGGGAGAACCAAAAAGAGGGAGAGTTCTGCAGCTTCCAGTGAGCTTCTAGATAAGGATTTACAAATGCTGGAATTTCTCTGGCCATCTCTTCTTGGCCAAATGGCAGTTTCCTTATTGAAGGAAAGAACAAGCTGAAAGTAATGTGGGAGAAACTGGAGGAGATGAGCAGTTGGTAACATAACAAGCAAGTGATGTCAAAGCTGTTCATGGGGCCAGGTCAGAAAAGATTAGTACAGACATTTTTTGTAGAAATACTTTTGTTATGGTATACACTTTTGGTACTTTTTCAACTGTATTTCTGTAAAAAAATCTAATTTTATCTCATCTGTTCACATCTTGCAAGAGATACAAATAGATGTTTTCACGATTGCCAGTTTCTCATTCATTGTTTCAGTGAATCCATTTATGTCACTCTCTGTTTTCTTTTTAGTTGCCATATTTTAAAGGTATGTTTCAAGCCTTTTGAATTTCCAAAATTGGGATAGATACATTTGGAGTATTAAAAAAATAATATATGTTTGAGTTGTGCACTGTCAGCCCTAAGTTGACAGGATATTTTTTTGCTTGGTTTCTTTCTGTATTGAAATGGCTTTCAAGTTTAACCCTGGTCAGCAATTTACTCCTTATTTACATCATCCTCCCTTACTGAAAGATGATTTTTTTTCAGCATCCAAGTAAGAAATCAGCAGCAATGAGTTGCTGGTTGACAAGAAGACAGAGTTGTTATGGAAAGTGCTTCATTTGAGAATGAGAAAAGACAGGGCACTACAGGGTTGCTTTTCAAGTTGCCTTGCAAAAGAAGTGCAGTAACAGAAGTGATCTGTGCGGCTTTCCAGTAGAGCATCAGGATACCACAGCTGCCAAAGAGAGCCCTCTGCTGCCATGAAAGAGTTTAATACCAGGATCTGCTAAGGCAAGAATTTGACTAAGCTTGAATGCAAGCATCAAATGTGTTTGGAGGGAAGTCTGTCTTAGAAAATAAGTGGTTCACACAAGGCTACTTTTAATTTATTTTGCCCCAGAATTATGTCAAAAAGTATATATAGATGGCTTTTTCTAGGCACAATAAGAGCACCTGATTAGTGTAATTATAAGATTATTTTTATAATAGTTATTTTTAATCTACTGGACTTGTAGAGGTGATGTCTTGTTGTTGTTTTTTTTTCCCAGCACAGATTCTTAATGGTGGTAATTTATTTGCACTCCAAAGAACCTGAGTGGTCAAACATAGTCATACTTCTCCACCGAGTCACTTTCCACCAGACAGCTCTGCATTCGTAAACCCAAGCTACCCCCTTAGTGAAAGTCTATTATTTAACAGTAGGCCACTTTAAAATAGTCTTTAAGTCATTTTAAAATTTCAAATCGAACATAAAGGCTGGATGCCTGAAACACTTTGTTAGGTGGCTTGCTTTCTGTATCCCATCTCCTGCCTTTTTTTTGTCCCATGCATTGTTACTGTATAGTCTGGTCTTGAAAATATTATATAGTGCTTAAAAGCAGACTCAGTTGTTGGTGAGCTCTGTACTTTTGATGCTTTACCTTTTAATAGTGGAATCACTTCTGATTGATGAAGCTAAGCAGGAGAAATTATGAAAGTGGTGGCAGTAGGATTGCTTTAAGTAGTGACATTTTACAGTGGATTTCACAGAAGTCTTGATAATTAGGATTTTATTGTGTTTTTCATAGATGGCTTCAAGGAAGGAATTAAATCTTTTCTGCTTTACGGTTGGGACTACGGAAATGATGGTCTGTGAAATACATGAAGTTGGAAACTTTTAACAGTTTCAACTACATGTTAAATATTACTTTAAAACCCATATTTCCTTCGTGCAGCTCAGGTTCTCGAAAGTAATGTTGCTCCCTATAACATAAGCCACCTGGAGATGAAACACAAGTTTAGTTTTCCTCACAAAATTCCAGTTTGTCCTTTTCCACTGCTAGACTCCTCTATATGTCACAGGCACCGTATGTTACACCCAGAGATGGTTATGAACTACAGAATTTCTTGTTAGGAGAGATTTGTGCCATCTATGAAGCGCTGACAGGACTGAAAGCAAAGCAGCAGAGCAATAATACATACTAATACGTGGTTTCCCGGAGCTTTCTGTGTGGCTGACCCAGACAAAGACCGCATTTCAGTTGTCTGTACTTCTTCATTGAAGTGCATGATAAAATCCAAACATTTACCTACAAACCCCTGTAAGAAAATCTCTACACAAATTTTTTCATATTTTTATCAAGTATTTAGGCCTACTTGTATTAAGCAATGATACATGCATAACTAAACATGTTATACAGATAGTAATGTAAATATACACAAATTCAGAAAAGGATTAACATAAGAGAATATGAGCAAGACTGTCTGGATTGAAATTTTGAGTTGCAAATGGCCATTGCTGCACTCATTGGAGTAAAGTCCAAGAGAATATGTTAAATCTAAATATATGAGTAAGTAGACTGAATGTGCAAGCCGGGTGTGAGTAGGTAACAGAAAAGAAAACTGAGATACATGACATGAAATGAGATGATGGAGCTGGCCTGCATTGCCTCTGCCCTTCCTGCTGTCACAGAATCACAGAACCACCTAGGTTGGAAGGGACCTTTTAAGATCACCTAGTCCAACCAATAAAAAAAAAAAAAAACCACACCACATCCACACCACACAAAATACCACCCAACACTAATCCATATCCCCGAGCACCATGTCAACTCGTCTCTTGAATACCTCCAGGGACGGTGCCTCAACCACCTCCCTGGGCAGCCCATTCCAATGTCTGATAACCCTTTCAGTAAAGAAGTATTTCCTAATATCTAACCTGAACCTCCCCTGGTGTAACTTGAAGCCATTGCCCCTTGTCCTATCATCTGTAACTTGGGAGAAGAGACCGACCCCTTCCTCTCTACAGCCTCCTTTCAGGTAGTTGTAGAGAGCGATAAGGTCTTCACTGTCTTCACTGTGTAATTTACAGCCACCTAGAATTTCTTCGTTCCAAATCAGCAACTGCATTACCTTTTCAGCTGGAACCAAAAGGTCACAGACCTGTTGGAATGGGTCCAGAGGAGGGCCACGAAAATGATCAAAGGGCTGGAGCACCTCTCCTATGAAGACACGCTGAGAGAGTTGGGGTTGTTCAACCTGGAGACCTTACAACAGACTTCCAATACCTGAAGGGAGCCTAGAGGAGAGATGGAGAGGGAGACATCTTTATCAGGGAGTGTAGTGATAGGATGAGGGGTAATAGTTTAAATTGAAAGGTAGATTTAGATTAGATACTAGAAAGAAATTCTTTACTGTGAAATTCTAGGCACTGGAACAGGTTGCCCAGAGAAGTTGTGGATGCCCCATCCCTGGAGGTGTTCAAGCCCAGGCTGGATGGAGCTTTGAGCAATCCAATCTAGTGGGAGGTGTCGCTGCCCATGGCAGGGGGTTTGGAACTTGATGACCTTTATGGTCGCTTCCAACTCTAACCATTCTATAATTCTGTGCTTCTAAAAGGAAGTTCTGGGGCTGCCACATCATTTTGTAATAGGAATGACACTAATTCTGTGACTTCTTGAGCAAAGAATGGTCATATCTGATGTGAAATCAGGAGTGCTATTTGCTTCTTAAACAACAATTAACCCCTGGATAATTATATTCTCTGACAAAGCTACACGTAGGGAATTACTCTTTTTTAAAACATTCCCAGTGTACTGTGAGGGCAATGTATCCGTGTAGATCTGGACCCAAAAGGTAGAGTCAAATTCATTGAGTTCATCATAAGCACGCTGCATTCTGCCAGGATATCAAATAAAACTCCAGATTTCCTGATTAAAAAAGAACATCATGCCCTCTGATCCCAGCAAAACAACATTTAGTTTCTTGGTTATGGGATCTCAGCAGGCCTTGCTTGTGACAAGAGTAAAAGTTATTTTCTCTCTATGTTATGTTTCTTTAGCAAATGTTTTAAAAATTGCTTGAAGAACCTAAAAGGTCATTTGAAAGTCTTATTTTTATTGTCACTGCCTCCAAAATACATTCCATAACTCAGTTTAATGTGATCTGCAGCAGGCCAAGAGTTTTACAAGCCAAGATATTGTGTCTAGTCCAGCTAGAGACACGACAGAGTGTGGTGAAGAGGGGATAGTGAAGATCTAGTTTGAGAAATGTAATTTTGCAATGCCTATAAAACGTGGAAGGAAAATATCTCTCTGCATTCAATTTTGATGACTGAATGTGCTCATGGCCTTTCCTAAGGTAGAGGAACCCTACCAAGCGCTTTATGAGGAAACAGACAAATGTCTGAGGACATCTGTTTAACAGCATGTCAAGACAAGGTTCACCCACCTCCCAGAGTAGTTCCTGCTTCTGTAGATGACTCAACTTTCTTCTGGCTTCATCACCTACAAGCCTCCATAGTCCACAAGCCAGTGCAGAGAATAGTGGTTCGGGAACTTGCTCTTGTATTATTACTGATACTGCATCTGTCCACTGTATCTTCAGATGAGGAAATATACTGTGAGTAATTTGTGCATATTAAATATAATTTTCATATAAAGAGACCTTTTTTCAGGCCACTTTCATCTCCCTAAGTACAAAATACTTAAAACTGCAAGTGGATTAATCTGTGTCAGACTGGCCTGTTGCATTGTAGGGCAAGAATTCACTGATTTGAGTCTGGACCATGATTCTGTCAGCTGTTATCCATCTGGTTGCTTGTTGATGGTGGACAGCTTTAATCTTGCCGGTAGTCACCGAATACTTTGCAGTATTCAGCCCCGCATGCTTAGTTTATACAAATCAGCAGCCATCAGTGTTTATGGGAACCATTCAGTCAGTAAAAAAATTCTTCATGTCTTTGCTTTTGATTTTCTTGACAATTTCATTATGACCATCAAACAAAGTCCTACATTGTTTGGAATTCTTTTCTCCTAACTGCTGGCCTTAAAATCATAGGTCACTGCAGTATCTTAAATCCAAGTCATCTTTTTCTTTATTACAGGAGAGCTAAGATAAGTTAGAACAGTCAACCGAAGGGTGCAAAGAGATTGTTTTGTTTCATTACAGCTGTGTATGTCCCAGCAATCCATTGGGAATTGTCATTCCTACTTGTTTTGCAGTGCACAAAAAGTACAAACCCAAGGTTGGCCTCCATTGTGTCAGTCATACAGCAAACCCAGAATGTCCTTGTCACATGCTGCATATGGTATTCCTTTTTTTCAGTCGTCCAAGGGTTAATACATGAGGTCCTCGGACTAAGACTTTAGTATGTTTGATAGGATAGCATCTGGAGATTCAAAGAGAAATCTTGTTTATGTCAAGGAAGACTCCTTAGTTTTCTACCTTCTTTTTCCTGAAGATGGTTTTTACCATGATATTTTAACTCCTGATTATGACTTCTGAATATAAACTGTAATTTTCTTCAAAGAGACCTATATATTATTGTAAATCCATTTGGCTTTTCCTAGTTAACTAGTAATCCCGTCACTCAGGCTGATGGAGGAATTTAAACTACTGTTTTGTGCTTGATGGAAGTTAGAGGCACATGCTTTCCGTTCAGTTGTTAGGCAGTCTCAGCCCAGTTATTTGTGCAGCGGTAATTGTACCAACCTAAAGAAGGTTATTCCAAATTTACACTGTTATAAATAAGCATTTTGCTTATTCCAGTACATGGTCAGCATTAGCAAAGCACCTCATTTTCTATTAGATGTTTACAAACAGGAATAACAAACAATTGCTTGTTCTCTCATTCTTTCTTTCTTACCATCTGACAAGAAAAATAGCTTTGTTTTAGAGTGGTTATTGTGCTCAGTTTGTGAATGTCAGTGAGTGATTGTGGTCTGGGAGAGTTGGGGATATGTGTGAGAGCAGTCATGAATATGTTCAGTTTCACACTTCTGCAGAAGTGTCAAAAATGTGGAAATTGGTTTCACATTCAGTTTTCCACTTCACTTTTGCCTTTAGTGGGAAGATGTAATGTCATCTAGACAGTCATACTCTGAAAGTTTGGTCTTCTGTACAAGACCAAACTTGGCTCTACTATCTGGTGGCCAGCTCGTGCTGGCCTGTGTTTGGCTGCATGTTACAGAGGATACAGAAAAAAACATGTTCAGGGGAGAGGTGATGCTGCTAGCTAAGCGGGTGAACTGCACAGGGAAGTTTTCACTTTTAATGGGACAGAAATGTTTCCACTCCAGCTTTCTTGGATTTGTTCTTTTACTCCTCATACAGTTCATTTTGATACAAAAATAATCATTGGGCGATTCACTGAGACCTTAGGAGCCTAAGGTATTTCATAGCTTATGTCTAGAAATTGACCTTTGTCACCGCAGACATTTGTGTATCAAATTTGAGAAGTATAAAAGGGTGCCAGTGCTGAGGCCTGACTCAAAAGTCTGTATTGGGTATTCTGTATCATGGAGACTAGAACATTTTTGACGCATATTGCTCTTCTGGTAGTCTTTCTTAATAGCTTCAGCAGCAGCATTTACCCTTGTACTGCTTTAAGCTAAGCATTGGTAAACTTGGAAGATGTTGCTGATCAGTATTGCAGGAAAGAGTGGCTATCATAAAAGCTGCCAGGCTCCTAGTGGTGTTTAACAAGTATGCAAATAGTTTAGGAGAAAGCAGTGAGCCTTGAAGAAAAACTTTCAAGTAAGGGTTTGATAATGGAGGAACAATTACAGATGTGGCACTCCCAACTCATTTGATTAACCTCAGTAACTGATGAAAGCAGTTTAACTATCAAACATTTTTGTCCTACCTGCATGGTATCGAATGTTCAACTATGTTGTATTTCCCCTTTCTCTTATCTCCTGTTTTCTATACTGGTCCGTTCCCTCCTCTCGCTCCAGCTAGACCCTTGGAAGTGACCACCCAGTTTCAGTTACCTGGAGGTCTTAATTGTGCTAGATGATAGCTATGCAAGAAGTCCTTAACCACTGTCTGCAATTGGTTTCTCTAGGAGTTTCCTCTAGACTTTGTTGTTTTGGGGCTCTGAATATATTTTTGTTTATGCTTTGCATGCAGCTGAAACTTCTAAATGTGCATTTTTTACTTGAGGAATATTGAAGTGTGAAGTGAACACCCCATTTGTGTCTTGAACTAAAATCCATCCACCTGACAATCACGGTGCCAATAAAACTAGGAGGTTGCTAATGCTCAGTGTGTGCAGTCATATAGTCAATTGCCCTGAATAAAAAAGTCAGTGACAAATTTTAAAAGTTTTATGTCAGGGCTAGTGTTCAAAACATGTAATAGAAAATTAAGAAACAAGATTTTGGCCTAGATTTATCATTTAAATTCAACTGAAATGCTGCAGACTACTAATGGCAAAGATGACACAAATGGGGCTAGGATGGGGGACCTTTACAGAAGAAACGGGAGTGTATGAAGACATGTTTTAATGATTTGAATAGACTATTAAATAGTTACATTTTTAATCTTTTAAGTTTTGGCTTTTTGTTTTTCCACCCTTAAAGGGTGACATAGGATTTAATAGTGATAAATTCAATTAAGCCCTGTGAAGATCCAAAAGCTCTTTTAAAAAATGTTTATGAAACTATAAAATAATAGAGCAGATGATACTTTCTATGGACTCAAAATAAACTGATACAATATCAGAGAAAAACAAATCTTAAAATGCTGTGATATTTTTCCTTGTAAGTTTTTGTTGACTAAATGTCAAATGTCTTTTTGCCAGACTGGAGTTGCTGGGTACTTGATGGGTTTGGTATAGGGCTTTACTCGGTATTTCTGAACTTGAGGCCCTGAGTACATACCAACTTTTGATTTGACTCGGCTTGCATGTTAACAGGGGTTTTTTTCAGCTGCAAGTCTTGTGTAATTATCACTTCTAATTGTTTGCATTGTCTTTGTTTTGGGATTTCTTTGCCTGCTTTTGGAATTTATCACCATCCAGTGAGAAGGACACTAAAGAGCGGACTGACACCAGAAGAAGCCAAAGCACTGGGCCTCATCAGCACCTCCGAGATGCAGGTTTGACATCCCAGAGGTGGCGACGAGAAGA
The DNA here is from genome assembly GCA_025769975.1 of Gallinago jamesoni. Lineage (NCBI taxonomy): Eukaryota > Metazoa > Chordata > Aves > Charadriiformes > Scolopacidae > Gallinago > Gallinago jamesoni. The sequence continues at coordinate 85,457,785 of JAOQGH010000012.1, forward strand.
GCCTTTCATCTGAAGCACACAGGCTGACAACCCCTTGGTGTGTCATTGACCTGCCAGCCTCCTCTGCTGCTCCCAACGTCCCGTCCTCTGTTAGATCCATTCTAGTAAGCAACAACAGCGAAACCCCACAGCCAGGGCAGAAGGGTGCGCCACAGCTCAGCCCCACATCCAGACAGTAACTGAGGAGGCATTGTAGGTGAAAGCATATGGCTGCTTCTTCTCTCATGGTGTATTGATGTGGTAGGAGGGGGCTCTCTCTGGGTTATCTGTCATGTGAGCTGTATTTATGATGGCTTTCCTTGTGCCCTGTTTTAGTCATTGTAAATGTATGGCATTTTGTCAATGCAAGGAACAGTCCTTAAGGAGGCAAAATAACTCCCGTTACAGTGACCCCAATTTTCCTGAAGCAGATTCATTAAGCAAAGATGCACAGTTTGTGCAGCCCTGAGGTTTGGGGTTTTTTATTATTCTTATTTTGCCACCAAAGAATGTAAAAATGTACGTGTACCTCTGTATATGTACAGAATGAATGTGTGGACATGTGTGCATGTATCTATACACATACAGTCATGGTGTGAAATCATGCTCCTGCTGAAGATAGCTGGACCATGATTTTCACTCTGGGGCCTTACTGTTCCTGGACAGGAGGAAAAGAATGTCTTTTTGTAGGAACTCAGTGTTACTCAATGGGATTCACCCTGTGGGGCAGGAGATGGCCTGCAATACAAGTGGAAAACTTAGCGTCATAAATTCATGTGTATTAATACACACTCATACTGTACATAGCAGCATGCACATGGGGGAGAGGACAATGAATACCTCCCTCTTGTTGAGCTATGGCTGTACTGTGCATTTGTACAGTTTCAAAGAGATCTCTGCCAACAGTTTTACATACTCTATAAATGCATTCAGATGCTAAGATCAAGAAGTTTTGTTCACTTGCCTGTGCCCTTCATGCTGCTTTTCTCTGCTGCAAGGTAATGTGGTGGTGATTTTTTTTTCAAATTAATAGATTTGAATATGAAATGGCCCTGCTAAAAGCCTGCTGTGGTTTTGCTGTTCTTTACTCTTTTTTTGTGATTGTCCTTGATGCAAGTGAAGAGGGTACCACAGTGAACACTCCAATATGTTTGCCCTTATCTCGCTGTTTTATAACTCACTTTTATAACTGCCCTCAGCATGCATGTTTGAAGAACCTTTAGTCAACTCACCTGCCTTTAAGTGGAGGACATATACAGCAGAGAAAATGAATTGAACGCAGTCACCCGAACCAGTGCTGAGACACTTTGAAGAGAACTGCAAATAACCGTAACATAAAAGGGAACTTTTTAAGCCAAAGTCTGTATATGACCAGTTGATCCTCAAGGATGCACAAGATTATCTCTTTCCATTTCCTTAGCCTCTAAGATTAAGGGTGTGTCTGTACAGCAGTAACAGCTGAGGCTTCCTTGAAGCTAGTTAACTGGGAAAGTGCAGCAACTTAGTCATGGTAACAGGGTTTTATTTTGGCTGCAAAACACAATTGAAAAGTAGGGTTAATTAATAGTCTACACTGGGCTCCTAGTGCCATAGCTATGTTGCTTCTGGCACCCAAGCTAGGTCGGGTATGTCAACAAGTTATTCTACTCTGTTCTCATTAAGGACAGGATAATCAATGAAGATTGTTAAAGACAGTTGAACCAAACACATAAGCCTTTGAAACCTTGGTCATCCATTGAGCACACCATCCAAGTGATGAGAGAACCAGGTAGCTGACAGCACTGCAATGAGATCTGTGGTGGATTATCCTAGCTATGCTGTCTCTTCCTTGATCGTAACATTTCATTCTTTATATGCCATTGCTTTGCATCTTCACGTGTTAAAATCCATGTGTAAAAATTATGAGCAATGGTTCTTAAGGATATCATTGAGTTGGATCTGTTTTTCCCCTCAGCTTGTTAAAAAGTCAATTGTAAAAGTAGACAGAAGGCAGTAGTTGTGTAATTAATAAAGTGGGTTGTATATTTGAAAGCAATGTAAAGGAGGAAGCCGGTTAGGAAACAGAAAGAAGTGGCATATAATTAATTTCACTGTAAAATAAGCGAGACCCATGAGCATCTGGATTTTAAAGTGGATCTTTATGTGCTGCTCATTATGGACTTTATAAATCTCTCTTAAGGATGCTTAGAACAAAGAAACGAAGGTAATGGGGGTTTGTGGACGTCTTTGAGGTCAGAAACAAGAGGAAGACACCCTGAATGTAATGGTCATGTTGAACTGTGATACTTGCTAAGTGATAATAGAAGCAAAAAATGCAACAGAATGCATTTATGCTGCCAGAGGTCCTATGTTTGATTGGAGGGAGAAAATCAAACAAGTTTTTAAAAAGGAATATTTTAATTAAAACATGCTGAATGTGCAAAGTAGGTGGCTGTTGGTGACCACTTGCTAACAGGAAGTAAATTTGTGTTTCATTTAGACATAGTACAGCATCTCTGTCTGAAACATAATATAACTGATGAATTACTAATAGTTAGGCATATGTATTATCCAAAAATTGTGCAAAACATCATATGCTCCTTATTGAGGAGAAAATTAAATATGGGGAGAGGGATTAGTATAAGTTCAGGACAAAAAGCTGGTTTCTTTCAAATTCTCTGGATGCAGGTGTCTTGCATGTGAAGCATATTTATCCTTGTCTATTTTTTCATTATGTTTTTCTGTATTTTTGCCTAAGTTCCTGCTCTCTATCTGTAAAACTGATCCCAATTTTTCTGAAAGACAACTTGGTCTTGTTTATGCAGTAGTGTACGGTCAGATTAATTCCACTGTCCTCAGTGTTTACTGCAACAAGATCATCAAGCACAGTAACAATGGAATAACTACAGAAAATATTTCCATTTTGGTTCATGATAAAAATGGCCAGCAGCCCAATGTGCAAATCTGTAAAGTGACAGTATTTCCTCTGGAGTCTGCTAGCATGTCTTGACTGTGGGAATAACATTTGGTCCCCTTCATCTAACTAGTGGATTCCAGATGAAATGGAGGAATTGGTTATATCTGCATGCCTTTGTCATTCTGTCTAATCAGGTTGTAACCTTCAGGATTTGAGTTGCTGCCTGCTCCTCCATCATCAAAAGAGCTCACCATAAGGATGTAACAGTTGTTTTAAAACGTGTGTGAGATACGGAGTGGTTTTGTGACAAATATAAAGGTCTTGGAAACACAGTGTAGTAACACATGTTCCCATTTCTCACTTAGAGATCCATGAAGGCTGTTTTTAAATACTTGCAGCCATAATAACTACCTCTCTTTCTCATAGTACCAGTCAGCTGCACTGTAGCCCCCAGAGTTTTCTATCTCTACCAAGCTCTCAGAGTTGCTGCTGCTGTTCATTTCAGCACCCATCTGCTGCCAATAATTTGCCTGTCCATCTACCACCATAATGCCTTCCTGATTTGGATGCTGAGGTAAACTTTAGCATATGAAATGGCCGCCAAAGGGAAGCTATCCTAATTTCCTTTCATCTCCCTTGGTGTTTAAAAGCAGACTGCATACAAATACTTTGTATTCCCTCACTCCCAACTGAGGGATAACTTTCAGTAGCAGTTATGTGGCTGTGGTGAAGGAACACTCTGAGGGAATGCCGTGTGCCACAATCAAGAGTGAAAGGTCCCTCACGAAAATTAAATTCATCACTCTTCACCTTTCGGTAAGGCCAGGCATCAGGCTCATGGGTTCCAGATGTTTTATAGCCCCTTGGCTGCTACATTTGACCCTTCTGTTTGATAGATCCCTGTTCATAATCCAAAATCAACAAAAAAAAGTTGAGGTTTAGTGAGGGTCTTTCTTGCTTTGATCAATACTGGAAACAGCATCAAAGGCAGTTTTCAAAATACATTTCTTTTTCTCTTTTGACCCCCTTTTATTGTAAATCTCTGTAGCAATTGAGTCTGTCAGCAAAATAAGGCATCAGATTTGTAGATAGACCAAACTTTGGCTTTACCTTAACAGAACGTCACGTGTGAATATCTAGATAAGAGTTCATGCCCTGATTTGACAGAAATTTGGAGTCAAGAGTCTTGGTGTGACAGAACAGCAAGGGCCTCTTTCAAGGTGCTCCATTCCTCCTCAAGGTACTAGGTAACATGGCAGGACAGCACCTTAAATCCCTGGTATGCTATGCTGTAAACATACCCTGGTGAATGTGCAAAGCCACTGAAAGGTCACAAGTGACAACTACAACATCTACTGCAAACCTAAGGGGCAGGATGCCACTGTAGGTGCAGTAAATGGTTCCTTTTGCCAGGCATCGGCTCTACACCAGCGTCCATCCAAAATGCTTCAGAAACCGTTTGTCCAATGGTAGCAGTGTGGATTCAAGTGTGCCTACACTGTGTGGTTATTTTGCTTTGATGTCACTGAGATGAAATGGGAGCAAGGTGGCAGCCTACCAGTCTCACATCCTTTATCCTCCCGCTACAACTGGGATGTGGTGGGGACGCGGTGTCAGACAGCAGCATGAGCATATTCATCTCTTTTTCACTCCTGAACTCTCACTACACAGGTACCACTCTTCTCGTTTCATTACCCATCAGGGGGATTGTGCGTGTGTGCGCAGGCAGGGCCTGACCCTCTGCCATGTTGGGATGATGGCTCTGCCTTTCCAGCATCGGGATGCAAGTAACACTTCTCTAAGCTCTAAGGACTATGACTGGTGATGCTTCTCCACAGGGAAAACTGCCAGGTACTTGCAGACCCTGAAAGAAAATAAACCGACGTATTTTGGAAAGAGAAAACGTTTGGTTACGGGCAACTGTTGAAAATAATTTGCAAACACTTGAGTAACTTTTAAAGCCTACCTTCCTGTTCTTTGAATGGGGCAGCAAGTGGCTCAGTTGGCATTTCAGATGTGATCCCAAGAGGTTTTTGGCAAGCAGTTTAATAGTTACATAGCAAGTAATTCAAAGAGTTTCAGAGATGTTGTATAGTTTTATGTTTACTCAAAAAAAATTAAAATTATTTCTAATTAGTCCATTTCACATTGAGTGGCAGATAGAGAGATATTTTGTTTAATCACTATCTAATACAGAAGCTTCTGTGAAAGAAAAGGTTTATTTGTAGCATTGGGTGCATTTCTCCTTTTTAAAGACTGTCTTTGCGCCTATAGTGTCCTTTTATTGTGAGCTGGGAATTGTAAAAAAATGTAAAGTAGAAAAGGACGTGTTTTGTAGACGAAGGAGAAATACTGTAAAATTGTGTAAATGTTACTACTCATGTTTTTTCGTGTTCTGTGTAGCATAGTGTAAAATAGGCTTTCCAGCAGTGTTATTCTGTGAATTGTAATTTAAAAACCAAGCCATGCATGGTCAGAGATATTGTCTAGAGGTCCTTCTGTTTGGTTGAGTTCTTGGTTTTGTTTGTTGTTTTCTCATTTTAGGTAAATTTGTTTTATGTTAAATTCAATTGTCCATGAAACTGCATTTTTTGTTTCTGAGTTTTATTTCATAAAGAACTTGAATTACTCTTTTAATATTTTATTACACACGAAACTCACCTACCGTTTGTATTGATCCCTCAGAAGCTTTGTCACATTTAGTATAAACCAGGGGGATTCTTTTTAACACCCCTCATTTGCCTCTTCTCCCCCACTTTCCCTGTTTTACTGTCTGGAAAGATGCAGTCACACTTTTAATTTTTTTTCTGTGCCATGCAGGGTCAATATGGAAAACCGACCGCAGACCTGTGTCCAAAATTTCTTTATATAAGTAGTTTAAAAGCTCACCTCTACAGCATTATGTAAACACATCTTGCAATAAAGCTTTATAAAGCACCTACTCGGCTGGTTCTGCTTTTGTTGATGAAGCCAATCATGGGATCTTTGGTGGGAAATGGATGGGAAAAGAGAAGGGACATAGGTTGTTTTTCCCATATCCTCTGACTACCTGCAAAGCCACCACGTGGACAACAAAACAGCTGCCATTAAACCCTATGGGTGGTCTGATCATAAAAAGCTGATCTTTTACCCCTTGTTTCACAGTTTCAGCCTAATTCCTAATCTTGAGTGAAGAAAATGAAAATGTGTCTCTGGTTCTCAAGGATTTCAGTAATCCAGCCCTACAAATCCTCACTAAACGTACAGGGTTCCTGCTTGCTGCCATTGGCTTGGAGTCTGTTCCCGTCCCAAAAATCCTGTGTGCACAGAGCACGTTGCGTACAGGTATGAGATTTATAGAAGCAAATGCAAACAAAATGAAAGACTACCTGTATGCAGGGGAGCATTTCAGATTGCCTCTGCACCAGGGCGTGAAACACTTACCGTGTCTGCCAGCGCTCCATAACTGTACAGGTGGCCAGTAAACGAGACGTGCCTTTAGCTTGGCTGAAATACATTCCACGCATCGCATCACCCTGGTATGTAGTTTTCTGGTGGCCACCTATGAGCGTGCCTGGACTGGCAATTGTCTTGCAATTTTCTCTATTTGCTTGTGTCTGATTCTTTCACTTCTTTTCTTTTGATTTCCCAGCACTTGAGAGAGACTGAGTTGACAAAGGGGACATCTCCGGCCCTACGGAAGGTGAGCCATAGCACAGGGACTCTCACAGCTTCAGTGACTACAATGAGGAGGACGGTCAAAGTGACATGTAGAAACTTAAAGTGCTCAGACTAAGTAACTGTAACTGCTCTTCACAAGTAACTGCTCTTCAGAGTTGCACATATAACAATGTAAAAATTCATTATTCAAAAACAGCTACGCACGCCTGTAGTGGCATCCTGAAAGGTAAAGTAGATTAACTGAGAGAGAATTCTCACTGATGGTTTCTGAGATTGTAGGAGCTGGTATAAAATGCTAGGTATGTAAGCCTCCATAGGGAAAAGCACCACCTTCCTCCTTTTTAATTAGTTTTTAAAGTTATTTCAAATAAAAAAGATGCCTTTTGGGATATGGCTGAATCCCTGAAAGAGCTGCTTAGCATTCCAGATGCACTGGTGTAAAGTCTAGAGGATGAAAGGCTACTAGCCAGAAATGTGGTAATGCTTTTTAAAATAAATATATAAACCAAGTTTATTGGCCAGACACTTTTCTTTTCTATCACAGCATATCCATTAGCAATTCTAAATTCCAGATGTGCAATGACAATGCATACATATATTTTTCAGACCTGGTGCCCAGTCAGAACTCATATGTTGTCACAGAGAAGCCTCTGGCCTGTAGTCAGGGAACAAGTAAGTATGCAGATTATCCATTGCACAGCTGCATGCCCTGGTTTATAGACCCTTCAGAACAGTTTGAGAATACACAAATGACAAAAAAAAATACATTTTTTTCCTATTATAATTTCTCCAAGTTTTCTGATGGGAATGCAGTTTGGAAAAGAGAGAGGGCTGTTCTTGAAGCTTTACCTCTTGCGAGTTCCTTTGCAGGAAATGAAGAAGGACGGCTGTACTCCATTAGTCAACTATCTGATGAGACGGACCTCTGCTGGGAAATCCTGAAAGGAACATAGTCTACGTGAGGTGTCACACCAGTGAGGGCCTCTCTTCCTACCTTTTCCTGAATGATTTTTGAGTAGGACTCAGCTGTCTGAGAGGTACTGCACTGAATAATATTGCTTTACAGTTCCTGGGAGTGAGAAAAGGCTGTTCTCCTCCCCAGTGCCCACCACTCTCTCACTGCTCCACCAAGCTCACTCTCTTGCTTGAGCCAAGTCAAGAGCCTTTCATTTATTATTTATCTGGATCTATTTGCAAAACACCATGAAGCATGTCAACGTGCAGAAGACGTGCACCAGCACTGTGAAGAGTGAGACTCTTTTGGTGTCCCAAAGGGGACTCCCAGGATCACCAGCCCCATCCCGTGCCATTACTTCTGTAATGATGACCAAAAATGCTTTAAGTGTATGTTACAATCTTACAAATAAGTTTATAGCCCCCTGTTGGTGAGTGTTCAGATCTCTCAGCCTAGACAATAGACAAAATGACTAGTCTTAACATTAATACGTTTTCCTTTGCTTGATCCATACTTAAAGTAATACAAGAAAAGCAGCGCTTAACAAGCAACAACAAAGACAAAGAAAATAACAGTGAAATCCAACACTTGAAACTGGACAAACTTGAAGGTAAAGGTGAGGTCAAAGCCATGTTATAGCCTCCAGTAAACTGGATCTATCTCAAGGTGACATTAGCCAAGTCTGTCTTGGAAGAACACCGCATTTGCTAAACAGTAGTGGTTTGAAATCTTCTGCCTGGCACGGGGAGCACAAAGCCCTTCCAGAGCCTGGCAGGGCTCAGGTGAGGGGCCGACAGGTGGCAAAGGTTCTGGAGTGTATCCATCACGGCAAAGGTGTGGGAATTTATTTGGCATGTGCCATGACTTCATGTTGGATATAAATGTTTGTACTAAAAACCTTAGAGAAACCTGTGAAAACACATTTCATACAGGTATCCAAAAGCTACAGCAGGGTGAAAATTCTCCTTTTTAATATAGCAATGAAATATTCAGACTCTTGAACATGAAAGAAAATGAATTCTCCTTCCATCCTTATCCAAGCTTCCCATAAATATGCGCTGGGAGGCTTAAATAATCTTGGCAAGACATAGCAAAGGAAAATTATTGTTAAAAAAGGCCCTGAATATCGTTTCAACAAACTTTTTCCCCACATAAACTTATGGAAAATTATCAACCTCATAGTAAAGTCAAGAAAGAAGGAAACCTCTTCCTGCAAAATGCCACGATACCTATTGAACACAAAGTAACTTGCTTTCACATACGTTTGTCTGGAACACCTCCCAGATATGCTGTGTTAATTATATGGAAAAATAGCTGTTATTAAAAATAGCAGGTTATTAAATTAATATCTAAATAATCAGTGTCATAAATATCTATGTCACTGTATCTAAATAACAGTGTCAACAATGATGATTTATATAAAGCTAGCTGTGAATAAAATGATAAAGAATATCAGAATATCTGAATATCAGAAAGTAGTGACCAAAGCCAAATGAAAATTTGATGCTATTGGCTCCATGAGCAGTGGAAAGAGTGTGATGGACTTCAGTGAGGTTGAATCAAGCCCTCAAAGATAACTCTTAGAATGTTAAACTTGATGGAAAATGCAATTGTTTTTCTGACAAAAAGGCCCTAAATCTTTTTAATCTCACCAGTTTCACTTGGGAATTTTCTTTCAAAAAAAGAGAGCATGCTATAGCCTGAAAACCAAGATTGAATCCTTGTTTCCAGAGAAATTATCTCAAAATGTGTTCACATTACAAGCATGTGGGGCAAAACACAGCTAGCATCCAAAATTATATAGTCTGGAAATTCTACATATTTTTAGAAGCCAAAACACTGCAAAGTCTGAAAACAAAATAACCTAGAGCAGTCAAGTGCAATTTTTATATTTTTTTTTTTGCTATGGAACATGACAACCATTAAAACTCCTCATAGGAAAATAAAATTTTAATAGAAACTCTATTATTGTTACAAAATTCCTTAGCATGTGTTTACAGACAGACACTGGTAGATGGGTTACTAGAAACTAATAAGTTTAAGAACTTAAGAACTACTTAAGTCTTAAGAATTACCAGTATAAGAATTTTCTTGCCATGTAATTTTGCTTAAGGTACTAATTCTTTCTCCAAGCCTGCATCCTCCGTGCAATGTTAACTTACACCATCTTTAGGGGTTTTTTCTTTCCTATGATGCAGACGAGTTGGTTGGCATATAGAATCACATGTAAATTGCTTATTATTCAATAATAACCTGTAAATCTTTCTAAAGGTAATTGGGGTATTCATAAAATTGTGATTACTTGATATTTGTTAATATGAGTGGGCATTACATTAAGGTATTGTAAAAGCTAAATATTTGTACGTTCAAATACCGATCAGCAACATTATATAAACTGTTTGTGGGGGAGTGTATCTCTGTGCATATTTATGCTTATGGCACATCACAGGTGGATTTTTAAATATGCAAGTGGATTTTGAAATCTGGTAACTTGTTCTTTTGACTTCTGAACATAATTTTGCAAGGTGGAAAGGCAAGGAGATGATTATACAAGTGGTTTAACTTGTGCCAAGTATTTATTGGTAAGGGAGATTGACAGTGTCAGAAATTAGCAAGGTTTATTGCTCTATATCTTTCAGAGCATGAACTCTCCAACCAGTGATGAGACAGAAGACCTAGTACACTGGGATATGGATCTCCTGAAGAGTGAGCAGCGGTTTGTTACCTGTTTCTTACACATTCTTAGTGTCCTTCTTAGTCATCTTCTACAATCACAACTTTCATGTTTAGATGTCATAAGCTTGCAGGGTCCCAGTAAAACACTGAGGGAACACTGAGGCATGTGTGAAAACTCAGTCTATCAAAGAGGGCTCCTCCCTGCAGAAAGGACACTGGGGGAGAAGGAACAAACAGATTTGGGGGGGAGGGAAATAACATCAACACACAAATCAGCAGTATAGGGTAAGAATAAGTGAGAGAAAGCCCTAATGACAAAGACAAGATTATTACTTTGATATACAGGTGAAACCAGCAAAGAAAATCAAAGAGATCATTTTAGCAGCAACACTTCAAGTGTTGGACTAAGTGAAGCACAGAGCAGTACTAAGTTTGAAGGCAGGAAAGAGATTTTTAGCTGAATATGCGAGGTAGAAAGGTTGACTTTTAGAGAAGTTCCGTATTAATTAACCTACATGAAAACAGGAAGGGGATGGGTTATTACGTGTGTGACTACAAGGAGAGAAGAGCAGTGTTTATGAAGAGAGTGGATAAGAAAGGGGACATCATACACTTCCTGAGTGTTAAGTGTATTTGCCTTAAGCAGGCTATCTAAAATCTGTTTTAAGAGAGTTTGGTAATTTCCCAGATGTCTTTTTTGCAGTGAGTACCAAAACTATGATTGCAAGGGTCACAGAAAGGACCAGTCACAAAGCAGGGCTTCGGGCCTTGCTGCACTCAGACAATCACTAATCACTTTAGTATGTAGCAATGAAGGCGTCACCTCTTGGGCTACAGTAAAACCCTGACTGGGGTACAGGGCGTAAGCTGTGGTTCAGCTGGTGTTGCACCTCTGTCTTTGGCAGAAGGAGCTTGGATTCCTCACCCTCTGGATCAGTGTACAGGACTCTTGCTGGGTTGAGCATCATCAGCTTTGTGGCTTGTGACTCTCCTCTTGTCAACATCTGTATTAAAGCAGCAGTGGACACGGAAATGGCCAGCAATTCTCTTTGGTAAAGGATACTCTTCCCTTTTCCTCATATAAAGTACCTTAGGGCTCCTTCAATTAACATTCCGTACCCTTTTGATGGCTAAAAATATTGATACAATGCTACTGGAATTGACAAGAACAAGGACCAGAGCAAGTTGGAGGCTGCAGACAAGATGCCAAAGAGTCTTTTAAGCAAGAAAGCAGAGAGAGCCCTCTCATCTCAAGGGCTATTGAACATTGTGGAGATGGCTGCCCTGTGCTTTACATTGCACAAGACTTTGGTAAGAAATATTTCAGTCATCAGCTCAGAGGATTTTGCAAATCTGTGCCACTGAGGTGCAGTGTATCTCCCCTAAACAAGCAGAAATTACACATAGGGTTATGTTGGTGGTTCTGAACACTCGATAAAACAGCAGTTGGTTACTGCCCCTGTAGTCAGAGATCTCATAAATATCACTGACAGAATCATTGGTTAAACTTGAGATTGTTTTCTCCTTTGTCACTCACTCCTTGTCCACCCTGATGTAGTTATTCTCTCTTAATAAACTGTCTGGGTCAGCAGATACAGATGAATTTTAATGCAGTTCCTCCCCAGCTGCCAAAACTGATAGAGGAAATAGGAAGATGAGAGTCAAATAGCTCTGTGGTCTCCCCAGTCAGACTGTTAGCAGCTTGGCTTTCTCCTTGGCAGTGAAAAGGGTGTAATTTTGGAGAGAAAGCTGGCTTAATGCAATGCAGAAAATGTGTATGTTTTCTGCATATAAGGAACACAATTCACAGGAAACTCTGAAAAAGCTTTACAGAAGGTATTCCTTCTTACAGAAGGTGTTCCTGACAATATTGCCATCTTTACAGTATTCAGAGGAGTTTTCTTGCAAAGTCAGAGTACAAAGAGAAAAAATAGCCCTTGAGAAATATTTCTTACTCCAGGTAGGTAGCAGTTGGCTTTCTCTTTGATGACTGTAAAATTTCCAGGTATTCATTGTCCTATGATTTTGTTTCTGTTAACTCTTCTTGGCAAAAGGTTCCAGGAATGCATTGCACTTGGTCTACAAATTTCCTTGTGTGGTGTCTGATGCCACAGTACTGACCCAGGAGTAAGAACAGACCCCTCAGAGCACACCCCTCATGTTTTCAAACTAATACCACTGTGTTCCCTTTCTGTGCTTCCTTCCTGGGATCTGGAAATAAGGAATTCTCTACAGGTCATTGAGTTGAAATACTCATTTTCTAATTTTAGCTTAATACCTAATACTGAAAATACTGCTACCAAAAAGGGAATATAAATAAGCTGATGCTCTTTGCTGTTTCGTGCAGAAACTTTTTTTTTTACTACGTTCTATGATTATGTCACCGACAAACATAGGTACGTTGAAAAGATGAACTTGAATGTAAAAGGCATCAGAAAGCTCAAAATGTTAAAGCGCAGAAGATAAAAAAATGGGGAGGGAGGGAGAAGAAGGGGCTGTTATTATGGAATCCAGTCTGGGAAATTGAAGTAACTTGATGAGGAAACTAAAACCAGCATTATTTTGAAAGGTAGTCAGCCTTGATGACCCTCCTGCAAAAAAAAAAAAAAAAAAGAAAGAAATTTTAAATAATAATGTTTCTGTGTTTTCAAACAAAATACAATTTTTTTAAGTGCAAAACATACATTAGTTCTGAAATTCTGATAAATAGAAAAGAAAGTGTTAAGAATCTGGAAAAAAATTCAGATTTTCATTTTCAAAAATTTGAAGCTTTTTACTTTATTTGTACTGATTAAGACCCCTGTTCTAATACCTCAAAGGTATTAATGGGACATAAAATTCACTTCCTGTTAAGTTATAGAGTGATAGATCAGAAAGCCACACCAATCTAGATATGAGGACATAATGGAACATGAGTTGCTCATGTAAAGGAATAATTACTTATTATCTACACTTTGCTTATTGACATATCTTCAGTGGGAATTTGAGACCTAGAAAAACTGAAGTTGGAAGAAAAAAGGTCAAATTTAGAAGTCTGTGTTCACTAAACTGCAAAACCTTTGATATCTAGCAGCAAAGACAAGTGAGCCAGACTTCCATAAGTCATCTTTTCATTTAGATTAATACAGTATGAAAAACTGTAGGTAACACTAGTGCTTCAAATAGAGCATAGAATGCTACTACTAATACCCATATTCATGGTAAGAGTTCAAGAACTCTCTCAGAAAAAGGGAGTTTAAAACAGTTTGCTCTGGTATGTGTTTGGACTATGTAAATGGATATACAGTTTTAGAAAAGATGCTGGATTAAATTCTGTAGGCAATTATATCTGTTCAGCTCTGTTGACTTGATAGATAAGCAGCAAACAGAATTTGAGTTTCAATTAGTACTCCTCTACTCTGATATCATATGATTCTCTTACACTTTTATGAACTTTAGGTTTAAGTTGAAATTTCACCTCACAGCACAAACTGATGGAGAAGAGGATTTCTTCCTTCTGCTTTGAACCAGATTAGATCTCCTTGCAATTTGGCTATTGGAGCTGTAAATGCATTTCAGAGCAGACTGTAGTACCATTAGATACAGAATTGTTTATATAATGCTTAGTCATGGTTACTTATCAAGAGCCCAGTTGAATCAGACTGAAGGATGTTTGCACTCAGTATGATTATGGTATAAATGGCATTTTGCTGCAACAATGAGGAAAAGAGGCAATCTTTGCTTGCTCCCATTATAAAATGGGAATGCAATCTTGAGTGCAATTATGTCAGAAAAATTCTGTCTGTTATTCAAGCCTACGTTATTATTAAGTGGATTTTCCACTATAGATCCTTTTCTGAGATGTTTTGAGTTCATAACACATCATAGCAAATGAGTTGTTAAAAAATACACGAACCTTAAGAGCAGCCGTGTCAACATTTCAGATGTTGTGACCAACCAATTTAGTTCTCTTAATTGAGAGGACTGTGGTTGAAGGATTAACTGCCTTGTGGCATGTGTTTTCAAGGTCTTTACTTATACTTGGCAGAAATGACATTATCCACAGTTTTGGAAAGAACTTTTGGCTGAAGTTTCTGGCTGTGATGAACCTCATGAATATAGATATGCCCAGAGGGTAGTTGGAGTTGAAGTAGGCCATGAGACTTTGGAGACTTTTTTTTTCCTTAAAATGATGATAATATTCTCTGTGTCACCTCTAAAGTTTTAAAGTTTGTGTATGAGGGTACAAAATATCCCTGCCATCTAAAATATATGCCAGGTCCTGCACTTGGGTCACACCAACCCCAGGCAGTGCTACAGGCTTGGGGAAGGGTGGCTGGAAAGCTGCTTGTCAGAAAAAGACCTGGGGGTGTTGGTCAACAGCAGGCTGAACGTGAGCCAGCAGTGTGCCCAGGTGGCCAAGAAGGCCAACAGCATCCTGGCCTGTATCAGGAACAGTGTGGTGAGTAGGACTCCTGAATCAGGAACAGTGTGGTGAGTGCTGTGTCCAGTTTTGGGCCCCCTACCACAAAAAAGACATTGAGGTGCTGGAGTGTGTCCAGAGAAGGGCAACAAAGCTGGTGAGGGGTCTGGAGAATAAGTCTTGTGAGGAGAAGCTGAGGTAGCTGGGGTTGTTCAGTCTAGAGAAGAGGAGGCTGAGGGGAGACCTCATCGTGCTCTATAACTACCTGAAAGGAGGGTGCAGAGAGGCGGGGGTCGGTCTCTTCTCCCACGTCACAGGCAACAGGACAAGAGGAAATGGCCTCAAGTTGTGCCAGGGGAGGTTCAGATTGGACATTAGGAAAAATTTCTTCACGGAAAGGGTTATCAAGCATTGAAATAGGCTGCCCAGGGAAGTGGTTGAGGCACCATCCTTGGAGATTTCAAAAGACAAATTGACATGGTGCTCAGGAATATGGTTTAGTGTTGTGTGTGTATTTTGTTTGGTTGTGGGTTGTGGGGTTTTTTTATGGTTGGACTAGGCAATTCTGTGATTCTCTCTATTAGATTATAATGGTCTGATTACCGCTGATCTGTCAGTGAGAGTAGTCGCAACTGCTACAATTTCAGCGCCTGTGTAACGAGAGGTTTAATAATTAATTGCAGACCAGTTGCATCTCAATACAGTAAGCCAATGGCTATTTGAGTACATAACTGTTTGCCCATATGTATATAAAACGCAGCTGAAATGAAAAAACAAACAAACCAAACCCAGCCTGACCAAACCAAATAATTCTAGAAGAAGGTCCTGAAAACTCTCCCAGGGACTGTGGGTGAATTCACACCATATTATACTGCGTGTTTGATTAACTTCTCATCAAGGAGTCTTCTGAAAAGCAGAGGTCATGTCACATCTCACGTAGGTGGCAGAACATCTCAAATCTTCCAGACATCACCTGGAGGAGCACCCATTAGAGACAAGCTAGAGTGCTTAGGCAAGGTTTTATGAAGTTGAAAGGTAGCTGTTGTTAAGTGAGTGGCACTCTCTCTGTTTATGCTGCAGGTCATATTTTGGCCAGTGACAAGCAGGTGACCAAATTTTGCTGTGGGTGTATGAGTAGCTCCTGAAAACATGAGGAGAGCAGAGAATGTGTGTCTGAAAGAAGGGCTTAACTATGGGCTTTAGAGCATGACAAGTCCAGCTCAGAACAGGTAATCAGCACTTAACTTAAATGAATATTGTTCTTTACACCTACTCAACCTCAAAGATGTGCCAGCAAAAGATCTGCATGCATAAAAATACCTTTGAAAACAGGCATCAACAGCACATAGGGCTTGGTGCTGTACAGGTAAGTAAGGCAGGGGCAGTTCTTGCCTTGAGTAGTTAAAAAAAATGTGATAATGCATTTGCTTTGCTTTGCACAATAGCCAAAAATCAACTGCAGCTGCCCTCATTTTACCAGAAGAGCCTTGGAAAACAGTTATGGGATGTGGAGTCGTGATGGGATGGTTCAATCCACTTGCAGGTTACAACAGCACATTTACCTCATGTGGCTGGGAATATCGCAGGGTCCACATGCAAAATGGATGGGACTGTGGCTCTAACTGGTCACAGATGCAGCTCTGCTATTTTAATGCTTTGCTGTCACTTGTACATCCATGTGTTCACTTTGACACTGATGTGTTAATCACTGCTGCATTGATATCCTACTCTGTTGCAATATGGCACATCAGAAAGCCAGTTCTTAATGCATTTGAAGTTCTTAATGCTCTGTTGATGCTTACAGCATCTGTTTGTATTAAAATGAAAAGGAATGCATTTTAAAGAGTTAAACAACTTCCAGAATGCCTAATATAGATTGTATCTGCTTCATTGCTTTTCTAATCCAATCTTGTTTTCTCATCAAGTAATGATCTGTAGTTTGTTTAAATGAACTGATTTCCTAGAAAAAAGCACAAATTAATTATATTACTGTCCTTGAATACTTCCAGTTGAGGCAATATAATATTACTTTTTCCATTTATTTGGGGGGGCGGGAGGGGGGATTAAAAGAGCATGCTGTATTCCACTGGGTTATCCCCATTGCCCTCCTTCACTCCTGCACAGTGTTTGCATTCTGGAATCCTACTGGTATTCAAAATATTATTGAAAGTTTGTTCCCCCGGACTAGAGATCCCCCAGCAAAAATCTTTCAGGACTTTTGCATTCAAGATATTTGGACCTAATGATTTTTTCATAGTTTCTCCCTTACTGAATACTGCTTAGCAGAGTGGTTAAAAACTTACTTTTCTTTTATAAAATGAGTATCTTGTTCTGCTTCTTCCCAGAAGCAGGACAGAAACATTAATGCCATCCTTCTGTCTTTTCTCCAACAACATTCCCACATTAAGTTTTACTGCTAATGAGCTATCCTGTTGCAAGGATTAACATCTAGTATATGCAAATTTCTTCTTAACATTTGTAGCTCTGCCAGTCATCGTTTCTGTTTCTGCCATCTTTTTTTTTTTTTCATTTGACATTTATCACCTCACCATTAAAAAAAATATGGGCTTTTAGCCAAAGTTATCTTCTTTCCTCTTTGGAAAATCAGGAAACCAAATTATCCAGTCAACAGCTGTCACAGTATTCAAAGTTTTCATTCACAGTTTTCTCTCTAAATTTTCTGTGCCACTTTTTTTCCTCTTTCAAATTTTTCAGAACTAAATACCACATATAGTATTACATGGAGCTATTATCCATGCATATATAAGCTGGTTATGTACACAGTGTTTTAATATATTTTTATCTGTCATTTAAAGATTCAAAAATTAGAAACAAACGTTAGAAAGTGTTAGAAAGTTAAAGGGGCAAACAGGGATTCAGTTACTCTAACATAAAAAAAAAAATTATGGTTGTAAATAATGCACATGGTAAGGTTCTTGAACAAATTCCTGTATTTATCTACTATGAGATTTATTGGACAAAATGTAAAATTGTATAAATGTCAGTAATCACAATGAACTTTTTCTGAATATGGCTCCCCATACACACTGTCTATCATAAATGCTGTAACTACCCATTTTTCAGTCCAGTCAATTTGCAAACCCACCACTTAGATTCATATATTTTGTGACCCTGTTGACTTGAGGAGAAAGTGAATTAGAGAGAGAAGTAAAACCTTAAAAGATGCATGGAGTGTCAGTGTATCCTTACAGAATGGTGTAATTGTTTTTAATGGTCCTTACTTGCTGACAGAAGGTGGCATGGTTAAAATCTTACAAGGATATTCCAGGCTAGTATATGGAATGAAGCTTGAACCTTCTGTATTTACCATCCTTGAATATTTGAGGAAAAATCCTTTCATCTTGAAAGTTAGAGAGACTAAATAAGCATCTTTAAGCTATTTAATCAGCAGAGAAGGGATGTGGTGGATTACTGGGCTACACAGAACTGTGTTGTATTTGGAGGGGGCAGCTTTAGGAGAGGAGTGAGTAATATCAGTGCACTCAGGAACTGATGTTGAAACCAGATACAATGAAGATGATCTCCAGGGTATTCTTTCTGATCCTTTTTATTACTTTGTTGTCGAAATTGTTTTCTAATATTATTTATTGTCCCAAATATCATGTTCCCATCTCTTGAAGAAAAAATGCTGCCCAGTCTTTTATCTTCTTGTGGTTGCATTTCTTTGTCTCATTACACATTTGTTTTTATGAAGTATTTGATCATATTTTCCAAAAATTATTTAAGCTTTGAGTATCTTTCTAAAAGATTTTTTTAGTTCAGCCAAGAAGTTATGGGCCTCAGGCAAGAGCTATTAAATGAACTTCAGTCATCTCTACAATGACAGAAATCAGACAAGTTAACTATTGTGATGGATGTCGAGCGGGCCATAATAATGTATAAATACATTGCTGACCTTGTTACAGGGTAGTCACTGTTTGAGTACATTGATTAAGTCTAAAAAAGAGGCTGTAAGGAAACAATGACTCAAGATAAGCCATTCCACAGGAATAGGATAATAAGAGACCAACTGGCTCTGAGAGCACTGGCGTGATATCCTGCTGAGACTATTGGACTGGTTTTGTCTAGAAGGGCAACAGCCCAAGAACTGACAAAAACAAAAGGACTCCCTCTTTCCAGGGAGGAGCTGGTTATTCAAGAGGGAAATCATACTGTTCTCAAGACCCACAAGGCCCCATATGTAGAAAGAAGGACTGGTATGACCAGATGCACATGTGCTTTTTGCTGGTTTTGAAACAATTTGAGGGGTTTCTTTTCATTCTGTCATGGCTAAGGGAGCTTCATCCAGGTCTTAATTTGCAGTGGCCTATGAGCACATTCTTTGTTTTTGTCTAATTTTCTATCCCCTACTTTAGTAAATCATGTTTGTAATGGAATCTCTGGGGTTATTTTCTGCAGTGTACCAGCTAATGTAGCAAGTTTCTAGAACAGTGGTGCTGTGGTGTGCCTCCCATGTGGTGATTTGTGGCCACATTAGTCGCATGATCTGCTTTCTCTCCTGTCACTGAAGGTCTTTCCCAGGAAATTTGGCACCTCTCTTTCACAATTGCTTAGATATGCAAGCCTAAAATTGTCCACATACATGACTTCTGAACTCATGTTTCCCAAGTAATGAAGAAAACCCCCAAGGAACATGTGTTTCTGCACTGCAGTTGTCCCTTTTGTATGGGACATCAGCATTTAAATGCATAACAAGTTTGAGTTTTGAAAAAGCTCTGTTGGTATGGTTCATTTTTGTCTGTGCAGCCTGGAAGCTGCCTCCTTAACCTCCTGCTAAACTCCACAAAAAAGACAAGCCATTTCTATATATAAGATAAAAATTTGGAAGCTGAAATACTTTACCTGTCATACAACCTTTTTGTATGAGAATTCCTCTGTCGGGTTGCTTTAGTTACCATGAAAAGTTATCCAGGTAACACAAGTATTTAATTGCACTTTCACTGTTAGTTATACATGGTATAATGACATTTCAGGCATTCATGCTCCTTGCATTAAAGTTTGACACCTGATAGCCTCCCCTACTGCAGGTGAGTGTTGTTTGCCTCATTACAAGCTGTGAAGGAAACATTATTCTGCTCATAAGGATGTCTGAAAGGGTCCAAAGATAGAGCTACAGTCTAGATCAGCTTTTTTGACAAGTTTTGATCAGACTCAAATTTGGGAGTTGCTTCTTTTGCCCATTGATATGAGAAAGGCCAGCCACTGGTCCCCGATCTACACCATGCATGGATCCCAGACTCATACCAATTTTCACATCTGCAAGCTCTCCTGCAATGCAATGTGCCCGTGCCTGTAACAGCATTACAGAGGACAGAAACAAATCAGTCTGCACCTCAGAGCCCACTTGGGAGAGAAAAATACCAAGCATCTTACAACACGAATCACTGCAAAAGGAAGCAGGGGCTTCACAAAATCTCATTTTATTAGTTACTGTTCAGAGCACTAAACAAGTGCAAGCCTTCCACTATCTTCTGGTTTTATGCTAAGGATATAGAGAACCTCGAGTGGTGGTTAATTACAGTTGTGTTGTGATAGTCTCTGACTGGGGATTGTTAATCTTCAGCAAACTCTATCCCATCCTGCTAATGCCGTTATTAAAACTCTCACTCAAAGAAATAATACCAAGGAAAAGAATGCTAAAATTCAAATATACAGCTGTATTGCAATGTTCTTTTTCTGCTACTTTGACAGCAACAGCACAAAATGAACGTAAAAGTTGATTTAGCTTTCTGACACTTGTATAACTGCCCTGAAAAATGGCCTTGCAATTTCCTCAAAGAACAGATGGATGATCTCAGTGCAGTCTTCTCGGCAAGTAAACAGATACATGTCCTCTTAGTTATTCCACTATAATATGGCTTTTGTGAAACTGAACTGCCTAGACTAGACTTGCTCTTTTAGCTACGTTTGTCCATAGTGCCAATGTCTACTGTTAATTTAACTCATTGGATGGCAGAGACTGTTGACAAACATACAAGTTGATTTTTGCTATGTTAGTAGCTCACAGACAAATGCCTATTTGTCTTCATAATGCTGACACTAATTGCAGGCAGAAGCTCTGGAATGAAGTACACTTGAGCCAAACCATTGAAGAAGACAGGGTAGCTGAGGTATGGAAAATGGATCCACAGATGATCCAACTTAATGCTACCTGTCATTTGTGTGAGGAAATTAATACTTCATATAAAATTAGTTGCTGTTTTGAAGTTGGAATGTAACTTCAGCATCAGAAGGGCAAATCCATGATTTCCATGATTACTTGCAAAACAGGCCTGTATAAAACCTAGGGTTCTTCTGTTAGGCTTTATATGAATCAGGTCCATGACTTCCCTTTACATCTTATAGTTCATTCACTTTAAATTATGATATTTTCTTTTTTGGCAGAAAGTAGATAGTGATAACATGTAATTTTCTAATCCTTATGATTTCTGTGACAAGTCCATATGCCTGATACTTTTCTCCAGTTCCATTTTAATCAGGCAGCTCTAGCACTGAGTAGAGAACAGGCTTTTGTTTAGAGCAGGTGCTTGAGTACATGTGTGTAGGCAAGAGTGTACACACACATCACTGCTATCAACTCATCTTGTTGTTGGTGCAGTATCATTCAGTGGGATGAATATTATAGGGGTTTTTTACTTTAGACTTCTTCCCTATTTCTACTATGACCAAACATGGCCATACAGCCATTCATCTGCCTTATGTTTTTATACTGTGTGATAAAACCATGTATCTGCATACCTTATACCATGTGCTGTCCTCTTAACTCCTCTACAAGGATCACAACTGGGGCCAAACTTTGGCCTTTACATTTGTTTTATTCTAAAGCCTTCTTGGATGCAAAGGGGCCCTGCTATAGTTATTCTATTGATGGTAAGGCAGAAATGAGGAGCTCATATCATCACACATGTTTGTCAAACAGCTTTCCACAATACGGCACTTTTCCTTTTAGCAAATGCCTGGATCTTGCAGAGCTCTGGGAAAAAATTGAAATATACACCAACACACAAAGTCCGGCTATGGTGCTCCACGATTCCCAGCTACGTACATGCAGAATGGAGAAATAGACCTTGTAGTCACACCATTCAAGCTGTGTCAGGCAGTTTCAGGTGGGTAGCCAAGAATTCCTCAGAGCAAAAGCTTTTTCCATGCTCAGCACTTCAAAAGTCTGCATAGACCAAAGATTTTCTGAGCTTTTCTTGCATTTCCACATGGAGGCTCCCTGCTGCAATCTCTCTTTCCCTTTAGCTTTACCTGCAGAATTTGTGATGGCAAAGATGCATTTCATCAGGTATATAGTTTTCATGGTTGCCTTGCAAATTTCTCAACTAGAAACAATTCAGGCAGATTTTGCCTGCTGGTGTCAGACCCTCTGTCCTCAGTTCTAAAACAGAGGGAGAGAAAGAGGAGGTCAATATTATAGAAACTTGTCAGAAGGCTTACTGAAGTTGGACACCTTTGCATCCATCATTCCTTCCATCATCCCAACAGAAGGATAATATTTTCTTTGAATGGTTTCTGAATTTCTTGCCAAAATGTCCCTAATGTGTCTATGAAAAATTCTAGTTCATCACCGTCCTTTGGGCTGTTCTCTTACCTGTATCTGCTTCAGCCCAGTGCCAGCTTCGTTCATTGATATCATTCAACATCTCTCTCTGCACTTGACTTAGTTATCCTCGCTGAATTTCTCAGTTTCACTCTCTAGGAACTGCTCAACTTCTTATGCCTCTTTTTGGGTGGTACAGATCTTTCTTTTTATTGCAGATGTACTTAGAAATTTCAGACTTGCAACAATAAGCTTAAGAAAGAGATATTAAATAGGTGAAAAAATTGAATTGCAGAAAACAAGTGTGTTTTCCTAACACACTGTGATAGACACTCCTTATAACATGTCCTGGTAAGGTATTCTTGATTTAGTCACGGTCAATATAGCTGCTGTTTCTGAAAAATCATCTCTCTGACCACTTCTGTCAGGCTTTTGTGTTCTACAAAACCCTTCTCACTTTCATATGCTGTATCATTACTCTGGCAATTTTTGTGATTGTTAATAAACCATTAGTTTCCTTTAACAACCTCATATAACATGTTCCAGAAATTTGCATTTTTTCAATATTTTTTCTGTTAGGATTTGGTAATAAAATACATTGCAGTACATAGTAAAAAATGCACACATCAAAATTGTTTTTTACAGAATTAAAAGAATGAATCCTAATGCTGTAGGCAGATATTTCTGGACTCACAGGAAAATTTTCATAGATTAATCAGTTCCATACTCACAGTAGCTAGTACATTGTGAAAAGCATCATCATAACATATTTTAAAGTAATTAGCATGCGTACATGTTTGTATGTGACCATTTATGGATACTATGCTGTAGGCGTCATTTTTCTATTTTTCTACTGAAGGCAATATTAAGAGGACAGTTGAAGTCAGATTTCAAACCCACCAGTACTCTGTCTTTTTTGTGGCTGAAAAATAAAGGAATCAAACTACCTGTAAGTTTGCTCTGTGAGTTGCAGAACATCTGGTGAACAGCTGCTTTTTAAAGACAGAGTTATCCAGATAATCTCACTGAATAGCTTTAGGGTGCTGTCTAGCAACAAATGGCAGAAACAACCTTATTATGGCTCATTCATAATGATAGCCAAAACGTCTCTCTTTCTTTTTTTTTTTTTTAAGGTACTTAACACCCAAAAATATGTAGCAGGGCATGTTTCCTGGGCATCTTCACAGCATTAATACTTGCAATCCTGCTGCCTGTAAAAAGTTCTCTGAAATGGATTGTTTCTCATTAAGGACCTACATTCCCTTTGGTTGCTTGCCATGAAGGGAAACAGCAGGTCACAAGTTATGTGCAAAATTGGTAATAAGCCCATGCAAAGGAAATAAATACACCTCAGCATGTTGCCAGCAGTTTCTGGAACCTTGCTTAGCACTTGCACATCATATCTTCAAAGGTCTGAGGAAAATCTTGGGGTGGGGGATGCTTAGGCATACCTCGGCACACTTGTTCTCTCTATCATTTGCACCGTTTCTTTAAAAACTGAAGAACACTTTTGAAACATCTCTCTCCCATTTGAACCTCCTGTGTGCTTGTGGTGGGTTGTTCAAGACAGAGTTATCTTTCCTAGAAAACTTTGGAGTAGGAGATGTAAGCACTTGGCAAGCTCTCACCTTGTTATGACTTTCATCACAGATCTGCAAGCAGCAGAAGTTGCATGGAACTGATAGTTGCAGTGGGGAGAAAAAAGATGGAGGTATAATTTAAAGTGCACCCAAAGCACCATTCTGTCGAAGTAAGACTCCAGATGAGCAGCTGATTCACAAAACAAATTTCTGAAATTTGATCTCAACATATATTTTTTGGTGTGTGTACCCTGTTCCAGGCAGGTGATATGAAGTAAATCAGGATGCAGCAGAAGTAACTCAGATACTTCTATTTTGCCATACAGAAAACCAATTAAGTTTATGGAAGCATGAGATGAAAAGTCTTAGAAAATGGGAAAAAACCTCCAGAGCCATCCTGTCAAATCCTCTGCTCCACAGCAAGACCAATCTTTCCTGAACAATCCCTGGCAGAACTATCTAGCCCGTTCTCATGCTCCAGGGATGTCACAGCCTCCCAAACAAGCCTTTCCAGAGCTTTGTTAGCCTCACTTGTAGAGTTGTGCCAATGACTAACCTACCTTGATTCCTGCAAATTAAACTCATTATTATATTTTTGTTTACTGTCGAAATGAAGATGATGATGCATTGCCCTAAGTATCTGAAGACTACTCTCCTTGGACTAAGAAACCATGTCATCAGGGAAAAGCAGGTTATTAACAGGGTTTGTGGAAGCTCTGGAAAGCTATACTTCACAAAATGGGACCTACTGTTTTGTCATGTAAGTCAGCCATATGCTGCACTCGATGAGGTGAAGACTTATTTGAAATCTATCTCATATATGATCTGGTATGTATTGGTTCTGCATGTAAACATCTCTTTAAACAGGTTCATGCCCTAGTCATCTATAGATGACCTGTAGGTCTACAGTAGTTTTTGTTAGGATATGTTAAGAAGATAGGCAGAGTTTGTCTTATACATTAAAAAAAGAAAATAAAATATGACTCTGTTTGTGTCTCAGACCTCCACAGCTAGGGAAGTGCTGTAAATGCTTCATTGACTCTGTGCCAGATTCTCATGTCAAATCTTGATGTGTGTAGCAATGTGATGATAGGTCCAAAAGAACCTCAGATTAAACTTTTCTCTTTTGAATGCTACTTTAAGAAATTAAGGCAATTAGACAACAGAAGAAACAATCAAATAATTGAAAGACTACAAGCACACACAAAAATCAAAGTCCAAATTTATTAACTTCTAGACAGCATTTCAATCAAGTGGATATTGTGAGCATGTTCATACTGAAGGACAAACTGCAAGTGGAAGAATGCACTTCCACAGAAGGCTATAAGTGCCAAATTAAAAATGAAATTTTTCCCTATTTCTGTTGATATACTTAGGGCTAAAGAACTGATCTGAAGTCTCACCTTCAATTTTCTTTGCTTCTGTTAGGAATCAGACTCCATAGTAACACAACAAATGTTTTGGTTTTTTTCCAGTACTTTAAATTCCTTTTTTTTTACCTCTCTGGTGAAGGATTCTTGAGAACTAAGGCATGCCAGTGAACGTGATTGATACAGTTAAATAAGTCTTCACTTCTGTACTACAGGCTATAGCTATATAGCTATACAGATTCAGCTATAGCTGAAGAGATTTGAAAATAAATAACATGAGATACTATGCAGGAAATTTCACTTTTTAGAAATATTACTCCTTTACTGTAGCTTAAAGTGGATGTAACATCAAATATATTTTCAGAGATGGATTACATGTTATTTTATAATAATTATACTTTTTCTAAAGTGAATAGGGGATAGACATGAGTGCTGGAAACCAACTGAGTAGGCTAATAGACCAAGAAGAAGAAAAGTCCTGCTGACTTCCAGCGTGGCCTTGGAGAACTGCACTTCAGTTAGTATTAATTAAGAATTCACAGTAAAGCAATATTTTCATTGTGCTAATGTGAATTCATTCAAACACAGTAGCTTGCTTGAGGGCTCAACCATTTGTGTGTGCTCTCTCCTCTGCCATCTCACAAGCAGCAGAGCTAGAATGACAACATTTGTAGTTGATAGCCACATATTTTTGTTGCTATGACATTTGTCGCTAAGTCCCATCTGAAAAGTTGGTTGCACAGTGACATAAAGAAGGAAGTATTTACAAGAAGTGTTCATCCAGAAGACAATTCATTTTAGAACTGCTTTGATCAACTTTCAGGCCATAGGGCTGCTCCACTGCCTTTGCTACTTTGAGTGAAGTTCACCACAGGCCATTCTACTCTGTTAACAGGTAAAGAGTCTCTAAAATGAGACTAAGTGCTAACAAAATATCCACCTATAAATCCTAATCTTAGGTGCTAGGAGTATCGGTTGATTCTAATAAGCAGTTAAATTAATGTCCATAAAGGCTCACATCCTTCAGTGACTGGACAGAAGTGATGGGCCAGATGCTCCCCACTGCTTCATTACATACTGTTATCTTTAAGAAGAACTTGCCATGATGGGAAGAATTGTACTTCTATTTTGTTGAAATTGTAATTCTTACAGGGGTGACTTTTTTATCAAAAAAATGTATTTTCTTTAAGATCATATTTGCTTTGAAAACTGTATATTTTCTTCTGTGATTATTACATAGTGTATTGCAAAGGACTTCTACAGTCTTCTTCATCTGAAGCTATATGTGTGAAAAAGACGTGAAAAACAGCAGTAGCCAGCATGAAAACCTGCCAGATAATCCTTTTCTATTTATATTCATTCTATATGTATAAGAAGCTCAAGTATTCTCTGCCATTAGAGAGAGATATCCAATGAGTCATATCAGGTGCCAGTCTTATCAATTTCTACCAGAGACTTTTTTTTCAGTGATGATACAAAAAACAGTATTCTGTGTTTAAAATAGCAAAACTTAAATTACACTTGTATTATCTGCTCCTTCTTTGAAATGAAAAAACTGGCTTGACATAAAAAACAACTTTCCAGAGTTAGCCGAGTTCAGGGATGTTTTAACAGTTAAAGTTTTCAAACTTTTAAAGTTCAGTATGTAACTGATTCTGCTGTAGGAGAAAAAAGGCTGGCATGAGGCTGATGGTAGGTCCTTCATTTTCACAGACCTGCCTCCCTTCCCTGGGTACATTTAAAAAGGCTGCTTTAAGCTGATGCTGCCACGTGTATTTACTGTTGTATTGCTATACATTTTTCCTTATTCCCTATTTTGCTGGCTGTCTCCTTCCGATGGCCTTTCTGTTCATTGTATGGTGGAGGATGGACAGCTGAAAAGCAGATCAAATACATGACATTAATTTACATGATTTACACTACCTGTTTTACTGTAATAGAGATGCAGACAGATATCTGTAGAAGGAAAGTGTCCACTCAGATGCAATACAGATTTGTATGCCAGAAAGCTTGGCCCAAGCATAGAGATAGATAGCGCTCATTTTGAAACGTGCCAAGGAGTTCATATTCCACATATTGTAGGTTTTCCATACCATGGAGGTTCTGTAGCGAGAAGGATAAATTTTCATTTTAGAGTGAAATATGCAAAAGAAGTATTGAATTAGAAAATGCCTGACATAATACATGTATTCTTATTATTCAGCTTAAAAAATACCCTTTTTTTTCTCTGCCTCAGCTCTGAGCTGACCTTAGGCTAAGGTGAGAAATTAAAAAGCATTGTTTTCCTTGTGATGCAGAAGTCTTTTTCAGGTGAAACATTGAAAAAATCCTGAATACACATGGTTTCTAGATATACTGACCTTGTTTCAATGTTAGAGGTGTTTAGAACTGGGATTCGAAAGAGCACAGTAAAAGGACTTTGTAGTTGCTCATCTGAACATGGCATCTGTCATGAAATGGGTATTTCCCAAGGTATGTCAGACTCTAGTGCCTTAGATGATATGCAGCTGAATTCACACTCTTGATAGGAGGAGAAAAATAAATGTTTCTTCAGATATGTTTAGACCCATACTTTTTGTCCACAGCAGACAAAAGTCTGGCATCCTACTTGTGGTTAGAACATAAAACTTTTCCCATTACATTTTTGATAACATATCAAAAAAACACTACTTCTTGTTACAAGGAATTCATAGTTGTGACTTAAGCAAAATAAATGGGAATTAAATGAAACCCCCAAAAGTGCAAACCTAAAAATTATAAAACCACAGAGAACAAACCAGCAATTCTGAGAAACATAAATCTCCCCTAGGGACAGACACCAAGTGGGACAGAAGGTAGCGATATACTGTGTACATATTTATATTGAAAGATGTTTATCCTTTAACACAAGGAAACAAGTTAGATTTATATTTGTTGGGTTTGGGTTTTTTTTCTTGCTTTTAGCATTAATCTGCCTCGCTTGTTTTCACTACGGTAAGACTTTTGGATAAATCATCTTTATTTTGCTCTGTTGATTTCCACATTGTTGAGCCCACCATATTTCTCCCCTCTGTGCAGAGTTCCTGGAGAAAAAAAAAGATCTTTTCTTTATTTCAAACATGGACTTGTCCCTCTCTGGAAGAAACTGATTCAAGTTAAAGGAGGTGCCTGCATTTATGAATGCACCGAGTAGACACATCTCTAGCAATTCTTGTTCCTACTTGAACAAGTAGGTGAATTGGTGGGGTGACGGTAGGTCTAGGTCCAATGTGCTACTCTGACCTGCCACCCCCACCACAGCTTCCGTCCTGCATTGGTATAGGAAAGGACCCTCAGATCTTCCCCAGTGGCAAAAGGCAGGTGTAAGAGGCACAAGCTGTTGCTGCCTCTTGTTTGCACAGCCAGTAGCTGTACGGGCAAGCAGTGGGGCGAGGTAAGCCAATGTGTTTCCCTAGGTAGGAACGTGTGGCATGGGATCCGCTTCAGAAAGGCTGCAGGTTGTCTGTGCTAGCAGCCATCTAAAGATGAGCATAAGCTCTGGGTTCAGTTAAAGTTCAGTTACGTTTTGTCAGTCTGTTTCTCTGCTCTTTATTTTCCCAATGGGTGATTTATTATTTTATTTTTTTAATATCTCACCGCAATGACACAGAGAAATATTTATCATATTTTTCAACTCATGGTTAGAAAGTATGGAGTATATTGGCTCCATGTAACACAACACGTTGGTGACAGAGCCAAGCATTGAATGCAGAAATCTGGAATCCCAGGGCAGCCTTTAACCCACAAGCTCTTTGTTGTGTTTGGAAGGAGACCACAGAGCACAAACTGTCTCTGCCGTGATATCACTGGGAATTATAGATAGCCATAACCTTTATCATTCCACTAGCATAGCTGGATGTTACTCTGAGTATATGTGAAATGTGACATAGAATAATAAATGCTGCATGGAAAGAAGCTGTTTTTCTGCCATAACTCTGATGTATATTGCTTCATTGAAATACAAATAGCCAAAAATTCATGTTAAAAATGCATTTTTGTGTTTCCAATATACAGGCTTGTCATCATTGCGATGATACGATATTCCTATTTGTTACTAGGATGTATAATTTTAACAGCTGAAAGTCAAGAAATCCAGGAGTTTGTCCTTTGAAATAACTTTTTTACTACAGAAACCCTATAAACTATTCAATATGACATTACGCTCATTTCATTCCTAAAGCTGAGAACAATCCTGCAATATGACTTTCTATTTTCTCCGTTCCTCTTTGTGGCATTTCAGGGTGATTTCAGATATACAGATATATATATTTCCCTTCCCCTGGCATTTTATGTAGTCTTTGCAATAAAAGCCATAAGACTTTCAAAGTATTAAACCAAAAGACATTTGGAAAAAGAAGTTGACTTATGTCCTGTATTATATACTTTCACAATATTCCGCAGCAATGAACTGATCTTTGATCATACTTCCAGATGAAATATTTTTGTTACTTTTTTTTTTTTACCATATGAAGTATTAATTGAACAATGATGCTTTAAAAATGTGCATATGGAGACAGTTAGATCCACCCGTGTTATTGTAAAGCAACTTGTTTGATGTTTCATATTGTCCAGCACAAGAACATCATTAGAATATCCTGTCTGGCAAGAGAGGCTGTCATTTTGAAAATGAACCTTTGCTTCAGATTTAAGCTGTTTTGTTTTGGTTTTTTTTATTTTCTCTTGTTTGGTCTAAAACTGAAACTCCCCACATGTGCTGCTGAACTGTGTGCATCAGGCTGGATTCAGAGATCTCTGCAGCTTCATATGAACCAGACTGTCTGTGCCCAGAGAGCACTGCAGGCCCTACTGTCCCTGTCCCCAGGACCCCCCACCCTGCCCATGGACCAGGACCCCATTTCAGCCTCCTGAGGTGCCGGTCTCTGTCCCAGTGATGCCACAGTAGGGTCAGTCTCCAGCTCCCCGCGTCCCTGCCCAGGCCATCTGACAAATTGGTGATGAAGAAACACACAGCAAATGATTAGCATATTGTGAATGCCATAAAAATAGGAAATAGATCAGGTTCTGAAGCAGTATAAACAGCACAGCCTTGATGTGTGCAAGCTGTGGGTTTGCTTGGCACAGGCAGGTACCATGCAGACTTAGCTGAGATGCGGCAAGAGCCCTTACACATCCAGTAGGGAACATTTAGGCATTTCCAAAGTACCATAAGTTGTTGGTATAACACAGCATTGGCAAACATGTCTTTCTAAGGGAGGTCGCTGAAAATCAGAAGGGAATTCTACCAATTTAATAAAGCAGGATGCCCCTTTCTGCCACAGCTACCTGTATTTTAGCTATAAACATAAGGTAAGAAAAGTTGATATTACTCCAGACATGCTGTGGATTGGCCATGTGGCCTTGCTCTGCACCCGCCAGTCCACGATGATGAGCCAGCTCTGGGAAAGCTCATGTTGACCCTAGAAGTGATATTGTCATGAGTGATGCAGAGATACATCTTGCCTTCATCCTTGGAGGCTTCCCACCTTATGATGGGGTAATGACTTCACTGCAATATCTACACACCTGCTAGTCCTTCTCAAAGCAGGTCATATTATATTGATGCTTTGAATGCATCTCAGCCAACATAAAGCTACTGCACTGTTGATTTGCCCCACACTGACAAAAGTAATGGAATTTTATGCTGTAAAGTTTTAGAAGTTTTTTTTTTTCTGATTATTCAACATAATTTAGAATAGATGGTCTATATTGTCAGCACTGTATGTTTATTAACCCTTTTTATCTGCAAGGAACAGTTAGCTGGGTGAGTTAATGCCAATATTTTGGCAGAAGGTAAGTCTTATGGAAACACTAAGAAACGGCATTAATGAACATAGCACTCTGCTCCATTTGCAAATCAGCTTCAGTGTTTTGGCATTAGCTTTCTGGAAGCTGCACCCTGAATGTGGAAAACACCTCGTGAGTTGTTATTGAAATGTGGATTCCCCAATAGGAATTCTTTTTAAAGACAATTACTATTTTAAGGTTACACTACAATCTTTTTTACAAAGTAGGTCTCAAATCAGAAAGGGGGTGGAATGGTAGGTTCAAGCCCACATTTGAAGCTTTTCCAAGGATTTTTATAGGTTTTGGTGGTTATTTCATATGATAATTAGTGCACTTGGGAAGGATAGCTTGGCTATTACTTGGATAAATTCAATCTTTCACAGTTTAATAAACCAAGGGTAGTCGCTGAGATGGCTCAACAGCATACTCAGCAATGGTGTTTGACAGACATCTTAATATTTATTCAGTTCCCTTGGTACATTGGTCTGTGCGCAGACCACGTCCCAGCTGATCATGTTTTGGTTAGCTCATAATATTTCCGATGTGGACAATGCATATACTTATATGGTTTTCTTGAGAAACAGACTACTTTCTAGAAAAAACAAAACAAGCTTCCAGATATGCACCTTTGCCACTGGCTGGCAATGGAGCCAATGCATGTGATACTAAAATTTCAATCAATGAAACCTTTATCAATGAAGTGGGCAGAGTCCAAATTGCCCCAATAAAAGCTTCTTAGCAGACATGGAAACAAAAAGTCTGTTACCCTCCCTTGCAATCAGTGCTGACTCAAAAAATGGGTAAGGTATACTACTGCCTAGCACAGAAGCCCATGGATCGCCACAGTTTACCTGTCCTTCTAGCCGTAATGACCCCCTACTATGTCCCTATAAAAGAAGGTGGCTCCATTTGCAGTAGCAGCAATTGCCCTTTCCTCTAACCCCACAAACAACAGAAGAATATGCTTTATCTGGGGATTCCTGTCATTTCCCCAAGCTTCATGCTTTCCTTCACAGCTGCTGTCACAGAAAAGGAACACTGGGTATGAAGAAAGACAGGAGAGTTGCCTCTGGAGGTTTGTTGTAGGTTGTGGGGCGCTGAATCCTGAAAATCAGTCAGGGTCATTTTTAACAGGGAGTAACAGAGAAGTCTTGAGCTGAGAGAAGAACTAAGAAAGCAAGAGACTCCTGATTGTCACTCCCTTATTGTCACTGTCCTCTCCTGTCTCAGAGATACTCTTTCCCTTCAGATTTCACCAGTCCTTTTCAAATACCTCATCTACTCATCCCACTGATACTACTCACCCACCTCTCTCTCTCCTGAAGGAGTTCCCAGGCTTCTACCACTGCAAAACTGAGTTTCTCCCTTTCTGGCCTAGAAGCCCTCAGCCAGCTCCATCTTGCACACTTTATCCACAAATTAATCAATGATGCATACAGGACACATATCGTCTTCTGATTTTATTTCAGCTGTAAACTTTCAGTCTGCTTTATCAGATTCTACTGATTTTGACATTGACTGATACAATCTCTGATGATGTAAGAAGTTCATTTGAGCTCTTGGGAGCTTATTGCTTCTGTTTTCTATTTTCTGCACTGAATTCTTGCATTCAGCCCTTATGCCTTTTATTTCTTTAGTATTTACTCCAGAGGATTAGGAATTAAAAAGTTCTTTCTCATGTCAGGCCATCCTTGTACTCAAATTTCATTTTGCCCCTGTCAGTCATCAGTAAGAACAGTATGTAAACACATCTCATATCTATTCTGATTAGGTGCAATACATAATGCATGTAACTCATATTTATTTTCTCTGGTTAATTAAGTATCTGCGGTATCTTCTACCAGATCCGAACCATTTTTCCAGAGGTGCGAGAACTGCAGGGCTAATTCTCAGGTAAGACTGCAAACCATGTAAGGCAAAGTACATTATTTCACTTCTCCTCCACCATAAATATGGAAATAGATAAAAGTTCACATACACTTAAATCTATTTCAGAATTTTGATCATTTTTGGTCAGACCAGAAACAAACTCCTCCATCCTCACTGAACAAATTGTTCTTAATATTCTTTTGGCATAAGTAGACATTAGAAGCATCAAAATATTGTGATTTGCGTGTTTAGGAACTAACTACCCAAGATACCTTGCTAATTTTGGGGCACCTTTACTAAGCAAATCTCTGAATTTTTGAGAGAGATGTTATTTCTGAAAACTATATGATGCACATTGCATCACCCTCCTGCATCTCCCTCCTTAGTCCTTTAAACTCTTTAAGGTCTTCTGGAACATAAACATATACTTATTTTTTAATAATAGAAGGCTTGAGAGATTGCTATGATACTCCAATTTACATACTGCAGATCCCTTCTAACTAGTTGGACTATGGAGCCATAAAGCTTGAATAAAATTTTTGAGCTGTGCCCTAACTTTTTGTATATTGAGCTTTTAACAGAGATAATGTTCAGCTGCCGATTGTCCTTGATAAATAGCAATGCTTGAATGTCACATTTATCACTGGGCTTGTGCAGCTCTGTATGGATGTCTTAGGGCGACTGTGAGGCTGCTTGAGCTCTCAGTTTGGCACAAGGCTCTGCGACAAAACCAAGAGAAATGTCTGTTTATCAAGGAAAAAGGACAGTAACTGGCACAGACCACAGAAATAGTTCTCCTATTACTGGGTTTTTGACAGACCTATTTCCTCTTTAAATGGGGGTGTTGACCAGGAAGCTATATTTCATGGTCAATGTTTAGAAGATTGGTTAAAGCTTTGAGTAAGAAAATGGAAAATATTTCAATCAGAAGGAAATGAAGGGCAATAAAAAAGGAATCCCACCACATCTTTCATGGGTAGCTGCTCACAATAGAACCGTAAGCGGAGACTCTCTTCCAACTAAAAAATCCACTGTATTTCTTTCATGAAAGCCCTGATCTTTAATGAGGCGTTACCCTGGCCTCCTTTAGTGTAGGAACAGATACGGGGATATAGACTGAAGGTGAAGGAAACCCTCTGGCAGGAAAGGAGGCATTCCAACTTGAAAGGCAGCATTAGCAATGTCTTTTGAAGGCAAACAAGGCTCCCAGGTTGCCAACAAGATCATGTTCACGTTACTTAGCCAGTAGCTGTTGCCCCACACAGCCACACATGAAAAGCCTGTATGGTTTTCCTAGCCATGCATTAGAGCCTACGAATCACCTAGATTCTTAAGTTATGGTTGTTACAATGGCACTGCTACTACAGCAAGGAATCACATATGCAGCTCCTGATGTTTTTAAACAGGAATTTGGCATCCAGCTTCTCATCCATTGGTTCAATAATTTACCTTTTTTTGTCTTAAGATCTTCAATATAATTTTAGAATTAAAGAGAGAATTTTCCCATAAGTTGATAGGTGACTGCACCACTTGACAGACTTCAGTGTTAATGTGAACTACGTGACTAACTGTTCTATCTAATGCTCTGTAGCGTTATCCCAGATCTTGGAACACTGCTGCCTAGATAATAATGCAATGATAGTGAATTGCTTCCTTTGTTCAGAGAGATTTCCAAACAAAAGTGGTGGTTTTTTCCTCTTTTATAGTGGTCTTTAAAAACATCCTTTGATACAAAATACAGTAGATACTACACATGATCTCAATAGATTCTTGTTTAGAGACTTCCTTGAAGAGTCTCAGTGGCCTCTTCTTATATTAAAGTATGCCACTAGGAATATTACATTACTGTCCCGCCTATTTCCTATAGTGTGCTATGTACTCTAAAACTCTGCCAGAAACATGAACAGAGTTACTGTGTTATCAACAAAAGCCCTTGAAATTGCATTACGTAGCATACACAGGTTTTGGTTTGATATGTTTATAGATGCCTTTTTCTTCTCCATTATTAGAGATTTTTTTGATTTGGTAAACTGTAAGGGTACTATAGCTGCACACACCTGTTTGTCACAAACAGTGGAAATATACACAAGTAAAAGTTACAGTATTTCTCTATAGCCTGTTCTTTGTTACAGGTGAATACAAAGCCTTCTCAGTATGGAAAGGCAGCTTATTATAGTCATCATAGCCAAATTGTTTTCATCAACATCATTTCAGAAGCAAATAGTTATTCTCTGGGTTAATCATCAAGTGCTGCCAAGTATTATCTGGCTCTTTCCCAAATTGTTAAGTTAGACCTCTGAACATCCATAAGTTCTAATCCACAAAGAAGTGAACATGATAATATCTAATCATGATACCAAACAGTATTTTCAATCAAGTCTTCAGAAACTATTTTCCATTCCGCAAGGAACAGGGTGTGGAGCTGAGCTTTACTTTTACTGAAATAAACCTAGTTTCTGAAAAATCCAAATAAATGAATAAACTTATTTTTAGCTCTCAGATGCTGCTCATTTCAGTAAGATTGCAAAGTAAGGGCTCACCTTCATCAGAGAATTTTCCCAATACAGTTCAGACAGGCCAAATTTTGCTAACTATCATATTATGCAATCTTTCAGCTGAGAACAAGTTTGCACCTTGCTCAACCGGAACAGAATCTGACTCAATACTTGATTTTCATTGCTATTAGCAAGGCAAACAGATGTATAGAAAAAAACCAAAACAACCCAACCAAAACCCAACAACCCACCCAATATGCTTTCGGCTATCAAACCAAGAATGTCAAAAGGAACCAGACTAAGTACTGCCGTTTCCATAGTACCACATGAATTGTAAAGGAATGGCTAGCCCTCTAAAAGCTTAAATGCCTCCATATGCAACAGCTTACATGTACATATGTGATTTAAAGGATTCTTTGTCGTTTCCCTGGTAAAATTATATGTCTCCAATTGGAGGTCTTTTAGTATCTCAGTTTCTCTAATGGAAACCAAACATACTAGAAAATGGCATATAAATTACCTTCATTGCATTGTACCACTAAGAAGGTAACTAGGTACTAACTAGGTACTAATTTAGGTCACGTAAGGTAAAAGGGAGCCAGAAGTGACATCTAGTCAGCTTTCCTGCAAATATTTTGCCTAGAGCAAAGAGAGCGTGGGAAAATCAGTGTGCTGAGCAAGCACGATATTTTAGCAGATAAAGCTTGCCAGGCTCAAGAGCTTAGGGAATGAACAGCATCTCCAAAGAAAGCAGGAGAGAGGATAACGCTTCATTAGAAACCAAGAAAAGGAGATAGAACAACAAAAAATCCAACACATTACTTCTCTGATCAAACACACTGGCTGGTCCCTTCATGGTCATCTTTTAGACAGCCCAGCAAAGGAGCTCCTGGGACCTCCTTCAAAGGCAGAATGGCAGTGACTTGTATACAAACACGCACATTTGTTATGAAGGTATGTAATTTTTAAACAACTGGAAAAAATGGTCACTGAGAGAATCAATATATTTTTTTCCTACAAAGCAAAACCAGACTGTAAAAGTCCAATTCCACAGGAAGCTCTATTTCTTTGTCCAAAACAGCTATTTCCTATATTTACCCTTTTCTCGGTCAGGATTAGACGCTCTGAACTTTTCCAGAGTCAGATTTTATCCAGCCGAATATAAACGGGAGTAGATGCTACTTTCATTTTTCTCATAACTTTTCAAAATGCCTGATGCTCTGTAGTTCTCATTACACAGCTCAGGTCTTTTCCACTCAATTCAGCATGGCCTGTCTGCGAGCCTGGATTAATGGTAATTATATGAGTAGTCAGGGGTGCTCAGCAAGGACAAGTAGGCAGCAGGCTCAGCAGTCTGGAAGCATGGGGCATATGGAAAGGCAGGCTTGGCACACACTGCCACAGCAAGCACTCCAAGGTTATGGAGATAAATAAAAAGTGTGTAAGCTGCCCTGTTCTGTGTTTCGTGCCAGCCATAGGATACAATTATCTGCCATCTGCTCACACTAGTATCAGTAAAATCTATATGGATGGGAGCATATTGATCTCCCATCCTTAACCAAACTGTTGTTCTCTCCCTTGCTACAAAATTTCTGCTCAGTAAGTTGTTTCCTTCTGTCCCACTCTTTCCACGTGTGCTGCTGCTTCTTTCTCCATCCTTCTTTCATTCTTTCCCTTTCACACCCTTTCCCCACTTCCCAGCCCTCCCCCTGTACACAGCCCCTCTGGAGGGGACGAGCCCAGAGAAAGGTGAACACAACTCAGCTGCACCAACCCTGAGCCCAAAGCATTCTCACTGTCCCCCAGGCCCTGTGCTTCCATGTACACTTCCTTCTCATCCAGCACTTCCTATTAGTACAGTTTTCCAAAGTTTCTCCATAGGCAAGTGTCCCTGCTGGAAACCTGTCTGTGGCATGTTTCCTTTGCTGTATTTAGCTGAGAGAGTGGGTTATGGTGGTCACAGATATTGTGATGACCACTGCCTCCCATAAGGGTAGATTTCAAAATCTACATTTTACATAGCTATAAATTGGATGTATTGAAGTAGAAAGTAAACTTTATTGACTAGTTCTTAATTTTCTGGAGAGTTTTGGAAGGTACACAGCAAGTATCATACAAAATATCATGTATACCTTCAAAAGAAGATTTTGGCCTTGGTTGCATCCTCCTTGTACTCACCAAAGACTGCCTTGCATTTTGTGGATTTGCTGATATATTTTCCTTTTTTATCTGCTGCTTTGTTTTGAGAATCTGCCTTTGGTTCAAGACACCTGTGTTCCTTCCAGATCTCACCAACCAGGCTCAGTGGAGCACACGGTTCACCATTCTCCCTGTCTGTGTTTTTTATCTTGTAGTTTCAGGGTAGACTTTCTGGGGAAATACATATGATATCATTCATACTATATTCATTATAATTAACTAATTCTACAGCCATTTGCCAGGCAATTGCATGGCTTGCTCTAGGAAAACAGTGTAACTCGAACTATCCTGCCCCATGCATAGTTTCTGGAGTCTTACACTTGCTGGTGGCAGTAGGTTCTGATTACTTTTTCTTTTTTTTTTTTTTAATTGCATGGCTTCTGGTTGTAGCTGCGTACTTGTCCTGGTTTATAAGCATCAAGCATATGTCTTGACATGTTGTCCTGTATCAGACTGCCACTAATGCCATGGATGGGAGCACTTCGTCACACTGGGGAGGCTGCTGATACTTTTTCTTCAGCACTCATTAACAGAATCCGAGCAATCGTAACTCTCTGTTCACCTTGGCTTTTTGCCCAGCTGTGTATGTTGATGATGTGATGTGATTGAATTCCCATTCACAGGTAAACTGTACAAATTCATGGGAATTAAATTCCTCTGGGTCCTACTTTTTGGGCTCTTTTAGCAGCTGAAAAGCTTTAATATTCTCTTCAGTGGTAGCTGCAGGAGCGTCTGACAGCTTGTCTGATTCTCTTCCTCCCGTTGGTTTGTGTTGTCCCACACACCAACACTGGTCAGCTTTGATCACATTTGGAGAGGAGGCAGTGCATCTAGCTTTTGTGAGACACTTCTTTTTCTGAGCTGGCTTATAAGTATTTTTGTGATTGATTTCTCTTTGCAGTGACATGGGGATGATTGCTGTCATGGTTTAATCCCAGCCAGAAGCTAGGACCATGCAGCCACTTGCACAGCTCTCCCCCTTTTTCCCCAGAAGAGTAGGGAGAAAAGGGGTAAAAAGAGGGGAAAAGAAAGGAAAAAAAGACCCTACCTTGTGGACCGAGATAAAGACCGTTTAGTAGAAGAATAACAGAAAAAGGAAAAAACCAATAATAATGGTAAAAGAATATACAAGCTGAAGTAATACAACACAAGTCACTCTCACTACCCTGTGAATTGGTTTCCCAGCCTGGCCTGAGCAGTGATTGTGGGTTCCCTTCCCTGGCCAACCCCCATTTATATACTGATCATGATGTCCATGGTATGGAATATTCCATTGGCCATGCCATTGTTCTGCCTATGCTCCCTCTCAGCCTCAGCCTATGGGAAGCTGAAAGAAAGTGTTAGAATAGTATAAAGATGACCTAGCAACAAATAAAACAATAT
The DNA here is from genome assembly GCA_025769975.1 of Gallinago jamesoni. Taxonomy (NCBI): domain Eukaryota; kingdom Metazoa; phylum Chordata; class Aves; order Charadriiformes; family Scolopacidae; genus Gallinago; species Gallinago jamesoni. Next base: position 85,496,615 of record JAOQGH010000012.1, read on the forward strand.
GCATTATCACCATTCCTTTCACACCAAATTTGAAACACAGCAACCACTGGAAAGAAAATTAACTCCCTACCAGCTGAAAACAGGACAATTACTCAAGTGCTCATATATATGATGCTATGTTGGACACTTGCTTTTCTCTTAAGATTCCAGTATCCTCAGGCAGTAAAGTAGGGCTTCTCTCCCACTGTCTGGCTGCTCTAGCAATATAATGGACACAGCACTTGTAAACCTACTTTGTGTAGTTTGCTCTAACATTCCTGCTAGCTACCTCACCAGAAGTGGCCTATATTGATGCTTGCTATGCACATTGTATCATATGCTGATTTTATCACTTGGCAAGTCTCATTTTCCATTCTTGTCACCATATTCTCAAGCTGCAAAGCTAATTAGATAAAAGTTTATTTACAAACTTTGCAGCCCTTCCCTGCTCCTAAGCTATGGCATTGCCATATCAGTAGACTATAGTGAAGGAGTTTGGGGCAATTAGCAGCAACTTCTGACCTGTGCTATCTGAACAGTTTACCATCTCTTCTTAATACTGCACCTCCTGCTTGAAGGGTTCCAGCCACACTTTTCTTGTATAAACCTTGTCTTGCAAAATAGTATTTTTTTAGTCTGGACATGCCTGTTACGCTCTGGGAAAAACCTTATACCTAAGCACTGATTTCTCCCAGGCATAGTCTTATCATTTTTGTGTTGTCTTCTTCCTTTGCCTCTGGTCTGGGTTTGTTTTAAAAACCACTTATGTTTGCTCCTTTGCACTGCACTCCTGTCATTTGCAAGTAAAACGTTACCTTCACCCTTCAGCATCCTACATCTTTCTCTTTTGGTGAGCTTTGACACAGTTTCTGTTGACACAGTTACATGACCTAAAACCAAGGCATTTATCAGTATCACTCTTTCTTTCAAAAATATACATGTCTAAGTTTTCTCTCTTTTACTCCTAATTGCTGATTTTGTTTCAGTGTGCTTTTTCTTGTAAATTCATGCTTTTTCAGTGGTACTTGATGAATTCCAGCTGTTTCTACTTCATTCACAATTAGCCTTTAAATGTGTTTTGTCCATCGACTTACCTCCACATTCAGGGATAGGTTTTCAATGACTCTTTCAGTTTTTGGCATCTTTTGTCTTTATCTTATTAAATAATTCCTCTTTCAGTATTTGCCAAATTCACAAGATAGACCTCAACCACTTACCTTAGGGTGGCCGTTCTCTTGATTTTCCAGATTTTTGAGCTTCAGTGCCTGAAGACATTTATTCATTTCTTACACAAAACATTTCTTAGGAACATCATATATTACCTCAAGGATTTCACATGGCTTATCTATGTCTCCTCCAACATTTTGTGTCCATTACACGTAATCCTGTCACTGTTCATATTTTCATTTTGCTTCTTTTCTAAGCCTGTGTCAGAAATTCAGAATTCTTCCATCAGGATCTAAAAAATATCCAATTTACAAACCACAGTGCTCCATGAGATTTGGTTGTGGAGCTGGGATTTTACCATGACAACCTTTTCTCTCGTATATTTCACAAATGTTCTTTTGCAACATTCTTCTATTCCTTCATTTCCTCAGCATTCCACCATACTGACTCCATCAAACTGCTCAGACCGTTCACTTCCCCTACCTTACTCTATACTTTTACTTAGACCACTATACTTTTTATAATATACAATGATAACAAAAGCCAAGGCAGGAGAATACTCAGGTTTTACTTCCTCTATTCCCAAATCCCTGTTTTAAGTAGTAATTTTAAATACTTAATTAATCTTCAGAAAAAATTCAAATAAGTCATCCCAAGAAACTAAGCTAGCTTTGGATCCCACATTGAGGTATATACCCTACCCAGCAGCCTAGAAAATCATTCCTTCTTTAAACCTTTGTCTGTGATAGATCCATTTAAAATTATTCCATTCATGTTGTAACACCTTTAGTAAGAGAAAGAGCCATCACACTACTACATAGCCTATGACCGAAAAAGTAAGTACACAGCCCTTAGTGGAGTGCCCTGAGTCCCTTCAAGAATAAAAGTTAGTCCTGGGTCTTCCTGTATAAAAGGAGAGTATCAGCCCAACGGTTATTTGAAATGAAGGAATGACTCACTCCTGGTTACTGAAGCACCTAGGTGCTTGCCATCAGAAGACCATTCAATGCTGTTAATTCTGAGTTTTACAACTGTTTATCTCACCTCTTTCAGAGCTCTAATCTTCACTTTCCTTGGATCTGACATATCTCACTCGCTTTTATGAGGTAGTGCATTTCCCTATTTTATTGTGAAGGGACCTAGTGCCTAGGTCAAGACTGAATTCTCTTGTGGGAGCAGGGGAAACAAAGTTGTGGTTTCTCAACTTGTGGGTTGTTTAACAGGACTTTTAGAATTGGAAAAAGCTGTACTTAGCAGTGTCGAAGCAAGCAAATACCGGCTGCAAATTTTTACACTGCACAGGGAGTTGCAAATTGTCCTTAGTTACTCATTGCTCAGTTTTCCCACCTGGAAGAGTGTCCACACCTACAGGTAATTATCACAGCTTCTCCCCTCTCCCTACCATGCAGCAATGACACTGCTGGGAGGCACTGTACTAGAAGAGATTAGTCAAAAGGGAATAACATGTGTAAATATCTGAGAAACCCAGTTTAGGTATTGCAATTTGTAGTGTCAGCGCCTAGGATCCTCTGTAGAGAAAGGCTCATTTTCCTATTTAGTATCATAGTAAGGTGCCTCTTAATGGAAGGCTGATGGATTATAACTCTCTATGTAATGCTCAATGGGGCTCTGAAGTTAGTGTTGCACAACCAAAGGCCAAGTGCCTGTTGCCTGTCACATCCCACCCAAAACCCTCCTCTTTTCGCAGGACCACAAAGCATTGAGGCTTGTATAGTCACCACACCTGTAAAGACAAAAACCTATAATGGATGAGCCCGTTCTATCCAGGTTTTTTGTTCAACTCACACACTCCACATGCAGAGGGAGGACCCATCCCAGGGCACCATTCCCAGCCTTCCCCTACTGGTGCCTTCAACCTGATGCTGCAGCATCTGCTGCTTGCCCAAGCAAGCACTGGTACAGCAGTCTTCTACACTGGTTGAAATGACAATACTTGGGGGGAGAAAAGATAGTCCGAGATGAGAACGGTTTTGCTCTTATGTAAGTTCTAACCAGGCCTGTGTGTAAGAGGAAGAGAATTTACAGTTGTGAAATACCCTTGAGCTTTCAATTTGGAAGCAACCCATTCAGTCCTGAGTCATCTGCACTTGTCTGATTTGACGCTTTTCTTCAAGCTCCTTGGCCCCAAAAAGGAAAGAGACCATAATAAAGGCAGTATTGTAGAGGGTTGGTGCATTTTAAATAGCTGCTTTAGAGGCAAAAGAATCCTTACTCTTTGTGGGGAGCTGATGTGATTTTATTTAATATTTTCAGCATAGTTTTAAGATTTGGGGATTCATTTTGGTGTAGATTTTTTTTTCTTCTTTTCTTTTTTTTTTTTTCCTAATTGTACAAGTGTCTTGTGATTTTTGGCAGGTGTTCTGGGCTTGTTCTTCAGCACAAACTCTGGACAATGAGCTCGTGAGTTCAGAAGCATTTGCTTGTCTGAGTTGAGATCTCTGGCTTGCACCTCATTCCAGCACTAGTTTTGGTGCCATACAGAACTTGCTGGCTGGTTCAAAATTATGACACAGACAACACTATGTGCTTAGAGGAGAGTCATTCCAACTGTCCAGGCAGGAAAATTAGGCCCCCAAACTGACAAAACCAGATCTAACTTGCAGCTGAATGCTTCAGGCCAGATCTTCAGATAGATTAAATCATCATTAGGTCATTCATGTTAATGGAAGGATGGACTGATTTACCTCTACTGAAGGTTTTAGCTGGCCTGTGTATGTGCCTGTGGAAATGAAGAGGGCTTTCCAATAAGTGATGTGATTTTGAGTCATTTGTTTAGTACATTTTTTCTTTTATTCCATTTTTACTGTCTGTCCTTTGCTTACCAGGGCACAGTCACCTCCTCTCTGGTCCACTAAAAGATTCTAACTTTCCCCTTTCCAGGTCTTGGATAATCAAACATTAAACAACTGTTCATACCAGGACAGTATATAGATTATTTAGTATCAAAAAGTAACCCTTTATGGTGCAGCTCTTAATGCTTGCCTGTAAACAATGTGAAGTCTAAGTCCCTTTACCCCAGCCACTGGGTGGGCAATTTGCATAGAGCTTACATCTTAACCAGACAACCAGTTTTCAGTTACAGAAGAGAACCAAACATATTACTGCTATTCAGGATATTTTTTTTTTGCTTCCCTTGGCAAACAAGTATGAAGATAAAAGAGCTTCAGTACGTAATTGTTACAAACCATTCAGAAAATAATGAATGCTCTTTGTACATGGGATGCCTCCAGCTTTCCGCTCTGTCATCATGAGAACATAAAGAAAGGCAAGGAATGGGAAGGCAATACATTTACCCTTAACAAAAAAACACATCTTCTTCACAATGCCTGATTAAACTGTGGAAGTCATTGTCATTTGTACTTGAGTACAAATACCCACTGCATTTGAAATTTATTTCTGTCTGTATTTATTTGGTAGGGGCCTTCTCAAGAAATTAGTTTCATGCTGTCATTCAGCCTGCCATAGAAAGTCTTATATTTCTATTTTTTTATATGCTTATACAATATGCCTTTGCCAACTAAGTAGCAGAACAGTATTCACTCTTTATATAAAGACTTTTTATTCTTATATAAAAATAGTTTCCAAATAAAAGTTATGGATATAGAAACTAAGACTTAAAGGAGCAACTCAATTCTTTTGGTGTTGCAGATCACAAATAAAATATAGGTTTCTTAAATTAATCTAATGACTTTTTCAGTTCTTCCTGCTTGAAGATTGACTTAGAAAATTAATGGGTATTCCTAATTAGCTTTGCTCTGAAAAGTCACATTAGTTTTAATAAACTCAATTTAAGATAGAATATTTTTTTCAAGAATAATTAATAATCTTACATGATGCTAATGGCAATTAATGCCATTACATAACTGGAATGTCTTTTGGAAATGTGAATAGTTCCAACATAAAGGTCCAGTGATGTAATGATACGAAAATTGTATGGTAGACTAATAGGCTGTTTTCTGAGAGGTCCTAGGGATATTAGAAAGTAAAGCCAGGGCTTAGTAGACTTCTGGAATCCACAGACTATTGGTAATTAAGACATAAGCTGAAACTAAGGACAATAAGCCATTATCAGTAGGATTATATTTGCTATACAGCAAAAGGCAGCTCCACCGGAAAATGAGTAAGGACCTGCAAATCAAGTAGGACTGAAGGGAATTGCTTTAAACAGATAGCATGCTCCTGCTCCACAACAGGCACAGACCTTGATAGAGCCATGAATTGCTTTTTTGTTGGTTTTGACTTTCAAAATCCTGGCTGCCATAGGCTGTATGAGTTCAAAAATGTAGCTGAATAAATTTATGTTAGAAGATTCATTGAAGGCTATGAAGTACAAAGAAAGCGTCAGTCAGCTGAAAATCAGCAGAAGTGGAGAAGGTGTGCTGGGGATGGCATCGCATGGTTGTCCTGCTGTTTTCATTCTCTAGGCATCCACTGAAGGCCACTGTCAAGGATGGGGTCTGGAAAAGAAAGATTTCTGCCCTGATAGAGCAGTTCCTATGTCACCTGCCTTCACAGGCAGGCACTGTCAGGGTAGAGTCGTGTTGCACAAGGAAGCCATATCACCAGTTGCATGCTCTTCCTTCTACGTTCAGTTCCGTTTTGCTTTGTGGTCTGTTACAACATTGTGTCCTGCCCCATATTTTTCAAGGACTGGAGAAACAATCAACATTGTCTGTCTGGAGTTCAGTAACAACTTTTTGGTTCTGTTTATTTCAGAGTGCTAAAGGCCTGAAAAGTGGAATGGAAGCAACAGTTCTGGTAAGGAGTTTTTAAATTATACTGCACACAGTGGCCCCAAATCAGGAAATCCAGTGGCAGTCCCCTCAGAGAAATTTGCTTGACATTACAGTATATGTATGGCCTCCGAGAATAGATCTCATAGTGGTGCCAGCTAACTTTCTCATCAGAGGTAACTCCTTTTGTCACCAAAGCCATTCCTCCACATTGGGCAGTAAGTCAGAAAGTCACTGTCTCTGGACTATTTGCTGAGCTTTAGTCTAGACTTAGAATCAAAAGTCTCTAGTTTCTGTGCTGCTCTCATAAAAGTCATTTCCTAGAACAATAAATAACTAGTCCAGGGTCTCAGATACTTTAAAAGCTACACTTACAGTTACAGTTGGACAAATAGCGCACATTTTTAAGGTAAATAACCGTATAAAGTTTTAAATGGTGCATGGGTTAACCTCACACTCCTTTTACATTCATTTCTTTGGAAACATATAAGTGATGGAGTTTTAGCAGCACTTACGTTTGTGGGAACAATTTTTTGAGGTCATATATACTAACATGAAAAGTAGACTGCATATGTAACTACTCAGATCAGAAGGACCTTTGGTTCACATCCCTTCTCCAGCTCAGTATTTGTTTGTGCACACTAACCATACCCAGAATTGCAAAACTCTTTTGCTACCCCAAAGTGTACATAAGCACCTAGTAAGAACCTCAAAGCTTTGAGAAATTTCAAGAAAAACCCCTTAGGTTAAGGTCCATAAAGGACTTAGATATGTAAAGATCAGCCTAGGCACTCAAGTTTAAAATGTAGATTCTCAAAATCCTCAGTAGGTGTTTATGTGTTAAAGTCTGTCAGTGCTCAGGCTTCTGATACGAAAGCTTCACAGGTGCCCAGAAAGCCACCTGCTGAATTAATAACTGTTCTCTGAGAGGAAGGAGTAATTCTCCTCTGGTTTTCTGAAATAGGGCTTTACCTCACACACCAGTCTTCAAGAGACTGCAGTTTAATGAATCCAAAGCAGAAAAAATCAGCCCATCAAAGGAAGGATTTGAGGCTTGCTGCTGCCAGAATGCCTTTTTATTAATAAGTTTCATTATTTTCTTGATCTGAATCTCCCAACTCTGTGCAATGTGTGAAGAGTCCCAGAATCTAGTTTGAGCTATGGCTTCTGCTTTAGGGTACTCTTGTATCACATGCCATAGTGCCCATGTTCTTTAATAGGCTTGAATCTCTGTGCCCACCTGCATCTTGGGGAGCTAAGAGCCTATGTGTGTCTGACAATTCTGCAATGTGTCTTTCTGAGTCTTTTAAGTCCCTTGTTATCTTGGAAAATATGACTAGCAACCTTCCCTCTATTTGCTAGGCACAAATAGATCTAAGGGATCATCTTCCTACCTCACAGAGTTCATTCGCTTCTTCATTATTTTTATAAAGCTTTAAACTATATTTCTGATGAGAAAAGGGGGTGAGTTGATAAATACTGAACTGAAAAGATCACTAGTATTCTGCAGCAGGAAAATATTATACTGATCAGATACATTTTTTTATAAATTATTCCTCAATGATGACTTGTTGTATAAATGCACCAGTGTGTAGTTTCTCCATAATTTCCATCTTTCTTCTTAGATGCTTTAGCACACTAACAACAAAAGCAAAAGCATCTGTAAGATTAGGTGCCAGTGGTGAAATTCCTCAAGTAAACGCTTGCATTGACATTAATTGAGCTGTTATTTCCCTTACCAGACTTAAATCTTGACTTTTTGGGTCTTGACTTAAACACAGGATCCAAAAAATGCTGCTTGAAAGGACATCAAAACTGTAAGATGTAATAGCTGATCCTCCAGTATGCTGTCTGTAGGGTCTTGGCACAGAACACAAGGACATTTAGGAGTTTAGCACCTTGCTGGGTTAATCTGAAAAATGAAGAAGGAATATACTTCTGTTGAACAGAGCCCAAGTTCACTTCCCTGTATGTTAGGAGGGATTTCATCAAGCAATAGTGGGGCAAAATTAAGAAGGCCTAACCTACGAAGCCATTTAAAGATCAAAGTGAATGGGGCATACAACTGAATAGCAATGGGAGTAAGCATCAGAGTGTAGTTTTGGGAAGGTTTTCTAAATGTGCTGCAGACATTCTTGGCTGCCTGCAGTCATCAGATAAAACCCCACACAAGGATGGTGAAAAGAATAATAATAGCCACATTTAAAGGATTTGCACGCCTAGATAAGGTATGCTTTTTGTTCAATTTGAAGTGGCACTTTGTTCCATAATCAAACAAAATGAAACTCAAAGAGATGCTAAAGGTACATACAGCTGGATTTACTACATATCACATTCAGAATATCTATAGAAAGATGACTGGTTACACAAAGAAAAGTCACCACTAAAGCCAAGGAAACTATCAGATGTGAGTTGCAATAATGGAAAGACTACAGTTCCTATTATTTAATCATTTAGAGATATCCACTACTTAAACTTGCATAAGGCTTATAAAAGAAATAAATAAGCATTATTTTTTTCCATTCAACTGAGTTTCCATTCAAACTCAGGCACAGACAGGTGTCTCTAGTTTCTCTCATCAGCAATGCTGTCCCCCGAGACACGTGGCTTATCACAGGCTTTGCTCAAAAGGTTTTTTGTGGAAGCTCTTTAGTAAATTACTAGCAGCATAACATTGATTTGACCCTGGTTATTCAACGGTTATCATAAACCATGAAATGTTCTGGGATATGCAAGCTAATATTACCTTCTCTAATCTCATTTGGCCTCAGCATTAGACACATGAGCCAACAGCTATTCTTTTCTGTCAGGAAAAGGGTGATCGAAATGACAAATTGCAAACAAACTTTACAGATTTTTCCTTTTAAATAGGACCAAACAAAGAGCTGTGGGGAGATTTTTCCTTTGATCTATTGGAATAGTCACTGGAAAGAAAAAACAAACTACTCCAAAGTGAACATGTTGCTTCAAATCTCCATAACAATGAGAGATATCTGTTGGCAGAACCTGTTTTGCTCCTGAAAAATAGCATCCAAAGAGTGAAGTCCTGACAATTCTTGTTTACATTTTTTAGTAGAAATTTGATTTGCCAAAAACTGCAGTACAGAAGGAAAGGCCTCAGTAACTGGAAATTTAGGCTCGTATTCATTTAATGATTTCTCCTGTCCTCCAGATGCCATTTTAAATGACCTCCATTCCTTATATTTTTAAGTAATTTCTAAGAACATTTAAAAATCCTATTTATTTAACTGGTTAGGATGTAGAAAAATGGAAAGCCGCACAAGGCAATGATACTAAGGGGCCATTAAGTTTGCTAAGTGATTTTCTTCAAATGCATTGGTTTCTGAGGTCTTTTGTCCATGCTGCAGATGTTTGACTGGCTGCAAGCCTGATCAAAACCAGGCTGGAAAATCAACAGGCAAGCAGGTAGGAGATGGGCAGGTAAGTGATAAAAAGCACAGAGGTGGTAAGGTAGATAGTTTACATTTATACAAAGTGCAGTCCGGCTTAAAAACAGTCTTGCTTGGAAATATCCAGAGAGCACAGGAAGTGATATCTTCATGCTCACACGTACACGCACCTCTACATATGCACAAAAGTAGTTTTCCATACTGTGACATGTTAGAATTCAACTCTGATAGCAACCGTGTTAAGCAGACTTCTGACTTCTCCCCACTAGGCTCGCAAATGATTTGCAGGCCCTCATTAGAGAGAACTGTGTTTAGGACAGTATGCTAAGAAAGCATTGCCACTAGATGAGAGCATTCTAAAGCTACAGTGAACCATTAGAATCAGGTATCACTTTTTCCATGTGCAATGCAAGATTTTCCAAGTCAGTGTCTGGAATTCAAACCCATATACGTCTGAATCTCAGATGAGGCTTTTATCTGGAGGAAAAATACTCCCATGACACAAGATTTCAAAGTAAAAAGGGGGCAGGCATAAAAATCAGGAATGATTTACCTTCAGTTTCATCTCCATATTGGCTTGTTTGCCAGGATTGCAAAGCCTGCAGTATATCAGTGCAAGCCCTCCCCAACAACAGCTAAAATGCCAAGAAAATAGTGAATACAAAAGGTTTTTTTAGTACCTGTGCCTGTTGATTTGCAGTTTTCTATGGTTGAATTCCATAAACAATGCAGAGTGCTGTTGGCCCTATTCATTGTAAGCCCTAAAGTCTGACAGCTGAGCGGCTTCATTGTGGTGCCTCTGTTTTTGGAAGGCAATCAACGCAGTTGATTGAGTTCAATCTGCTAAAAGGGCCTCTAAGAGTCTGAGAGAGTTTCCCAGAGAGGGATTGCAGCAGAGAAAAGTCCTGCACAGTGAGTTTAGGCGTTTGGTCAGGAGACACCGGTAGAAAGAGAACACCATATCCCTCGATCACTCTGTAACTTTGCTGCAAGGCTTTTTTAAGACTGCAAATGTTCTGCTGAGCCTTTCCCAGCATTCTTCCTTTTCCACAGTAAATGGGAAAGACACAAGATTATACAAAGGTGACTTTCCAAAATGAAGTGTTCTTTTCTCCCTTACAAAGTTGTCAGAAGGCCGTAGGGATACAGGAAAATTCTAAAGTCATCAGAAGCCCTTGGTAGAAGAAAATGAGAATGAGCTGAAAAGCGATTCCCAAATTCCAGCTGCAATCAGAAACTACAAACAACCTCAAGCTCCTGCTTTCTTGATGTTTGAGAGTTTGTAGATAAGAATTAGCATAAGAGCTGAGTTCAGTGGGGTAAAGCTCCTTCACATTCTCCAGTGTACGAGGGAAATAGGGAGAGACTTCTTGGAGACAGTTACCAGTTCCAGACAGGCGGGTTCATCTTCTGGCACCCGTCCAGACTGTGTTGGCCAATCCATTCAAAAAAGAGAAAATGTAGCAGTGTCTTCCAGAGGAACAGCAGTTCTTGTAAAAACAGAAAGAAAGAGGCCACATGGTCACTACAAAAAGAACCAGGCCCTTAAATCTTCCCTAGCCTCCAGGAGGCAATTCTTTCCGTGGCAATAATCACAACTCCCTGCTTCAGGTAGTCACTTTAGATGCCAAAATCAGTAGCCTAAGGACTTCCTAGGTGTCTAGAGTCCATAAGGAGACGTTTCCAGAGTGCATAAAATGAGGTCCTCCATTGCTGTGCTCTGAAAGGCTTTTCACCTTTCTCTGTTGTCAACAGGAGTCACAGATGATGAGTTGATCATCTTCTACTGATCTTAGACTAACTGCTCTTCTACTGCTGCTCTGTGCAATGAAGGCTGAAAGAAATTCCAGCCGAGAGAGTAAAATCAATATGCACCTTCATAAACATTTCCACACACTTAACACCTTCTTCCCCTTCCCTCCCCACCCTTCAATTTATCAAGGGTATTCTGGAAAGCTTTTTTTTTTTTTTTTTTTAAGGAAAACATACAAATGTTTCTCTTCCAACAGACTCTCCTGACTTAACACCTTCTTTTGCAGGCCCTGGGATGGGAAATGCAGAGATTTCTCAAAATACCAGTTTTTTAGACTGAAGAACTCTTGTTCACAGCTGAGTGCAGCTGTTGCCCATAGAACTGCTGTTTGTGAAAGTCTATAAACAATTCCACATTGCAGTGAAATGTGAGTCATACTATTTGATAAATCATTTTAAAATACATAAAGCATAACTTTACTTTAAGGCATATATACAAGGGTTGGAATTAAAGAAGTTTTCAAACTTCACTCTGCATTTCCTGCCTACTTGATTTAACAGTCTTTGCTTTGCTTTAGTGTTGGTTCTGTTTAGAATAGAAAGTGCTGTATCCTGCTTTGTCAGCCCCAAATTCATAGTTCAGACCTCTTTCTTCCCCAAATTGCTTAAAAACCCGAACAGATTGGTTTAAAATCAAAATACTTAAAAGGAACATCACATTATCGTTTCATCTGCCTTTTTAATTTCCAAGCACTTAATGAGTCTTTCTCAGTTGGATAGGTGGCAGATTCCCAAATATGTTCTATGCTGGCTGTACTCCCAGGTGTCTGGGGTGTTAGGATTCACAAAGACCCAACAAGGACAAGTTGACTGGTAGGAATACAGTGAGATTTAAAAAAAAAAAAAGGGTTCCCAGGATGCTGTAGACTACATGTTGACTAGAAATACGTTCTACAGGTTTCACATGACAAAAGTTAAGACAGATCTGTTTTTCTGGAAGCTGTTACATTTTCAGGAGGACAACATCGGATCTTTTATGGTCAGTATCTGGTGGTCTTGGAAAAGATGGTGCATAAAGGCAAAAACAAATTTCAAAATCACAGGGCTGCTGAGGGAATTCAATAGCAAACCTATCTGAAGCTTGATTTTTTTTTTCAGGTATCTTTGAACCTGCTTGAAGAGATGAATGAGGGCTGACAACAGTACAAGCTAGCTACAGTCATCTCTTTTTATGTCATTCAGGCATCTAAGAATGTTCTCTAGGTCATCCCAGAAAGATGTGAAGGTCCTGAAAGATTACCACAGAAGAATATAGATGATCATTTGGCATCTTTGCTGTACACCATATGTCTCATTTCAGAACATGAAACTATTAGATGCTTCACCCAAATCCATTGTCTGATCTTCAACATTATGGTACAGGACATACACAGTAAGCCTCAGTGAAGACCCTGGAGTAGAAGAACAGCTGCAAGCATAAGTGGACTTCATCCCTAGATCTTAGAGACTTCTATTAATCACTTAGTGTATTTGAGAACTTAGCCTCTTTGATAAGCATCAAGGCAAGTTGGTAAAAGCTTGTGCACGGAGTTGAAAAGCAACCAGACACTTGGCAGTGAAATGCTCAGACACCCAGAGCACTGCTGTAGTCTTATAAACCTTTATTGTGAGAATGCTTTATTGCATCAATACTTAAGGTAAAACTGAATGGGAATAATACAGCACACCCTCTCTGAATTTAAACAGATATCTATGTGACATTTCCAGTATTTAGAAAGACGGCCTAAAATAATCTGAAATTAAGTAAAAATGGGTTCTTCTAAGAATGTTAGCATCCCTTTTTTCATCATTTTCCGAACAGTTGATACTTTCAAACTTTCAGTAGTTGTACTGTCATGGACCTGAGCACCTCTCCTCCCTCCTGGGGGTGTGACACCCTGGGCTGAAGGCCAGTTTTCATAACAGAAATGTCCAGCCTTAAACCAGTCCTGTGAGAAGCTGCAATGGGGGCCTGCCCCTCCTTCAGGTCGTACTTCCTCAAGGACTCAGGCTCTTGCTTTCTGTTTGAGCTGTGTTGCTGGCTCTGTGCCCACTCTTGTACCTCCCTGGTTCTGGTCCTGATCCTTACCCACTGGCTTGACTTTCTGGCTTGACCTTGAACCTGCCCCATCCCTACAGACTTGCCTGATGATCTGGACTGTTAGCTGAAGAGGGTTGTCATTGCAGGCCTGCTCTGTGAGAGAAGATGGGAGCCAAGAGTGACTCCAAGGCAGGCAGAGGCAGTGACTGTACCCACACAGATGCAGGTCCACAGCAGTCAAGTGGGAGGAGCAGATCATGTCCAGTGTTGGCAACATCTACTAAAAAATCTCTTTTACTTCAAACATGAGCAGCATTGCCTTCTGGCTTCCTCTATGGCCACTGAAATACAAAATCTAAGGTATGATGCTGGTCAAAAGAGGGACTTGTTTCATATGAAATCTCATCTATATCAAGCACTAGTCCTTAGCTCAGGTCATTGTACAGCCTTTTGAGCTGCTGGACTCCTTGAACTATCATACAGGAACATGTCTTGTGGAGAAGCAAAAATAATGGTGATAATTTACAAAAGAGCCAGACATTGTGTCATTTCCTGTTGTGGTCAGAACTAGCCATAATTATTCTTGATTACTATGAAGCTGCAGAAACTCAGGAAGACCTGTATGCTATATGAGATATGGTAGCCAACTTGCTAGCAGAACAGGTTGCTTGGAAAATACCATATTACTGCTTTCTCTCATATGAAGCCCTCAGTGTAACAGACTCACATTTAAGATGTCTGTCCTAAACACTTAATAATTTTTTATCATTTGAGACGTAGATGCTACGTGTATTACCTCTCTTTGTAAGACTGTCACTTTCCAAGGTCATTGTGTTTCCCTGGAATTAAAATGTCATTTGATTTGTGGCATACACCAGAAAGTAAGTGCCAAAGCTACTTTCTGCAGTTTATTCCCATAAAGAAGAAAAATAGGTTGTTATAATCTGGGCTATAACATCCTCCCTCTTTTATTTTGATTTTCTCTCAGAAAGGACTTCACTTGGGAAGTGTCCTGGAAAAGACTGGAGTGCTTTTTTTGCAGTTTCAGAGTTAGGACTGGACCTGATAGCAGATGTTGTTCCACTGGGATGAAGCAATTCTTCCTCTTCCAACACAAGACTTTGTATTAAATGTACAAAATGACACTCTGTCATTAGAAGAATATAATGTGACTGTTCTGCAGTATCCCATAATGCTCTTTCTGGGCCTTGAAAGAATAGAAGATAAACTCCGAAAAATATCTTTGAGAGGAACCTTAGAATAATTTTATAAAATCATAAATCACAAAGACAGCATTTCTCTACTACACTTCTTTTTGAACTGAATGTTTACAATCCACCCACGACAAAGAATTGCATCTCCATGTTAAACACAAACACTTCTCTGGCACTGTCTGGCTTCCATATGCCTTTCAGTCTAGAGAGCACTTATGCCTTTTGAGGAATGAAAAGAACAACCTGAAATGTCAACTTGCTAAGTAGAGTGAAAGAGATTGTTACCTGTTTGATTATTACCATTTTGACAAAACTATATTAATGCTAAAATAGCTCTGGTAGACCAAAATATGATCTTGCTTTTGAACTGTGGCATATCAGTGTTTCCCTGTCTGCAGCATGTACAGGACTGAATCTTTTTCTAAAAAACGGAAGAGTTTTAAAAAAACTGTAACAGTCTTTGCCCATCAATGTTATTTCATTATTAACTTGGCCCTGCCTGATTTTTACAGCCGTGGTGTTGAGCTTGATTCTTTTGTCATCCTTCTTTATTTACTTCTCCAACAGTAGTTAGTCATTGCCAGAAATGACATATGCTGGGCAGATGCAGAATCCAGATATTATTGTGAGTTTTATTTCTCCAGGATTGCTATCTGATTTTACCTTTTGCTCCTTTCCTTGTTTGTTTAAAAGCCCTTCTAATGCCCTTTTTGGCTGGTATCATGGCTTTGCAACAGCAATTTCACTTACAGTGCCAGCTTCTGGGGTCAGCTGAAAAGAATCTGAATGCCGTGACTCAAAGACTATCTCTGAAAAAATATATGTATAACTGAACTCTCTGCTTAAACACTTCAGGAATAGCCATTTTAGGACCTGCTATTGTTCAGACTATACTTAAGAGAGATTTTAATGCTAATTTTTGGTAAGCAGGATGATCCCTGTAATAGTCTAATTTCAAAATTTGGGGAAAGAAACTTCAGAGGAGCCTAATTATGAAGGATGGGCATAGAAAAATTTAACTAAAAATATTAGTAATCTCCAATTCTGTTCTTTCCCTTATGGGCTTTGAAACAGCCTAAGCAAGACACACCAACATTCTATCACACAGTATATATATATGTTTGTAGCGCAAGACTATCGTTAGTGTGCAACAGAAACATATTAACATCTCTCATTATATTCTGGAGGGCATCTGAGACAACCAATCATCTTACTTGATTTGTATGTGCTTGCAAACAGCGTACTTGCTGTTTACTAAGCAATACGGCTGACATCATTTATTGATATACCTTATCCCAAGTAGGGTAAGGCTTGTAATTCAATGTTGTTGTTCCAACCCTCCTCCTTTCTGAATTCAGATGACATGGTTGCAAGATGCATCCATGCTCTTCCAGAGTAAGAGCAATATCGGCAATGATCCTCAAGTCCAATTAATTTTGACAGAGGTATTTATACTTATGCTGGGCATATGCTTGAGTATCTTGCTAAATTAAGGTGTTAAGCCACTACAGTCACCCATTACTTTCTTTTATCCTTGCATAAAACCACAAAACCTCTTAAATCTGATATTTAAGCGTGATTTTTAAGATGCAGACATCTGGGACAGCTTCTATTATAAACGTATCATTAAGTAATTCAGAGTCTGGAGTATTATGCAGTTATCCTAGGCAGTTAATAGATTTACTCAGCTGGTACAGCAACCCACACATTACTCTGTACTAACTTTGCAGCTGCTGAGTGAATGTCATAAATCATTCATCTCTACCATTACCTAAATGATAAACGACTCATCTCCAAGATGATGTTCTGAAGCAGGAGTGAGAAGTTGAACTTTCTCACTATATCGAGGTGGATCTGGAAAAACTTACAGCAAGGTACACCTGGAAAGGGGTTAGACAGACAGCTGTGAGGAATGACTGATGTAATTATTGCATTGCCTAATCCTCCTAATGCAATCCGGTAAGAATTCATAAACTATTTGAACAATAATGCTTTGGAAATTGTTATTATTAGTGGCATATACTTATGTTGGCAAAATAACAAGAATGTAATTTTGAACTTTTCAGAATTTTTTTAGCACAATAACAGGTGTGGCCACAGGTAAGTGCTATTGAGCTTGTCTTATGGTGAGCGAATCCAAGATATAGGGAGGTCAATTTGTAGCCAAAAGTGATGCTACATTTTCTGATTCCCAGTAAAACCACTAAATATTGAAACACATCCTCTCTGTTCTCAGCTCCCCACCGTGGCAATCAAAGTAGAATGACAGGTGGCTTGAGGAGGCAAGCGAGGATCATCCTTCTCACCCCACCTGCCTCCCAAAGAACAAGGAATCCTGGAGAGAAGGTATAGTCACATTCTTCTGTTTCTTAACACGGCAATCATTATTGGATGCCTTTCTAGTCTTACTAGAAAAGACTTTATCCTAAAATTAAACTATTGTAATTTATTTTTTATGCAAATTAGCCAAGATAGTTACCTGATGTAAAGCTGGTTTAGGTTCTGGTAGCTCTCTCTCTTATGAGACTGAGTCATCACCATCAGCCTCAAGAGGAAGGTATCAAACTTTTCATTAAAAAGTCTTTTTTAATGAAAAATTTACTTCCTATTTTTCCCTTTTTTTTTATTTTCACAGAAATAAACTAAATTTAAATATCAAACAGATTTTTTTTTTCTCTTTCCTCCCCTCTATTTTGCTTCCTCATATAAGCAACTGTTGCCTACCATCTTCCCTCTGTTCCTCTATTTTTATACATACTTCTTTGCTTTGCTGGGAATTTTGCAGCACTTCCATACCTTTGGAAAAATATGTGAGTGCAGATCTAATAACTGTTTAAGAATTGGAGCAAGTGTAAATAGTTGTAGAATAGCAAAGAAGAAAAGTAGTTGGGAAAAAAAAAAAAAAACAACCCAAAATAAACCTTGAACTTTGTTCATTTTTTATGCTCAATGGAAAAAAAGTAGAAACAGGAAAAAATAACTATCTGAATATTCTTTTCTGAAAGGTCACAAACATGTGGGTGGAAAAACTAAAGTCTCTACTCTTAAGCCTTCAGAATCAAAGAAACTTCAGAATGGCAACACATTTAGCAAAATTATTTTTCCATGATTTGAACCAGGTCAGGACTAAATGTTCAATTCTTGACAAAACTCACGTCAGCCACTGTAGTAATGTTTAATGGTTAGAGAACTTATATGAATCATACTATGATTTATACCTTATTATGTGCAGAGAAGTTAATAGGATGCTGAGGCAATTGTCAGGGAACTGGTATGGCATCTTTTGTGTAGCTTGCCAGCAGGACGTAAGAGTTTGGATGATGTGTTAAAGTACTCATACTTTAAATCATGGAGATACACCAGTAATCTGAATAGTTCCTATCCAAGAAAAAAAATTTCCAAGCAGATATTCATGAAAAAATAGTATTATGTGTATTCAGT
>JAOQGH010000012.1:85514427-85577907 GCA_025769975.1 Gallinago jamesoni
TTAATGAGTACAGATTCATACAAGATGGGCAATTGTCAAACCTGGGATTTAGATTTCTTCAAATTTTGCAATGTTTGAAATCCAGAACCAGATATGAATTATACAGTTCAAGCCTAATAAAATAAACACAGGTAAAGACCATGAACATTACAGAAATCAGTGGAAGTTTTATTATGTGCTCCACTGAAGAAAGAACTTCACTCCAAGATGCGCTTGGAATCAGGGAGCGTCATTGTATTAAATTACGCAAAAATATAACTATGCATGACTGTGAATTGGTCCACAATCAGATAAACAGATGAAGAATGAAAGGTCTTATTAACTTGTCATTAAAGTCCAAAGAAAATGTGTGTGGACTACATCTGTTACACCAAGGCTTTTCTAGATGAATGAACACCAGGATTAAATCAAGCTAAATTTCAGAAAGCTACATGTATATGTGATGGCAGGAATGCATCTAATCGGGTATTTTCATTGCCAAAAGTATTTTGGAGTTCTGCCATTTCAGAAGGGTCATCAGGCAGTAGTATCCCATAAGGAAAAACTGAAAACTCATATAACTGAATTATAATAATATGTTAGCAGTTATTTATCACCATTCCTGTTTGGAATTCACAACAAAACAATTCTTGATTACAATGTGTAACATAAAAAATCTATGGAAAAATGTGAAAAGAACAATCTAGAAATCAAAACTAACTGAGACTGGTTTTTGGTGCAAATAACTTTGTCTGTAACCTTCTTTCTGTCTTGTAAATAATAAATGGATTTCTAACACTTGTAGGATTTGGATTCCTGTTGATAGAGAGCTCTAATAGCAAGCCATGTGTGACTCCAATAAGACATGATAATATTCTGTCAGCTCATCAGTTGGACCTTTACACTGGAAATACCTGGCTCAGTCACTATGTGAGAAATCATGCCAAGGCATGAAAATAATGTGATTCTCTAAAGAGAAAAGTTGTTTAAAATGTCTTATCCTGGTTTATGGGCCAAATTCCCGCACTAAACCATCCAAGAATAATTATAATACTTTTGAGCTATTGGAAGGCAGATAAGCTGAAAGCATGCTTATTTTTTAAGTGGTATACTATATAAAAGGCATTAAACATCTCAGTAATTTTTACACATTCCTGTTTATTTTGAGTAACGCCTTCAGCAAATAACTTTGTAAATGCTAATCTATGTGATGTTTTGAAATCAGTCAGAGCTAGTAAACCTGACAGACAGCTTCAAGCTGTCTGAGTGTCTATTTAACAACATTTTGTGACAAAGCATTTTGTGCCAGAGCATTTTTTGGAAACATGGTGATTCATCCTATTTACCTAGCTCAATGTAATAGCTAACAACCAGTATTAATACCATGCAGAACCAGCAGCACATGACAGGACCCTGACTCAACCAGAGGGTTAGTGTGGAGCTGTATGACACTGTCTGATCACTACCCAAAAGCACTATTCAGATAAAAGGAGGCCTGGAGAGTATCTGCCCAGCTCTAACTGATTAGAAAATTCTGGTTTGCACTGGAAAAACAAGGAAGCATAAACAGTTACCACAGGGGGTGTCCTACCTGAAGGCATTGCTAAATGAAACCTGACCTATATCTGTCCTCTCCAATGGCTTAGGTATATGCTGGGAGAACCAGGTAGTATGATATGTGAAATGAAAAGGACAACTTCCCCTTCTTCCTCATCCTCTTCTTCTTCTTCTCCTCCTTCTTCAAAAGTCAAAGAAACACTGGCTGCAAAATATAGGTAAAAACCACCTGCTCTTTCACACTAATGGAAATTCTTTTTTGGTTGTGTTTTCTTACATTGCAATAAAGCTAGTAGAGAGTGCAGAAATATGCTTTTCTTTGTGTATGAAAAATACAGTGGGCTAAATCCAGCTTTCCTTGTACAGCTAGGCACAAAATCAATAGTACAGTTCACATAAGCAACCTTAGCAGGATCTGGCACTCAATCTTCTATACAGGTAAAATCAAATTCATACGTGAGTAGTGTGGTTCAGCAGAATACATTCTGCAACAACCCTGTGCATACACCTGCCTTTGACAAAGATGGGATGCGCTCACTCAAAGTAAAGCACATAATAGAAAATTTCCTCCATAAAAGATAGCTCTTTTTTCACTTCCATGTAGTCTCACTGAAATTAATGGAAATTGCAAATAAGCATAACATAAGCAAATGATATTTTGACTACAGTATCACAGGGAGGAATGTCTTGTGAATGATAGGGGAAAAGGATTAACTCTCCCAGTCAAAACACAGTATTTAATTTAAAGCAGTCACAATTTTTAAAGTGTGTTAAAATTCAGAGGGTTTTTTTCCCTTGATAAAAATATATGATACAAAAATATTTTCAGCTGACTGATAAAGTAGAATTTGTTTACCAAGCTCTGTGTGTAACTTGGTATGTAAAGTCTTAGGATTCGGGACAGGATATATATCTCAATCTGACTGGTCTGGAATAACAGTAGTGTACACTCTATGCCTTTGGGTTCCCAGCTGACAGATATATCTTGTAGTGTACATCACACCAGCCTTGACTACTAGCAGCAGCAACACAGGAGCAAATGTGAATGCCTAAAATGATGTTATTGTTTGGGAATGAACAACAGGCCTCGGATAATGTTGGCATTAGCAATTTTTTAAACAGAAGAGGCCATGTTCTGAGGGATTAACTGCAGTTGTTAAAAGGAGTGACTTACTTAAAATAACTTAGTGTCTCAAGTGTAAATGAATTGGAATTAGTCCTCCAGGTGGTGTGTGCAATATGAGTTATTTAAGTTACAGAGGTTTAGTATCATTTTAGTTTTTATGACAAAAACTGCTATACCAGATGCATATAGGACAGGATTTGCCAACCTGAAAATGTGATGATGGAGTGGTGATAACAGAAGTCTGTGAGCACCAATGGAAAGAGAAAATGAGTAGAAAGCAATTACTTATGGTTCCTTGAAATACCAAAAATTGGACAAATTAACTGAAGTTATCAGCAACTTAAAAACTCACAAAATGAAGTAAGTTTTAACTCAGAGTTACATTAAACTCTGGAATCCATTGTTATAGGATAATTGCGGACATCAAAGTAAAACTGGATTTAGAAAGGAATTAGAAAAATTCAGGGAAGAAAATCCATCAAACACAAGGATATAACTTCAGACAGGAAATATTTTGTTACTGAAAAGGCATTTTCACACACTATTTTAATAAAGAAAATATATTTTCTATTTGTTACTATATACAGCTGTTCCTAAAATTGCTTCAGAGCATATATATATATATATGTATATTTGTATCATACATTTTTATAGATCACCATTTTAATATCCAGTAGAAGATAGTTCTTAACATTGTCTTTTAGGGACAGTTGTTGTTTTTTTTTCTTTCTCCTTTTTTTTCCATTTTGCTACTGAATGTAAAGAGGAGAATATTTCTTATTCTTTCTTCCTCTTGATTTTTACCATTTTATTCCTTGTTTTATTAGTTTTGGTTTGGTTTGGGTTTTGGAATGTTTTTTTGGCAACTTGATCTTTCTTTCCAAAAATGTATAACTAGGTAAAAGCTACCACAAGGCAAGGAAACGGGTTTTTTTTGAGAAAAGCTGAAGAAAATCACAGTGGAAAAGAAATACAATGGTACTGATGTCAGGCGAAAGTCCTAGTGGACCATTCCTAGTAGCAGCAATGTAGTTGGAAGAGAGATGCCTAAATCATAACCCAATCAGTTGTTGACAGAGGAGGAGAGGAAAGACAGACACAGTGAAAAACGAATCCCTAGAGAACATAATAAAAGTCTGTGGCCGGATGGGGTCCTGATCACAGCCTCGCGGTCTTTAAACCTCTCACACTGTAGCTAGTCATTAGTAAACAGATTGCTCAGAAGAGGCAGAGGAGGAACACGGCAAGAACAGGGCTGCAGGAGCCAGAAACACCATGATTAATGATGTTCTGCAGACATACAAAAGCAAGTGCACTCTGTTTTCACAGCATCAAACTCAGCTGTAGTCTAACAATGATTCCTTAATTGTTCTCTTGGCACATGGTTCTTCTAAAAATCATTTTATATTAAAAATCCTGGTAAATCTTTTATCTAGACCAGAGTGAACTAAGCAGTCAAGTTTGTCCTGGGGAAAGAAAGAAATAACTTTGAGTGAAAGGGCTGGAGAAGGAGTAGAGGAGGAGAATCCGTCTGGAATGAAGACTAAGTACCTCCCATGCTGTAAGCAACTTCATCACTTGAGGAGTAGAGAAGTGAAAGAACAGTGACCTTCCCACATGCCCTGTCTAAGGAAGCCATCTTGCCACCAGAGAAAATTTGCCTCTGGCAAGAGCAAAGTTTTCTGCTAAGGTGAGTGTGAAGAGTAAGGCTAGAAGTGGCAGGGCAGAACCTGGGCTGCTCTCCTGATCCCCAGCCAGTAGATCTACTTCTCTGATACCAAACCTCAACAACCCTGCTGCACTGCATGAAAGGTCTGGTTTGCTGCCCCAGGGGTTGGGAGAAAGAATAAAAAGGCTTAGTTCTACATTTACATCCACCCATCACCAAAAACAGAAACATCAAAACATCTCGCATTTTTGCTGTGGCGTGCTGTCACATGCCACCAAGTCTGTTGACAGTTGGTGTTCGTGGCAGAAAATGAACTTTGTTGTTTTTCTGTCATGATCTTTGCCAGTATGGCTATCTCACAGTAATTTTAAAGTATCTGGGTAGGTTTTTTTGGAAGAACAAATTGATAGTCCTATCACAAAGCCCTCAAATTGGGAGCCATTTTTACCTTTCACTAGCCTAGCCCTTGGAGCTCCCACCACCACAATTCCAGTGAAGACCTTTAACACAGAGAGCTCTAAAATATTCTGAAAACAATATAGATGCAGAGTAGTTGGTCAATAACTTAAGCTTTCAACTAAATTGTTATTTATTACATATCTTCAGCTATTACAGCCCTGGTTAAAGAATGAAGAAAAAACCTGTTTTTCAATCTGCTGTCTTCAAAAGAGGTTTTCTTAGAAACTTTTGGGTTTGTGTTGGGATATTTTTTCCAAATATTGCTTTCAGGGTCTATATTCTATTGCTTCACCATGAAAGCTTTTCCCTTTCTTCCAGCATCATTTTGCATTTCCCTGCCCAAGACACAAAGGTTAAAAGAGTCTTTCAGGTGTGATCACAGAAGTGACTCTTCCAGTGGGGAACAGGGTGGAGGAAACAAAGTGCAGCTCTACCAGAAGATGTGATCAAATGCTCATCTCAGAGGATGTTATTAATGGGAAGGGAGTAACCCTAGTGGAGCTGTAGCCACAGGCCGCTGCAGGCAGCAGAAGTGGTCTTTCTCACTACAGATAGATGGGATTGCTTCTGCTTCTTTGAGGTGGATGCTTTGTTTTGGCAGCTGCTTTCCTCTTGGACGGAGCAGACATTCAGGATTGACTTTCCAGGCACACTGCAAGATCTGCCTAAGCTTTGGGAGGGTGATAGGGTCTGGAAATTACTGGTGAAGGTAAGTACAGTTTGGGATTGATTTAATCTCAGGCTTGCTGGTTTATTATACTCACTCATGAGAGAATAAAGCAGGTGGCTTTTTCTTCTACATTGTTTAGCAGTACAGAAAAGCCCTTACAATCCAGAAAACATCCATTTTCTTATTAATGGAATAGAGGTAAATAATTAATTAAAAGGGAAAATTTACAATCTATAAACCAGTATTTGCAGAACAAAGTGAAATACCAACCAGTCTCGCTATAGACATCAACTTTCCACCCGGCATGCCTTAATGAAAATCCAGTGGCAACATCTAACTTATCACACAATAACTCGGAGCTGCAATCAGAGGTTCTACTTGGGCAGCACCTGGTAGCACACAAAGTGTTTATCTGAGATGTATCATCAGATTGGCTCATTTACCACACAGGCACACAGAGTAAAAAGCATTCATTAAACAAATAAGAGTAGAAATGGGAAGATTTATTCTGGAGACAGTTGAAAGCCTAACAGGAAAGCAGATTTTATTCTTATCAGCTGGGAAAACAATTGCAAACATAATCTAGTTTTGTCTGGCTTGCATTTTGCTCTTTCTTTTCATTTTTAAGATGATACCAGTTCTGACTTCTGTGCAACTTTTTCATTTGTTTCACAGTCCATTTTTTTTCAGAAGTTCTTTCACTGGCAGCTACCTTTATGTCACTTTTTATTTCAAAGTTGATGCTTAAAATCTATTCTGTGGCACCAATGCAATTAGTGGCATGTTGACTGCTATTCCTCCTGGGTTTAGTACTCTATCAGATAAATTTTACAGTTCAAAAAGAGAGTATGGAGCTAAGTGGATCTTTTAAAGCAGACTGGAAGAAATATATCACTAACAATATTTCTGTGACAATATATATACTGTAATATTAAAGCTGTATTTAAAACTGAAAATAGTTTGTCATCAAGATCAAAGGTAAATGTAAAAAAACAGTGAATGTTAGTTATATGTAATTTGAACCTCTGGAAAGCATTTCTGAGACTATGTACAATGAAACTGCGAAATAGGAAAGACAATCATTCAAATCAATACAGGCTCATTAGAAGCTTGCTCCTGCTCCCTTAGCAAGTACTGCCATCAGCAAAAGCAGGACCTGGTGTGCCGTTCATTGCACTGCAGTGTTCGCAGCACCATGTGCCTGTCCGCGTCCAGATCACAATAATAATCTTGAGTGTAGGGAAATCTCCAGCAACGACGGTTGCATTCCATTTTGTCTTAAAACTGATGGGCAAGGATATGCATTTAAGATGTACACTTGCCAGTGACTGAGTGCACACAGATATCAGTGAGAGAGGCATGGGCTGTACAAACTGAAGGTGAACTCCAGACACTGCTGTAGAACTGCTATACACTGGTGGAGTTCTGCTGAGCTCACTGATGCTATATACCCTCATTGGTACCAGCATAAGAAAGATGGGAATCACCTTTGCTACAAAAATGAAACTCAGATCATGAGTTTATGAGTTAAAATGAGGAGGAAAAAGGACTGGAGGCCTCAGTCTGGCCTAGCCATGCTGCAAATGGATTAAAGTCTCACTTGCAATGGAGACCTCCCCCATTCTGTCACAAGCCTGATGGCCTCTTGATGACAAAACCTGTTTTCAGTGGTTTACCAACCCTCAAAGCATACTAAGACTGAAAGCTTTTGGCTATGCATCTGAACATCACAGGGATCTATAAAACTTCCAGCCTTTTTTGACTGTTAATCTAACTCCTATGTGTTAGGGTGAAAATAGACCTACAAGTCATGTTTCAGTGCCTGAGTGATTCCCACTCCAAGCAGCAAATTGGTCTTAGGCTGGTAAACTTTTGTCTCTAAAAGGTCAAAGTTTGAGGGTAGAGAGGGCAGCATCAACTTTCTGGTATTTTTCATGCTGAATGGGAAATGACCCTTAGGAATTTTTAGAAGGCCCTTTCAAGTCTTGAAGCTATGCCAGTGTACACCTGACAGTTGGAAAATCACAAGGAGTAAATGCCATGATGGCAGCTAGCAAAAGCAGACACAACAGAATTAGGACATTTGGCAATGATGCATTGAATCCCGAGAGGTATTTTGCAGTAAAAAGAGGTGCTTACCATATAGGTACAGGAGATGTCAACTCAGGACAACCGTCTATGGTGTGTGGTTACCTTCAATGCATATAGCTAGCTTCAGATTTCAAAAAAAGTAGGCTTGCAGTCAATGGCAGGGGTGGGATTTCAGCTCATTTTCAGTACAAATCATACACTAAATGGAAGCAAGCATTGATTTGCTTGGGGTGAGCCAAGTTTCTTGATGATATCATATGAAGTCTGTTGGCATAGTCCTGCTACCTTACGAGACCAATGGAACTGATGCAGCTCAAGGCTGCTAGAGCTCCTTGCTTATAAAAGAAGCAATACAGGCAGTTCTGGCCATCAGTACTTCCCTGTCCTGCCAAGCTCTTCTGATGCCACTTCATATTCACAATGCCCAGATGACTTTCTTGAGCTTTTTGGAATACCCATGGTGGAAGCTATGCTGAGAAGTATCCTTTGAGTACAAGCAAACAGGGATATGTCTTGACATGGATAAATGACTTGCCTTATGTTATCAGTTGTCATGTTTTGTGAACAGTATAACTCTAAAGCTTTGTTTCATCTATTAGAATATGTGTTTATCTGCAGAAAATCTTACCTACCTGTGCTATGAGGACTGTACTCAAACACACAGCTGATCATCCCTCTTAAAATGTTTTGAGTGATTCCTAGGTCAGACAGTTGGATTATTCCACTCATTTATTCATGAAACCAGAACTGCTTTGATCACAGATAAGTCTGATTCAAAATACTAAGCAGTAACCAAGAACTATGCAATGAAGAACCTCTTCTACATTATTTAAATATGCCTTAAAATTTTTAAACTATTTTTTTATCTCAGCCATGATCAGAGATGGGAGGACTATCCAGAAATTAGTTCTGAATTGTTGATGATGTACTATCACTCTGTGCAAACCGAAAATGAGAGGAACTGTTTAAAATTATGTCACTGACATAAGGTTCCCTTGGGGGGACATTTTTTCTGCCATTTTCCACCTGGACCTCAGTGAGAGCAGTATTACTACAGCCAGGTGAAAGCAGAAGTTGTTGTGAGATATACAGAAGTTTACTTCAGGCACTTCATAGCACTGGAATTCCTTTCTGCAAAGGAAAAACAGATTATATCTATCTTAACAGTCTGAATCATTAGTATGAACCCATTGCTTGATCATACAGAACAATACAGCAGTCCATAGCATTGTTATGTACGCTTTACTGAAGCTGTACATTTTCTTTGAGAAGTGTTAATAAAAAAGGATTTCTACCTACCCTATGAAACTTAGTGAAGAAATTCTAGTGCATAATGATTTCATGACAAGTTCCTTGCTTAAAAGGACTATGCAGGTCTTGGATTTCTTCCACATTCTAACTTTCAGAGTGATCTTTGATAACCTGCCTTTAAAATAAGAATATATTATATGACAATTTTTATTTTTAGCACTGTATAGTACTGTTATTGACTGTTACATAGCATTGGTATTGACTGAAAGGGCAACACAGCAGGATTTAAGAATCCAGGAAATCTCTGGAATTTAGATACAATTCTTTAATACAGATGTTGGATGGGTCAAGCGCTGGAGGTGCCACTGCTGCATTGCTTACTCGTGGATAAGGAAATACTGGTTCAAGATGTGATACTCAATGACAACCTTGGCTGTGATTATGAGAGGATAGAGCTTAAGATCCCTTTAAGATGGGCAAGAATAGGGAAACCAGGGGGCTACCTGCCTAGCCTCAGTCTTCAGGAAGCTAATGGAGCAAATCCTCCTGGAAACCACACCCAGGCACATGAAGGCCTACCACAAATCATCCCACAGAATCTTTCTAGGAAATCAGAGAGACATAGACTAAAGAAACAGACTTCTAGGTGTTAACAATGGCTACTAATGGCTACCTAGGTAAGCAGGCAGCATATACCCTTAGCAAGTTTGAAGCTGACAGGGCATTGGTGTGCAGAGGCGGGGGGAAGGCAGTCAATGCACTGGAGGGCAGGGGAGCAACCTGGATGGGCTTCAACAGGCTGCCAGGAATGTCATGAAGCTCTGGAGAGAAAAGTGCAGAGCCCTGGGGCTCTGCAATGCAGGTGCTGTAGGCTCCTGAGGCTGAGGCTAGGCTGGCTGAGAAGAAGCTCTGCAGGAAAGGACTTTCAGGTCCTGGTGGCAGAAAGTGCAACTGGCATAAAAAGTGAGCTCATGGGATGATGCAGGATCATCCCATCCCATACTGAGCAGTATTATCACATCGTGGCCAGGTGAAGGGAAGGGATTCTTGCCCTCCGCTAGGCACTTGTGAGACCATGCCTGGACAACTGTGTCTGGCTTTGGGTTCTTCAGTACAGAGAGAAAAGCAAAAAAAAGTGGGAAAGTCTCACAAAGAGACACCAGGATGGCTAAGGTGCTATACAAACAGAGAAAAGGGAGCTGTGCTTCTTTGGCTTGATGAAAAAAAGGACTACAGAAGGATCTTATTTCAGTTTTCAGCTACAGAGAAGGTAGCTCCACGCTTTTTTGGAAGCGCACAGGGAGAGGCTGAGAGGCTATAAATGAGCTGCAGGAAAAAGGAGATAGGCATAAAACTGTATCTGCTATTTCTAAACCACTAGTGACACCTAGTTTCCAAGAAAAATACTGGTAGCTATATTAGCACTGCAAGTCAGAAAATGCATCAGATTGCATTTGCAATGCTACAGGTTCAGTAATTTCAAGGTTCTGGATAGCATAATCCCAAACTAATAGACCTTGATAATAAAAATATGTACATTAAATCTCTGCTCCAATAAGGGACACACAGCTTGCAGCTGTGGCCTCTCAGTAGAAGGCACTGACACTGTAACATATAAAAGGCATTTCCATGTCAGTGTCTGTGCTGCCAGACTAAATCATTCATTCTTCATAAGGACTGACTCCCTGATTGTCCACATACTGTACATATTGATGTGCACAGAGACAACCTTTGGGGTGCCACCATCTGGCTCCTCAGGTGGGGAATCTTAGACTTGAAGTGGAAAAAGCTTACTCTTGTGCAACTGCTACACTCATAGGCAAAAGAGATACAATTGAGCCAGGTCTGGCTTGAGCTGCTCTGCTTACAGTACTCAAAGGCTATGAGCCTCCTTTCCCTCACACTAGCCCAAGCTCAAGTTAAAACAAAAACAAAGCAATGGTCACTCTGAGCCCCAGTTCAGGAACAGTAGGGTTCTCCTTTCTGGGACAAGAACAAACCTCTGAAAAGCATCTTGGTTTGAAAATTCTGACTGTTGGGGACAGAAAGTCATAAGTATGTGACAAAGCAAACAGGTTCTGACAGCTAGAAGAGGGAAACTGTCAGATGACAATTCCTTTGGGCAGCCACATTCTCCCAGAATTGGCAAAGCACTCTCAGCTACAGCATTCTTACCTTGCTTCCAAATTTTCCTGCCTCCTGCTCCCCATCTCCCAAGAGAAACAAGAATCCCACTTCCATAGAAATGAAGGGCATTTATCCTAGCTGGGCAGCAGCTGTGTTCAGATGTGACAGGATAGGAAAGTCACCTAGCGACAAAGCATATGGTGGCCTGGACCACTATCAGACAATGACAGTGTGTCTGGTCACAGCTTTATAATCAGCAGATGTCTGAAGAAACACAGACTTTCCATTGCATTCATAGCTGACTCCCGCACACAACTGCTTATCCAACACCAACTCTGACTAAATTTTGAGTCAGATATGACAAAACGATGCCACAGAAAACAAGTACAGCAGCAGATGACAATATCATTAACAGCAATTGGCAAAATTACTGTGCTTGAGTCATGTTCCTGAAGATGCTGCAAGAGCAAACTAAAGACCTCTACTGCCTGCACAATCTTCCTTTCTACGTACTGTCTCCTCATTTATTGTTCTTTCCTCAAAAAGCTCAAAAATACAGTTTTGAGGTGAACAAATAAACATGTGGGGAACAGCCACCTAGCACTGTCAGTTCGCAAGTGTGTTTTCAGTGTAAGGAAGACAGAAGAGCTAGTATGCTTAAAAAAGTACATGGATTTTATTTATGGACCTCTCATACGTTGTATGTGGTAATGGCTACTAAAGTAATTGATGTTTTTGACAACATAACTGACATCTAACATGTAGAAGATATGGCTGATAGCTGTTTAGTAACAATTCTAATAGCAGACTTTTCCATCCCACTCTGCCTGCTCATTGATCAGTAGGAGTGTGGGAGAAAGGGCACCCCACTGAATGACCACATTGACATCCAAGATAACCTGAGGTGCTCTACATGATAGGACAGTAATGTTGTGTAGCTGGACAACCTGTAATGCTATAGAGATCCAACTGATATGAGCCAAGCAAGCTAAGCCCTACACTGTGGGTTTGTACTTGAACTCATACAAGTACAAACCAAGTTGTGAAAGTACACTGCTCAGCAAATGTGAACAGTATAGTATATAGACATAGTCTAGAGCACTACTCCACCATCCTCTTGCTCAAAGTGGGATCTAGTTGTAACCTTCCATGTCAATTTATGACCCTTGCTTGTCAGCCTCTCCATCATGCACGTCTACGAATGGTTCTGTTTTCTCAGTAACCTTCCCATAGGTATTGGAAAGCTGCCATTAGGTTGCCCCAAAGCACTCACTTTTCTAGGTTAAACAAGCCCAGTTTCCTCTGTCTCTCCTTCTGGGTTCTGTGCTCCAACCATCTGATCATCTTTCTGATCCAGCTTTCTGCTGGACTTGCTCAAGCTTATAAATATTTTTCCTATACTAGGGGAGACCAAAGCTGAATACATTATTCCAGATGTGGTTTAATGAGTGCCGAGTAAAGGTAACTAAGTGTTTCTCTCAACCCTCTGGCTACGCTTGTGGTAGAACAACACAGTATGTTGGCAGCCACCATCTGCAAAACCATGAGCTGAGTACACAGTAACAAAAATACAGTGTCTGCCTCCTACAGATGGATAGTTTCTGGGACACCATGTCCTCTACTAGATCACAAAGAAGATGAACCAGCCCATTTTCTTTGTTTTACAGGAAATTTAAATTGACATTTTCAGAAATTTCAAGCAGGTTCTTCACACAGTATATCAATACATTGCAGAGTTTTCCTCTTCCTTGCAAAGATAACATTATTTATTGTTAGGAATGTGCTTTACTACTTTTATGCTGTGACTAAGAGCTATATGCACTCTAGGGCACATATTAATGATCCATTAATATATTGCTTAGATGTTTAAAATTACTCAGCCTAATGCTTCATGCCTTTCTGCACACCTGAGTTAATACATACCCTGGAGTGCTTTCTTGCATAGTTACAGCACTCTCTCTACTAAGGAAAACTGGGACTTGATTGCATCCATGTATTAATCACAGTGTGTGTTTACATAGTATGACTTCAGTTAATAGCATAATGATGAAGAAGCCGGATGTACATAGCTGTCTGGCTGAATGCCTGACTTAGGAAAAAGGAAAGGTTTTCTACAAACATCTTTACATCTCCACAGAGGGCCAAAGAAATCACAGAAATGCTAAGGAGATTTTGTTTTCTTTAGATTGTACAATCTATCTTTCCACATAAAATATGGGAATGTCTTGATGGATCATATATACATATCTCAGTCAGTGGTTTTTGTTAATCTTCTAAGTAGCAAATAATTTCTGCCTTTAATGAATTACATTAAAAGGTGAAGTGCTTAGTAGCAGGAACTCATGAAAAAGAACCATTATTCACCCCGAGGTTTTTGGCTCCAGTAGGCAGATCCTGTAAATGATTTCAATGGGCTTCTTCCTTCCATTTAAGGTTTCTTTTGTTCTCTGCCTGCAGGACTTCACACCAATTCAACTTTTTAAAATTATTATTAATTAATTTATTTATAATTTCTGCCAGGGAAATGCCCTCTTGTTATACAGATAACAAATAGAGTTTAATGTTTCTGAAGAAATAATCCAGATGAATTACCATCTTTCAGTCAGGAATCATTTTACAGCTATACTTCAGTGTCTTCTTTTTGCATTTCTCTATTTTTCATGCCCTTATTGGGATATGGAAGTAGGATCATTTACACAGAACTGGGTTGTGAAATGCACAAGCATATTATGAGAGATGGAAAAATATTTTTAAGTATGAAACTTCAGAAACTGTTATACTGGATGGACTGGACTCTTGGAACAATAAAAAAGAACTGATATGCCAGTGCTGTACTTTGGAGATCCAGGTCGCAATTCATACGCTGACTAATACAAATTCTCAGACAGGAAACAAGACTAGAGAAACCTCATTTGTCCTTTAATACTACTGCGTCTCCTGGGTGGGCCTATTTGAGAAGAGCTACAAAACAAAGATAAAAATGCCAAAAGGCCAGCCTCATACAAAGAAAGGTCTGGTCTGTTCTGATGCAAGAGCTGGTCTCAGCTCAAATCCCACGTGGTTGATGAACACTATTGTAAACCCGTAAACAAGTATACACATGGATTGTTTTACTGCTCTGTGTAGTGGTGTAAAAGAAGGGTTCCTAAATAATTCCAGTAAAGTGCAGAATATTACTAAGGATAAATAAATCATCCAGTTACATCTCTGGGCTACAGGAGAAAATGACTTCTAAAGGTGACAGCTGTTTGGGGAGAGTACCAGACCGGAGTGCCCTGGAGGAAACAATTAAAATTAAAATTGACTCTTAAACTAAGACATGTTCATCTCAACAAACGAGACACGTAGGGTTGGCGAACAGCAAAGTTGTCAGGTAGTGTATATTTTTAACATAGTCTATACCTCTTGGATCTGGCAGGTAGAGTCCTGTTCCAGAGAGCAATAGCATCTAATTCACACTGAATTATAAGGTTACTGGAGTACAGACAACGGCCAGCTTAACTAGGGCTTTGCCCATTTTGCCTCTCTGGGCAGCACAAAACTGCTGCCTTTGCCATTCCTTTGGTCCTGTCTGAAACATGAGAGACAGAGACTCCGTACAGACAATCTGCCTCATCTATCTTAATTTAGATTTCATTTAAAATTTTGCATTCTCTTGCCAGCTCCAGAGAAAATTCCTAAACCTGTACTATCTTTTGTCATTCTACCTTTAAAATGCTTATTGATAAAAAATCCTGCTCCTGTCTTGTGGCTGTTTCATTTTGATCACTCCTCCCAGAGTACCAGGAGCTCAGCCCAAGACAGATTTTTGAAGGGCCTTCCAAGAAACAGGGTTTGATCAGCTCTGGTGACCAGTGGAGTGGTTCAGGCAGAGAAAGAGCACACATACAGGTTTGTAGCTTGAAGCAGGTGCTTTTGAGAGGGCTGGATTAGTTTACTCAAGATGCTGTGTGCCCTAGCACCTCACTAGAACTGAGATAGGATAGTAGAAGTTGAGCCTGGATAGTAGAAATGTTCAAGTATTTGGGGGGGGGGAATAAAAGAAAAAAGCAAAGATGTGGACTCTGGTAGGTTTTTTTTACCTTTCCCACAGTGCACCATAAGGATTGCTATTTTAGACATAGATCAGCCGTTCTAGTGCTTAAACACTTCCTAGGGTTCCCCTCAAGGTAGCAGAACATAAAACTTCCCATTGTTACTAGGGTTAAATTCCTCTCTTACAAAAGGTTTCATGTGGATGTCCTGGGGTGAGGGGAAAAGAGAAGCAAAACATCTGTGACCAGCACATGCAGTGTATGGATACTGTAGAGCCTCATGGTGACTTGCCGCCATGGCATGGAATTACATCTTTGAATTACTGAGAGCTTCCCAGTCCCGTGTTCTATATCAACCAAGTAATTTATTCATAGTCATTGTCATTTGCTTGCAGGGGTCTCCTTTCTCCAAGAGTAAGAACACAGCCAACTACCAGTAACCCACTGTGGTCAGAGAGAAGGGAAGCAGTGCAGAATTTTGTTCTTAGGAAATCAGAGGAAAGGTGTTATTACGCTGTGAACACAGGAGTGGAGTGGATAGAAGAAAATTTGCCATCTGTTGGCAGCTCCGCCCCTGCAGACGGGGTGGGTATTTTTAAAGGCAGGTGAATAATGGTATGAATTGTTTCTGAATGAAAGCCAAGGTTTTCAAAGAAAGAGCTGCAGCAAATGAACCCTCCATTGTGAATACTTCCAGTCTGAGAGTCACTTCACTTTGAGTAAGTCTCGCGGTAAATTTCCATTCACCAACTGGATAAGCATGGCTTTTAAAATTAGATTACTGATGTAAACATTTATGATTACAAATTTAAAATGTGTTATAAAGACTTACGGGGAAAGTAAAATCTCAATTTTGCTGTATACTATGTTATACACTATATTATACACAGACGATAAATCACTTGGTATTTAAATATATTTATTTACAGAACAAATACCTCTCAGAAGATTTATTCATGTTTGTAAAATGTTCTGATAATCTGGGATGAAAGATGCAGAGGAAGCAGTGATAAACATTTCTACAATCATTACTAAAATTCTATACCAATCTCCTGCTCATTTTCCCTATCTTTTTTTTACTTTAACATCTAAATTTCACTATTCAGTGCCAGACACTTTTTAATCTAGTCTTCTACGTGAGATAAATATTTCTTTCTCCATAGTCGCCCACAAATTTCTCCTGCTAATGTCAGAATATACGTCTCCAGGAAATTATATTTGAATGTTAGTTACTAGATTACCATTCATATTTCATTTTTCTAACACTTGCATCCGTGTTAGCACTGTCTTAATTTTACTTCACTGGCCAGTTCTACTTAATGCCAGAGTGTCCTCTGCTGTACATAGCAAAAATAGCAATATAGTGCAGGTTCTTTCATTCATGACGATAAAAAAACAGTGATTTGATGGAAAGAGTTTCTATAGATATCTGTGCAGACTCTTACTTAAATTTCTCTGCCAAAGCATTTTTGCAAAGTCCTTTCCTGTTCCGCAAAAATCATTCATCCTACAGATGACTTTGTAAATAGAATTCCCATTTAAACCTCCTAACACTCCCACCTCACCCTCAACAATGTTTTATATTTAGAGGGAAGATTTCAATAAGAACCAATATTAGAAAAATTGCCTGAAAGTAGTCACCTGGGGCATCTCCTCTGAACATCAGACATGAAATAGAGAGAAAGCTTTGTAAAGTTTTAAAAATATTCTACAGGTTTTTTTGTGGAACTAGCTTTCTGCTGTTTGCTGAGAACAAATTGGATATGTAAAAGCTTCTAGGAATACTCCTTTTTAATGGTGGATACTTAACCATTGCCAGGATGCCCCCAGAGTAAGATATATGCATATTTTTCTAATGCACGCATAATTTTATAGAAATATTAAAAGTGTTATATGAAAACACATTAACTGCAGTCACAATTATTAGCTACAGAAACCAGGATTCAGGGCAGACCTGTAGTAGTTAAGGTGGATAGTTCTTTGAAAATGTCAGTCATACCAGGTGTTTTTCAAAAGAGCAGGAGGAAGGCTAGAAGCGCTCACATTAAGACTAGAAATGTGACTTGTGTTCAGCAGCATGGAGCACCTTCCATGCAAGGAGAACAGACTCACATCCTTCAGCTTGAAAAACGACTGAAGGTTATACAGTACAAAATCTACGGCAGAATGCAAAGAAGGTGAGCAGACCACCATGTTTGTGCACTATTTCCATAACAGCAGAAGGAGCAAGCATCCTGTAGAGCTTTAAGGGAACAGTTTTGAAACAATGAAGACACTTTGGATACAATCTATCATTGAACAGTAGAACTCCGGCATATGACACTATAAATGCCAGAAATTAAAAAAAAAAAAAAAAAAAAAAAAGACTGCATTTAAAAATGAGGCCAGACACATTTGTGGAGTATGTGTCCACCTGCAAACGTGAAAATACCATGCACCCCATGTCACACCAAGTTTATCAGCACGATAGGTGAAAGAATCTGGTAGGCCTGGACTGCCTTATTTTTGTCTGAATTTTTGTTATTTCCCAGAGCAAAACACAGATGTATTCGTATTTGTAGGAACGGCCCCTCACTCTGTTCCTGCTCGCTGCCTCCCACAGCTAATGAGGAAAACTCCGCCGCAGCCACGTGCGGCCACCTGCAGCAGCCTCGGGCTGAGGGAAGCCATTACCGAGCCACCAACGTGCCCTGCCGCCCTCCGCCCGCCCCAACGTGCCCGCCCCAACGTGCCCGCCCCAACGTGCCCGCCCCAACGTGCCCGCCCCAACGTGCCCGCCCCAGAGGCCTCGCAAAGGCTGGTGGGAGGGGCGGGGAAAGCTGCACGCGCTCGAGGGGTAGGAACAGTTCCAAGTACCCGTCCGCCTCGTTCTGGGCCTCTGCCGGAAGTGAGGGAAGGAGGAGAAGGGGGGTGGGGCTAAGCGGCGCTCCGGCAGGGTCGGCAGCCGCCATTTTGTTAGCGGCGGGCTGCCGGGGTGCGCGGAAGTGGCGGCAGGCGAGGTGGGAAGCGACGGGGCTCGCCCGGCTCCTCCCCCGCTGGGGCGGAGAGGCGGGGACTGAGCGCGGCTGAGCCGAGCTAAACCAGGCCGGGCTGGTGGGGGCGGCGGCGGCGGTGGGGCCGAGGCGAGCGCGGCCCAGCTATGTCGGCTTTCTCGGAGGCGGCGCTGGAGCGGAAGCTGTCGGAGCTGAGCAACTCGCAGCAGAGTGTACAGACCCTGAGCCTGTGGCTCATCCACCACCGCAAGCACTCGGCGCTCATCGTCAGCGTGTGGGAGCGGGAGCTGCGAAAAGGTGAGGCTGGGACGGCTGCAGTCGCTGCTGGGCCTTTTCCCGCCTGTGGGCGCCGGGTGGGGCGACAGGTCGGGGAAAGGTAGCGGCCGGTACGGTCGCGATAGGAGAGGCCGCCGTCGGGTGTGCGGCTACTGAGGGGAGTGATAGCAGGGTTCCTCGGCCTGTCGAGCCGGCGAAGGAGGGAGAGAAGGGAGGGTAGGTGGGCGGGCCGACCAGCTCCTGGGCCTGGAGGGAGCGGAGCTACTGTGGCAAGCGTTAAACCCCTGGTCTCGATTTCTTGATGACTATGGACTGGGAGGCGCTCCTTTTCCCTCTTTTTTTTTTTTTTTTCCCCCCTCCAGTCCGCTGACTCCTTTCTTCTCCTCGCTCCCCCTTTCTCCGTTAGTGAGATGTCCCTGAGGAGGCTACTTCTCATGTTTTCCTTCCTTTCTTTGTAGAAGCAGGGGGGAAAGTGGGAAAATGGAAAGAAGGCGGCAAGTATGGGTTTAGGGCTTTTATTTTAATATTAGTAGTTACGTCTCATGGAAGACGACTCTTTTAAGGTACTGTCTTTCATCATCTATAGCTGTGGTTGGCTGTAATACTATTGGAGTTTCCTGACAGGATGGCTTTGTCCACTTGTGCCAGCAACTATTTGTGTAGGGCAACGGCGTATGGGAATGCTCTGGAGGAAGGGCAATTTAACGTGTCCAAAGTGGTTTTTAATTCCTTTTTGCCATATGGCTGCTACCGATGTTAGCATAATAAAAATATATTTGTTTTTTAGCTGTACTGAGTATTTCATGTTGAGTGTGCAGTCTTAGATTTTTATATGTCTTTCCTTTTAACAGCAAAGAACTTGCAGCTATAGGCAGTGGTCATGGACTGAAAGGCAGAAATGGCATGTAAGGTTTATTTGACCGAACTGAAAAATAATTTGATCTTAAGTTGACTCATTTAAGAAAAAAAAAACTTGCTAGAACTTCGCCTTGCTGTAGGAAATGTTATTATCTTCCAGCAATTTCCTTTGGAGCACCAATAATATGTGAATGTTTTGTGGTGAAAGTGGAAGGCTAGATATTTAAGTGGAGAGGAAAAGTAGCACTAAGCCACTACAGGGCCTATGAAGGAGAAACCACTCCCTTAGTTTCGCACAATGAAGAGGAATAGTTGACTTGCAGAAATTATGTGTAACAGAATACAAAGAGAGTGTGTCTGGTTCACAGCTACCTCAGGGGGCATAACTTCATAGCAAATGGACCACCCTTATGGGTGTCCAGTCATAGCAAATGGACTGAACCACCCTTAAAATAGAAATCTTGAGTATGAAATAATGCTAAGATTTACAGTATAGCATGAAAATATGTTCTTATAAGCTGTAGGTTTTCACATGGCTACTATATATTTGTTTAAAATATGCTTTTTGTGTGGATTTTTTGAACTTCCAAGCATGAGTTAAATTCTTTTTTTCTGTTGCCTAAAGAAAGACCTATTTGGTGGCATGTTTCATCTTCTGAAATAAACATATTTTTACTATATGTTTGTTACAAGCTTTCTTTCTTGTTCTGAGAACAAATGAATGGATCTCCCATCTGCATCTGAAACATTTCATGTTTCTGGGCCTTCTAAACAAACAACTTGATTTAGTGTTCTGAATGGTATCAGAAAGTGTCTTAAGCTAATTGGCACGCAGCCAGAGGTTTGGTTGTTTGTCTTAATTAACATGCACAATACCCGTTCATAATATATATAATATTAATGGTCAGTTCTTAACTTTACTATTAGCATAATTTTCCTGTTTTGCTGTTTGACTAATTGGAGAATTTAAATGTTTGAAACATGGGCTACGTGTTTGAAGGTGGCATTGAGAGGCAGGGATAAAGATCATCTTAAGAACTCATGCTTTGCTTTTTTTCAGCTTTCAATGTCTGGCTTCCACTTTTAAGTCTGTTTTGAGTTTGTAGCTTGGGAGCTTCAGATGATAATTGGTTTTATCTTCATTTTGTTGAAGTTGTCATCATCTATTTCAGAGTTAGATTTTTCTGGCAACTTCTTTTTGGGAGCCAACCTTCAAGGGTATATGGAAAGCATATGATAGTCTACCTCCAGTAGGAGTAAGTTCATTGCTTTCAAGATCCTGCACCTTTTTTTCTGGTCTTTTAGGCCTTATGTGAAGTATTTCCTCTTTCATATGTTTCTCATAGTTAAGATACGCATGATGTATTTTAATTTTGTATCTCTGATAGTAGTACCTGAGCTTCAGAAATGCTAGCTTACATTGACCTGGCACTAACTTTTTGCTAATTGCAGCACGTAATTGTAGGGCAGTCCCTAATCCCTAAAGGATAGATTTAGTGGTCTAAGCAGACCACTAAGACCACTGAAAGATGAGAAGGAAAACCAATATGCTGTGGTTAAGTGACTTGTATAAAATGACACAAAGCAGAACACTGGCAATTAGGCCATAAGTGGAGTAGGTTTAAGGCTCCTGACTTGCCTACCATCCAAGCCATAGAGACATGATTTCTCTGCTACATGAGAGGAAATTGATCTCTATTTGGGGAATGTGGACACACAAATTACTGGCATTGTCTGCTGTTACTGCTAGCCACTAGTGTCCTGGAACTGAAAATGGAACCTTGCCTTTCTAATTTACTTTCGTTGTATCCTTTTTTTATTGTCACCCCTGTCTGCAGACCTTTCTTTCAGCCTACTCCCTTTCAGGCTTGTGGAACATTGTGTAACTGAGTTGAACACAATACAGCATGATAATACATTTTTTTTTTTTCTGGATGCTTCCAGTTTTGGTAAAAGGTCCCTTGCATCAGATCAGCTTGTATGAGTTTTTCTGAAGATGTCTTTAATTATTCATGAAAACAAGTGGTAGGATCTCAGCTTTTTTGTTCCTAAATGTTTGTTTCTGATTCTTTTATTTTAAAAATAGTCTTTTCTTTATATTATGTTGGAGTAGAGGTGAAGAGGCAGCTTTTCAAATAATTACATGTGTAAGCATATAACTTAGGCAAAATAAAATCTTAGTCCCTCACTGTTTACTTGGATTCATTGGTAAGTGCCATATTAGGACATCTGTGCAGATCATCAGTTCCATATACCCTCATCTACAGGTTTTCCACAGTTGAACTTTCACTGATTCTTTTGGTGAACTCTTGTACTTAGATGTATACTTGCAGAACGGTCAAAACTTGAAGGTCTTTGTTATAATGTGGAGCAGTTATGGAACATTGAGTTCGTCTTGCAGAAGTCCAGTGTTGCTCCAGTTGCGTCAAGGCAATTGGTGTAACTCTTGATTACTGAAGGAATGTGCATATATACTTTTCCCCTAATACTACCATATTAGTAGAATATTAGTAGAATTATTTAAGAACTACAGTTCTTAAAATACTGGCATGTAGAATTCATAGGATCGTTCTTAGAAATAAGCAAAAATTGGAGGAAAGGTAGTCTAATGTATTCTAAAATAAACTGTATTTTGAAAATATTGATAACTCTGAATTTCCAGACACTCCTAATAACTTGTTACAAATATTTAAGGGAAGGATGTCGTTTTATACAACCAGTATTTTGATGAAATTATGGTAAAGAGTTGCGTGTCATATGCTTCAAGAGACTGAGTGTAGAGACATGCTGTTTACTGACTGACCTCAAATATGTGCTAATGGAAAATGTATGGATGAGCTGTGCCTCTGGGTGGGTCTTTAACAGAGCTGGTGCTCTGCCTGGGCTATTAAGCATTCCTGATTCTGCATCTGTGTAAAAACACTCGGGTGTCATGCCAGACACTCCGCATCTTACTGCGTGTGGTGGGTTTTTTCCACTATTACTATGATTAGTGGAGACTAGATTCTGTAGTTCATTGAAGTTTTGTTCCTTGATGAGTAAAAATAATGAGAAACGATGAATAGAAGGCCTTTAATTTAAATGACGACGATAATGAAATAACAAAGATTTCTCCTGTTATGACAGATAAGCAGAGGTCTATAGTGACAACAGAACAGTTCATTTTCCACTCTGCTGTTGGTTAAATGTCTTTAAATATTTCTGATACCACAGTATCTTGTGCCATGCTTCTGATGAAAATCCAGTAAAATGAATAATTAGTTTTGAAATAGAGGAATTCCCTGATGGAAAGCTGGTACTGGCACAAAGCAGACTGCAAGGAGAGTATCACTCCTTTAGGCCGCAGCCTGTGTTAGCACTGGCTTATGCTGATCATGAGTCTGCATTCTTTCAGATTTTGTAGTTAATTTATAGAATAAGTAATTTGATGGGGCTACTTTTTCACTACGTTTGTAGTAAATGTTTTACTAACATGAGAATTTTAGGCAGTTTGGATTTTTATTCTAGAAAGGTGGGGCTTTTTTCTTGGTACTTGTAATATGGCAGGTTCTTGATTGCTTCGAAGTAACCTGTGTGGATTATCTTGTGATAATGTTGCCATAAAGTGTAATTATTTTCCAGAGACCTATTGAGTGGGGGTTAGAGAGAATTTTGTAAAGGTTTGCAAAGTGTGCTGAGGGAAATGATCCTACTTCAGATGTATGAAATGTAACACTCAAAGTTAAATAGTTAATTACTTAGTAGTCATAAGTTTACTCAGTGTTTGAATAGTACTAATTAATTAACTGTAATATGAATACGTTAGTCATTCCCAAAATGCAACTGATGGG
This sequence comes from Gallinago jamesoni, assembly GCA_025769975.1. Classification (NCBI taxonomy): domain Eukaryota; kingdom Metazoa; phylum Chordata; class Aves; order Charadriiformes; family Scolopacidae; genus Gallinago; species Gallinago jamesoni. Next base: position 85,537,348 of record JAOQGH010000012.1, read on the forward strand.
CATGTTAAAACTATTTAATTTTGTGTATTCATAAAGGCATTGACTTAAGGGCCTTTTAAAAATAAGGAGTGGCATTACACATAAAATGTTGGTGTGTGAGCCTGTAGCCACTGAGTAGCTGCTGAGAAATCCCTTAGGAATCCCCTTGAAAAGGCTCTTCTGAGATGGAGAATCTCTGTTGAGACTTTTTTGTTATTTACGAATCAGGTATGTTCTCTTTCTATCTCTTGCTCCCTGTTTTCAGGTTTCTCGGCAACTGTAGAGGCTTGCTGTTTGTGTGTTTTGTTTTGAAATGAAAAATTTCAATTCTGTAATTCAAAGCATCAGCCTTCAAGGGTGAATTGTGAGCACTTGTTCAGTAGGTTCCATGTGATATTTGCTATACTGGGTTAAAACGTGTTCAGTTTAAAAGGGACAAAGAAATAAAATAGCTAAATGTTTGAGTTTTGAAATAAAAAGTTCCACATTACCAACTCCAGTTAGTTGTCTGTATTACCTTCCTTTCCTGTCAACTCATTTTCTGTTAGATTTTTCAGGTTCAGCTCTGTCACTTGTGAGGTATTTACGTCCTAGTGATATTTTAATAGCTATCATGTTGTATCTTTAAACTTAATTTCAGATTCAGGTATCTGTTTTCTCAGAGCCTGACATGGCATCTCATAGATGAGTCAGTCTCAGAAACTGATGCTGAACACCACCCCTTCCTCCTTAATCACTTGACCTCTTGTTTTGGCTGCCATCTCTCACCCCACCTGTGTCACACTGATTGTTGAGTTTGCTGTAAAGATTTTCCAGGATAGCAGAGCCATTGTATATCATCTTTAAGACAGCTACAATTGTATAAGTATACCTGGGCTGCTAGAGAGAGACATATTTTTAGCGCTTGACTTGGCCAGATTACCTGGTGTGCCAATTTATTATGCTTGAACTTTTTTGTTTTGTTTTGTTTGTGTTGGAGTGATTCAGTGATATAAGTGATCATGGTGATTGGTCATTCAGTGATATAAGTAGCAACTAATTTTGCTTATTTATGGCTGTTTGTTGACAATTTCTGCTGTTGGGACATCTGCTAGTGTTTGGATCCTCGTTCATTGTAACTGCTGGCATTGATGCAATGCATTTTTCTGAAGCTTGTGGCTGTTGTGGTAGTTGCTCAGTGCTGCTGAAAATTGGAAGAAAGAAGATTCTAGTAGGCAAATTGAGAAAGCGTAGCAACATTGAACCTGGATTTGAAAGCTGTACTACACCTGAATTACTCTGGTATTCAGTCAACTGTTTTGGAGCAGAACCATGGCCAAAAGTGGTGGAAATATATTGCCTTGCAGATGTGAAGTGGATTTCAGGAAACTAGTTCCTGACTTGAAGCAAGTATTTCCTCTACTATTTAGTGCAGTTTTTCTGCCAAGAGAAATAATCTTTCACTGCTTATCCACATGAATCTTCTCGTGTGTGCACAGAGGTTTGAACATCAACAGCAGACAAAACTTCATAGAATCATAGAATGGTTTGGGTTGGAAGGGACCTTAAAGATCATCTAGTTCCAACACTCCTGCCATGAGCAGGGACACCTCCCACTAGAGCAGGTTCCTCAAAGCCCCATCCAGTCTGGGCTTGAACACCTCCAGGGATGGGGCATCCACAACTTCCCTGGGCAACCTGTCCCAGTGCCTCACCACCCTCACAGTGAAGAAATTTCTTCCTGATATCTAGCCTAAATCTCCCCTCTTTCAGTTTATAACTATTACCCATCGTCCTATCACTACACTCCCTGATAAAGAGTCCCTCCCCATCTCTACTGTAGGCTCCCCTTTAGGTATTAGAAGGTCACTATAAGGTTTCCCAGAGCCTTCTCTTCTCCAGTCTGAACAACCCCAACTCTCTCAGCCTGTCTTCATAGGAGAAGTGCTCCAGACCTTTGATCATCTTCGTGGCCCTCCGCTGGACTTGTTTCCACATGTTCAGGTGAACATGAGTTGAGTCAAGTCAGAGAAACATACTTGCTACATACCTAATTTACAAAATGACCTATGGTCAGGAGCAACAGATTAGCAATGTAAGAATCTTTAGTTTAAAACACATTTGGGTTGTGTAATCCAGTTTGACTAGTTGACTCTCTAGTAATAGTCTTGAGAGAATGCAGTATGTACAAATCTATATTAATTTGTTACTGTACCACTCATGTCCTGGTATCTAACCTGTACCTGCCTGACTTTCACCGTTCTGGTTTTAAATACTTCAGTGTCTTTTTCCTATCCTAAAACTATTGTTGCTATTGATTCATATCCATCTTGGCATTGTACTGGCCAGGCAATGAGAGGAATTAGTTTGTTTCATGCGTTCAGGTGATATGCTGTAATTTCATGATACACTAAATGCAGTGGGAAGCTTCTGCAGAGTAATTATGTTGATATGGTTTCCTTGGTTTGTGACCAACTTTCTCACATCCCAGTGGTAATATGATGCTGATGGCTTCTTTCCCAGCAGTGGCTTTATGGCTCTGTTCCCTCGGTCTACTAGCCTCCAAACTCAAAGTCAGGGTACTTGGACCCTCAAACCTTGAATACGCATTTTGTGGGAAATCTCATTCCCCTCTAAAAAGGAAACACGGCAGTTCTCAAACCTTGGTAAAATTCACCAGGAGAATCGGGTGACTGTGCAATGTTGAACATGTAGTTTAACTCTCTCATAACAGAAGGTTAATTAATTTTAAGTGCTCATTGAACAACATGCCCTCTATGGATTATATCATGTTTGAATTGTTCTTTTTGGTGGTAGCCTCTCAACTGACTTTTTACGGATATGCTTTCAGTCACATTACCAAAGATGCTGCCCTCATCAACTTGCATAAAAACTCTGGTTAGCTCTCAAGTGTGAAGGGTCAGTGATCTTGCACTCAAGTTTTAGTGCTGATTGGCTGAAAAAAGATGAGTTACATCTTGTAATAAAAAGCTTGGAGGTTTGTCAGATCTTTACAAAGATGTCATGTAACTTCTCATGCGAAGGTGTGAAGCATGCTATGACACAGGAAGTGTCCTAGGGATTTTGGGAGAAGTGCTGACACTCATATACTGTACTGCATGTATGTAGACTAATGTAATTCAAAAGCAATTGAGCCAAATATTTATTTAAATCCATATTAGAGGACTTTAGTAAAAAAGCAGCCGTTCAGTGCTGATAATGTTGGTGGGATTTTTAACCTACTGACGTTCAAAACTTCTTGTTTTATAAATGGTATTTTCATTCAAGGATAGTTGGCATAGCAGAGCCAGCCTGTAGAAGGTTAAAGCCTGATCTAGCACTTCCAGGTGCATCAATAGTTTATGCACTTGTATTGGGATAAAAGTGAAATCCTTTATGTGTGTTTCTCTGTAGTTTCTTCCTGTATGTTTAAGACAGCAAGTATCTTTCAGCTCTAGGGAAGACGTGTAGAACAGCATGAAATTAACAGGCATGTTTCTTGCACTCTTCGCAAGAGCTTGTTTCCAATGCCAGGAGGTAAATGTGCAGAAAACAAATATGGGTGTTTATGCTGGTTTTGATTGCCAGAGTTGACCTCAGTGAAAATAGCATGCTTACTGCCTTCCAAAGTACAATACTAGAGTTTTTTTGCACAGAAGTGGTGGCCCTTCAGTGTTAGAGTTCTCTAAGTATTATGGAATCAAGCACACAATGTCAGGGCTTCTGTATTGGACTGGTAGAAAACCAGGAATACCCAGGCCAGGCTAACAAGTATATGTTCCTAAGAAGTATAGGTTGCGGAAAACTAAGACTTCATAATGAGGATGCTAAGTCCCTCTACCTTAGATGCCTGATTATGCTCGTTGCAGGTGAAATACCATAAATACCAGCAGAGTATAAATTGGCATTTAAATATGTCAGATTTTTAGGAAGAATTAGTTTCAATTGCAAGGTGCCAATCCCTGTTAGTCTCATTGTGGATGCTTTGAGAATAATCTGCTAAATATGGCCCTTATACCAGCCAGCACCAATGACTTGTTAAAATATTTCGGAATCCAGCACTTCAGGGAGATGCTTTGGTGGTTAAATGGTAAATGTAACTGAAACAAGCAGAAAAGTGATGTGAACACTGCACAAAGCTTCTGAAAGTCCAACATGCATGCCTTCTTAGGAGTTTTGTGTATGCAGACTGTACTTTTAATGTACCAGAGATACACTAGCTGCTTCTAACACTCTATGCTCTGGTAGCGTGTGCTTTTGAGATCCTTCCTTAGCCTAAGATCATGCCTTTTTTTCTTTAATTTTCTTCTGACAGGAATAGTGCTTTTTACTAGTAGTCTTGGCAAGCCTTGAGGACACTTTTTGTTTAAATAGTCTAATTATTCTTTAATCCATTTTGGTGTTCTGAGGTATATCAAAGCCCAGAGCTGAAAAGTTAAGTGTCACTGTTACTGAAGAGAGATACTTTAAACAGATAATTTTTTTCAGAACAGGTCTATCTAGTTTGGAATTTAATTTTGTATTTCGGACTTCAGTAGTCAATTTGTAGTCAGAAGAGCTCAGATTTGAGAACCTCAGTTGCTACAGGTTACGTTGCACTTTAGTCTTGTGTGTAAGAGAGGTAGAGAAGGTAGTAAGGCAGAAAGGTAGTAGGCCAATATGTAACTCCCAAAGATTTGTGAAGTGAAATGGAACGCTTCTTGAGAGTAGGCCTACTTTTTGTTTTGGAATTTTGTGCAGAGCGTTCTTACAGCAAAAAGAATTAAATTTTTACTTCACAATATTGTTTGTGAACATATGGGTAGAATATTAGTTGAATTTCTGAAGTCACAGAGAGCGTAGTAGTGTTTTTAAGATTTTTTTTTTTTTTTTGTTAATTAAATTCAACTTTGTTTCTGCTGAAAAGGCAATACTAGAGGAAATAAGCTTGTACGTGACTTTCTGGGGTTTTGCATGTTTACTGCAGTGAACAGATGAAGTCTAGACTTTGTGAGAATCAACATTGCCTGACTTCATGGCACTGCCTATATCTCCTGTCTCTATACCAAGCTCAGTTACTTTGGTTTGGGTACTTGTTGGAAACAAGGAAGTTGATGTCTGAAAAAAAAAAATCAGTTACATCTCTGAGGATTAAAATGTGACTTTTTTCATGTGATATGGATAGATAAGAACCTATCCTGCATGCAGTTTAGAGGATGTAGTATGGGTAACAGCCTGCTTTGTTACATTTTGAGTTGTAATTCTGGGCTTATCTAAGAAATGGGGAGGGCAGGGTCATCTTTGGTAAATGCTAATTAATTTTGGTACATCCATGAGACAAGATGTGTTTTTGAAGGGTATCACTTTGAATAATTCAAAGCTTCCTGTGTGTCAGAACTGTGATTTACCAGAAACATAGGTAGGAGATTTATTACTATATTGTCAGTCAGTTTTTAATATGGAAATTAGGTAGCATAAATCTATAAGGTCTGTGCTTTAGTTTATTCAGTTGTTGAGCCAAATAGATTCATTTACTGGATGTTGCACGTAGTAGTTTGTAGCAGATTTCTAATAGACCCAACTTGTGTCCAGCAGCAGGTTCTCCTCCCGCCCCCCCACTTAATCCAGAACTCTCTTAACTTGTTGGATATGCCTGTCCAAGAGGATGGGAAAAATTCAATGCTTCAAGGAAAAGTCCTTCAGAGGAGTCTCTTTACAGTGCAAAACTTACTTTTAAAAACATTTCCTTAGAATAGAAGCATATTGACAATGAATTTTCTGTTTGTATGTGAGGGTGGTGGTTCTGAGTGTTTGAGAGGTTGGGATTGAAATTAGCAAAATCAAACCATATTGGGAACTAAGCGTGAGTTCTAAGGAATCCTAGATTGGCTTTAATGCAGTGCTGCTTTCCTCAAGAAGGCAGAAAAAATTTAAATTGTGTCTTCCAAGAGAAACCTCTTTTTAAACTCAGAGCATATATACTGAATCTGTGTGGTGGTAATGGGTATTGAAAGTTTTTCTGGTGTTAAGACAAGGTTGCGTGTTACAATAAGAGTTGCAGCTTTGAGAAACCTCTAGACTAATGAAGATTAGATGAAGTGTGATGGTAAATGAAAATAAACTGAGTAGGAACACTTACAAAACACAGAATACATTTGCAAAAGCAATTTATAAATTTGAAGCTTGCACGTTAATGGGAATGGACTAAAATGCTTATGATGCTTGGAGATGCCGCTTCAGGCACTGCAGTGGCCTGAAGGGGATTTTTGAAAATGTTTTCTTCGTATTACAGCTGCGGGCACATGAGTGTTTTAATGATTAGGAGATGAGGGAGGTAAGTATCACAGTGATATGGAGAGGTTGACTGGGGATTGACTGCTCAGTTAGCTCAAATACAGGAATGAGGGGTGGTTATATAAGGCTGAAATTCCAACTGAAAGGAGGAGGTTCATCACATGAATAATTGGGGATCTCTGAAGCTCCTCATCAGAGGACTTCATGGGTGTAAGAACATCATGCAGGCTCAAAGGGAAGTTGAAGTATATGGAAGAAATCCATGAAGGCTGCCAAACAGAAAAATGGCATCAGGCTCAGGAAAACACCTGAAAATAGTTGGGGCCTGAACAACACTTTTGGAATATCATGGTATTTTTCTCATTACTTTTGGAGATGGGGCTAGAGAAATCTTGTGTTACCATGAAGGAGGAAGAATCTGAGGAAAGTGTTACAGCAGAAGAGAGAAGAAAAGCCCATGAGTGATCAAAGCCTTTTCATGTTTTTAAATAAAAAATTAGAGTGAAATGTTGTAAGCAGTAATGAGACTAGGAAAAACATGTGAGTTGCTTTTTCTGTGTTTAGTATAAATGTGGATAAATAGGTATTAGTTACAGAAACTAAAATTTCTAATTATTCTTGTTTATTCTAATTATTCTTCATTAGCAAAACCAAATAGGAAGCTGACATTCCTCTACTTGGCCAATGATGTCATACAGAACAGCAAAAGGAAAGGACCAGAATTTACAAAAGACTTTGCTCCAGTAATAGTGGAGGCTTTTAAGCATGTTTCAAGGTACAGTAAATTTCCACGCAGTGTCCTTCATCGTACTGTGTTTGAGGGGGCTTCAGAGAAGTCCTCAGTTCATCTCTTCTGACACAGCTAGTCTTTGTGCTATTTCTGTATTTGCAGTCTTGTTAATTTATTGAATGTTCTTTTGATCTTGGATAGTCTTAATGCTGTTGAATGAAGTTACGTAGTAAATTAATCTGTATGGAGTGCTTTTTGCCTTAAAAAGCTGCTAGCTGTGCTTATTTAAGACTTGCTTTCAGTCAGCATTTATATGCTACAGCAATTTGATGTGTTTCATTCGTAGTATTGCATGATCTGTTTTTTCCCAGGAGCCATTCCTTTTGTTGCATGAGGGTGCAAGAGTCTTGATACAGAATTATTTTGACATGGTACACAGCTACTGAAGCAATACAAATCTATTTACAGTGTTTGTGTAATAGGGTTAGAGATCTACAGTTGTATGACTTGAGCAACAAACAAAGAGGGAATTGGGTGTTGGCCTTTTTTATGTGCTTGCTAAGACATCTTTAACTGATCTTTGCTTTCTTTTCTTTAAAATATGATTTTGTTATTTTCTGAGATTATTTGACTTCTGATACTTTGATATTGATAAGGTATGTCAAGGTCCTTCTGTAAATGGTAATTATACGACAAAGTGCTGTACTTTTACCTTGTGCTGATTTTTGCTTTCTTTCTTGTAACAGTGAGACAGATGAGAGTTGTAAGAAACACCTTGGCCGAGTGCTCTCTATCTGGGAAGAAAGGTCTGTTTATGAAAATGATGTATTAGAACAACTTAGGCAAGCTTTGTGTAAGTATTTTGTATGTGTATGAATATTCAGTCTCTTGTTTGAAATATTATTTCTCTGACTTCTCTATTTGTTTTCATTTAGATGGAGACAGAAAGGTGAGGAAGCGCACATATGACCAGATAAAAGTTGATGAAAACAACTGCTCACCTCGAAGTTCTCCCACTGACCCTCCACAGGTAAGAGCATGTTTATAAAATTCTGTATTTGCATATGGTTTCATATAGAGTTTTTAATTTACTCCTGGTTTTGAACGGTCTCTGTATTTTATAACGAGGTACTGTTTCTGAGCAAGGCTTGACTATACCTGAAACTTTCCTTCACAGCATTTCAAATTAGAAGTGGACCTAAGAAGTTGAGCATCCTGTACCTTCAGTCAATTTGACACAAACCAGAGTGTGTGAGCTGTATAACCAGCTTTGTCCACATCAGAGTTTCAGCATTAGTTTCTACAATGTTTTAGGTTCTCATTTGGTTTCTGGGGTGGTAACCAGTAGCACATGTATAAAAGTAAGATTATTATCACTTTATCAGGAAAATATATTTCAACGTTGCAGTCCTGATGGCTGGAAGTTCTTATCTATCTTGCATTGTTACGGTTTTTATAGTTCTTGTGTGTTTTTTGCTATGGTACTGCCCCATCTGAAAAGGTTTTTTGTTATCAAATAATCACAATTTAATATGTTTCTCTGTAACAGACATCTGGGCTTCTATGAACATCAGCTGTACTTCCAAAAGAGGTGTGCTGATCTAGTCTGATGCAGTAGTGAAGCAAAGCTACAAGAAAAATAATTTTTAGAAAGTGTAGTAAAATGAAAGGTACTGTAAAATAATCACTACTGTCAAAAGATTTACAAGTAGTCCTATACCAAGAATTTAAATGAAAAATCTATTTTAGGAAGGTGACCTTTAGAACTAGGAACACTGTGTTGTTGTGCTGAGAATTAATGGCTTAGTTTTGTTTTATTTTCAGTCTGGGGGGGGGATAGAATGTTGCCATAACGCTGATACCATAAGTGCTTTTAAAATTACTGTCAAATTGATTCCATAAGCTTATTGTGATACACTGTTTTTTACCAGGATCTCTGTATTCAAACTAGTTCTTAATCTTGCATGCTTTTTTCAGACTACAGATCTCATTAGAGCATTACAAGAACTAGAAAACGCTGCCTCTGGGGATGCAGCAGTTCATCAGAGAATAGCTTCTTTGCCTATAGAGGTCCAAGATGTGTCCCTTTTAGACAGAATAACAGGTGAGGGTTTGGGATCCAGTAACTGAAACACTGTTCTGAGAATTTCACCATATATAATGAAATCATGCTTTACTTGTTTTTCTCTGCTTGCTTTTTAGATAAGGAATCTGGAGAGCAACTTTCCAAAATGGTAGATGATGCATGTATGTTGCTGGCGGATTACAATGGCAGGTTGGCAGCTGAAATAGATGATAGAAAACAGCTAACTCGAATGTTGTCGGACTTTCTCCGATGTCAAAAAGAATTCCTTGCAGAGAAAGAGCATAAGCTGGAAGTGCGTAATGTTTTGTTTTAGTCCATTCTTCACTAAAGCTTGTTCTTGCAAATGTTTTTAGTTTGCCTAAACAATTTTTCTCTCTAAGGGTAAATATTTAATTGCCTCTGTTAGGTCTTTGCTTCCAACATGTTTTTAATGAGATTTTTTTCGTTCTAAATCTGTTAAACCAGCTCATTACATTAGGTAATGTTACAACTGTGATCACTTCAGTGTTTTTTCTTTCTCTTTTTTAGCCTATTCAATCTTCATTATAGTCATGTACAGACTTAGTTTTAGTAGTGCAGATAGAAATTCTTAACCTGAATGGTACAATCTTAATTCTTCAGAGTAATTTTTTTCTTGTTCTTTTTCATTCGTTCTTCTAAGTCTTGCTTACATATTACATTGTAATATCCTTTTTGTGAATAGAATGATCTTTCTGGTTGTTGTAGGTTTGTGACACTTAAAGGGTAAGAGTTGAATTACTGGTTTCAGCACAGCATTTTTAAGCTGACTGAAGCGTCCATTAAACCCAGTAAAATGTAGTGTTAGGTTCTGCAGCCTCTCACACAGCTGATTAGCAGTATTTGTAGCACTAGCACCATTAGACAAGACAAATTAATAAAAGAAGGATGCAGAGTGAATGGCTCATCATGAGCAAATCATCCCCTAAATTATTCCATTCTTCACTATTCCCAGTCATCTGTTTTCCTTTCCTACCATGTAATACTGTCAAACCTCCTGTTGAACATCCCATGTATCCTAAATATGTCCATAATTTTGTGTCCATTGCTTCTCGCATCTCTTGTCTCAGCTTTAGTCTTACAGTAATAGAATTCAAGCTGCATCCTTTTGCAAGGGGAGATAATAAAAGAGTTGCAGTGCCTGCAGCGTATGCATGTAGTCCTTAGATGGTGCACAAATTATTGCTCTTCAGGTTTCATATCATACAGACCTGTTAAGAACGTTTTCTTCACTCTGTGGTTTTTTTACCTTTTTATAACTTCATAACTTGAGTTCAGATTTTGTGGTGTCCTTGTTTGGGAAACTGCTTCTCACAAGGTATCTGAAGATAACTGATCATAAAGATCAGTTGTATCATTCCTAGACTACTCTTATTTCCTGACTTCCTTCCTTTGGTCTGTGCCTCACAGAAAAGCAATTGATGAAGGTTCTTCGTATTGACTTCAGTGTGTTTATCCGTGGAAAGAATATCAGCCAACTTCATGTAAGATAGATGGTGTGCACAGTAGTGTTGATTGCGGTAGCAACGGATCCAGCTGCCCAATGGAATCTGGAAGATTAAAGAACAGGAAGCCTTAAGCTATTAATCACCTCCCCTACCTTTCCTTTTTGTGTGGGTTGTGTTTGAAGAAAAAGTTCCCACGGTTCCAGTATGGGACTGATTATCTTGAGACATTCATTTCTTTTTATAGATCATTACTAGCATTTAGACCCTGTTTAGGTATAGCAGACCACTAGGTAGCGAGTTGCTCAATAGGCAGTGCCTTCGTCCTTCAGACAGGTTTATATTCCTGTAAAAACAAGAGCTCAATCATAAATTACAAATGGAGTGCAGCTGTGAACAATTCCACTCTTGCTGGTTGTTTTCAACAAACACAAAACAGTTTAATTTTCCAATATTACTGGATCAAAGAGATCATACCTGTAAGGGAAAGCAATTTATTCCCTGGCTGTCATGCTTCTTAAAACTGGGTTTCTTGGCTGAATTATTTAAACTGTTAAAGTATCTCATTCTAATACAGTGCACTTCCAGTTTCAGACTGGTTTCAGGGGCCTGTCTTCAGTATCTGTAGCAATCTTGCTAAACCGGTAAAGTCCTAGGATGTTAAGGTTCACTGTTTTTAGGCTGGTCAGTGTGGAATAAATACAGGTTACTAATAAAGAACTGTGAGCCAAGATAGTGTCAACGCAAAGTACTAATAAAAAAGCTGTGAGGCAAGAGATTGTAAAGAAAAAGACCTTAAAGTCAAGCTTCTGAACTTGTCTTAAGATGGGTGAAGTGACTTTATGCTCACTACCTGTAGTGCTGGTTTTTTTTGGGAAGTGCAGCCTTTTAAAAATTCTGAAGTTTTGAAATGTAAGATCAGGATGTCTTCATGATACTTTCTATAGGGCCAGGTGACTCAGTTTCTCTGGTTTTGGTGGGTTTTTTAAATTTTTTTTATTTTTAAGAAATGGCAGTCTTCTGATGTAAACAGATACCTGTAGCCAGATGTATTTGTTTTCTGAAGTAAGGACTCTCTGGCATTTCCCAAAACTGTAAATACATACCTTGTTTGAAATAGCACTGGGAACAGGCTGTCACCTAATTCTTTGAGAGTGTATTTCCTGAACTGTCTGTCCCTAGGTTTTGCTGCTTAAATCAAGTTTCTAGTGAAATTAATTTTTTCTAGGCAAGCTTGTTTCCCTTATTAGACTTCTGGCTATTAACCTTTTTTTAATATAACGTGGTCTCTGGGTTGTAACATAAGTCTTTATTTCTTTCTGAATTAGTATCACCCATCTGTGAGAGTATTGCTGAGATCCTACCTTATTGTGTTGTCAAACACCCAGGTATGATAAGAAACAAGTGTTTGTATTCTTAGTAGAATCTAGAAATGTTACCTACTGTTGACCTGGTTTAACAGTATTAGAATTTGAATTCCCAGTGAATTCTTGCTAACATTGAACTTTAAATGGGAGCTTTAGAAATAAATTTGCAGATCTTTTATCTTCTGAAGAAAATTTACAGGTAAGTAACTTTGAAAATCCAATCTTTCCATGAGTACTTTTTTAAAAGTGAGAGTTTCTCTAATAGGTATTTCTAAACAGTAATGTATGATTCCCATCAAAATAAAGGTAATGTATGCATTAAGTCTTGACAGGAAATTTTGACAACAGATAAGTAATATGAGCTATCATGTCTGCATTAAAAGCTTACTCTACTGCTTAGTAGGTGACTTTCGTAAATCTGCTCTGGGTAAGTAGTGTCATCTTTAACTCTTAAACTGTTTTCTTTAACATCTGTCTAGCTTCTGTTGCAGGTGGTGGACATGGACCTATCTTCTAATGATGTCACCATCCATTAGTACACACATCCTGCTAAAAATAAATTTAAGAATCAAAATCTTGTATTGTCTGTTGTTTTTGAAAACTGAAGAGGAGAAATTCTGTAACTACTCATACCAAACCTCTGCTATTTTCATCTATATTCTCACAAATGTTACTGAGTTTTTATCCAGTGTCATTCCTTTTTCTTGAAGATCAAAACTTTCACATGGTTATTCTGTAAAACTCACAAGTCCTTTTGGTTAAATCATTCAAAATTCCAAATGCAGAAATTTGGGTGTCACTTGCATGGAAGCTGCCATTACCAAAAGGAGAGAGCTGTAAAAACAAGACTTTTTCAGACTTCTGCTTTTTAACTTACATTCTAGTTCTTGGGTTTACATGACCATCAGGAATGAGAAGTGATGGATGTAGAACTTGTCCTTCACAAGCACAATAAAGAACTTTCACTTTATTAATGTACATCTGTTTTACATTTTACATAGGTCACAGATATATTTTTATAATTGCTCTTATGTCCCTTTAGAGCCCTCCTCAAATTTAGGATTGTCCTAAAGAGCATTTTCCCCTTCACTTTTATAAGTTTTAAAGTAGTATAAATATTTAAGCTTCAGTGTACTGTAGCTGTATCTGGAAACTTGTAAAGGTTTTATAGGTAGATATGATTCTGTCTGCTAGAGAAAATGGAACTTTTTTCACAGAGGTTTTTGTATGTAGGAACCCTTTTTTTCCCCACAACTTTGAGAACTCATATAATTTCCTGTTTTCTACTGCGTTGGCTGACTCTTCCCCCTCTGCTTCCCCATTGTGTCCCCCTTCTACCTGTCCCGTAGTTTTTTTGAGCAGAAACGTTGGTTGATCTCACTGAAGGCTGATAGAAAGAGCTTTTTATGGAATGCAGGAACAGAGACTTAGGTGTACATAAGTTAGTATCCATGTACACTCATCTCCTTGTGATATAAACTGTGTGGTAGACATTCTAGAATCAGCATAGTCTTAAAAATACAGGCATGACATGAACAAGGGAAGTACTTGATTTACTGTGTGGGGTTTTTTTTTTCATATCGCCTTGCCTTGTCCACAATCTCATTGACTACAGAGTAAATAGACACTTACTGAATTTCAAATAAAGGCTTTGATATCTTTGTAATAATCTTATATGACTTATTAATGAGTGTGGGATCATATGAGCTTTTTCTAGAAAATCAAGACAACCTCCTCACCTTCATTTTGATGTTACAGAAAAACATGGCATTGCTACACTTACTGTATACTGGATGACCCAGTTTCTTACATAGTGTTTGTATCAATTTACCACTTAAAATTGGGGGAACGTTCTTGTCACTAAATCCAAATTTTTATGAAGGAAATGCTGCTCTGGGAGGCCTGCAGTGTTTTAGCAGCTTGTATTTAATTAAGACACTTTTATTGATGATGTTGCTGCCTTGCAGTCCTTATTTTTAACAGCTGTATAAATAATATTCATATCCTTACACTCACATCTGGCTATAATTTTTTGTTTCCTTAGCACGTTGAGAGAATATTATACGTTCAGGGCACTTTTATTTCATGACTGAGCTTTATAGCTCATTATAACTTCATTTGTCTTCCTAAAGGATTAAATTTTGTTATGGGATTTAATGGGTACCAGCAAGCAGTTAGTTATCCTAGTCTGTAACTCCGGAATCAAAGGCTTTTTTTTTTTTTTGGTTTTGTGTTCAGTTCCAGCTTAGTGGTTTCAAATGTAGGCAAAGAATTTAATGATTGCAGTGTTAAAACAGGCCTCTTGTGTTTTAGGTGTTGTTTCTCAGTGCGGGACTGGATTGATACTATTGTCTGCTACTTCTCTCCACAATAGCCTTTGTGTTATCACAGGGTGTGGTGCTTTCCTTATTGTTGTTTTTTTGTTGTTTTTTTTTGTTTGTTTGTTTTTTCTTTAGACCCCTTATACTTACTGAGTACCTTTGTGTACAGGCTTCTTTCTTTGAGTGCCAGGTGAACTAAAGGTAATAGATTTGGCCATGCTTCATACTTTTCAAGTCCTGTTAAAATAATAGGATTAATTTCTTCATACTTTAGCTGCAAGGTTATTTTGCTGAGCTTTGGTTGAAGTCAAGGAAGATTGATTTGTAGTGTGAATCCTACACTGCATTTTGTTACAGAGTGGAGTTTGCAGCATTGTAGGTGATCCACAAATCCCTAAATATGGCAGCACCACAGTAGCTCAGGTTAATCCTGAATTAGAGCTGCGTTGTGCTGTACCTGTTGCTAAAAGTGCATGATTACAGAACTGGTAGCTGGAAATAATCAGGAAGAGGGCAAGAAGGGTTTATCCATACTTATCAGGAGGTTTGGGTATTGAAGAGCTAAGGGCTAAGCAGCAGAAGACTCTTCATAAGTGTAGATTGGTTCAAAGCCCTTGCTCATAGGTTGGCTTTGGATGACCATTTGAGATGCTTTGTGTACCGTGGATGCTCTATTGATCCTAATATTGAGTTACACTGCAAATCCTTTAGTGACTATCCATGGGCTTTTTTCTGTTTCATTATTTTTCTTTAAAAAAAACCAAACCCCAAACCAAATACCAAAACAGCTTACCCTCACCTCCCCCCAAAAACCCCACAAAACAAAAAACAAACAAACAAAAACCAGAAACACCAAGGCAAACCCCAGTAAGTTTATTAGTTTGGATTATCAACTTGAAGATGACTGGAGAATTAAGCAATCATGGCAATATTCATCTCTCAAGGTTTATTAGATTAGAAATTAAAGAATATCATGGGGTGTTTTAAATGAGACACAGGTTGCACCTTTTACTTGCAATAGAAGTAGACTTGCTCATGCTTACCAGATTGCTAACCTGTCTTAAATGTAGTTCTTTTGTTTCCAAGATCATTTTTTCAGGATGAAAAAGTGGCAGTATATACAATTCTGTGGGTTGTTACATAGAATTAATTTGCTGGACTAGAGCGGCCTTTATGTCAAACACAGCAAAGTCAAGTGGTCAGTCCATTTTGTTCGTCTGTGCTATACCCATTTTACAGGAATAATTATTTGCCCCGTTTCTTAGAAGAAGGTTATAACCTCTTCCTGTACTTGTCCAATAAATATACCTTTTTTTCTATGTTGTGACTTAACATCTGCAGCCTCAGATACTGTGGTACATAGGTTCTCAATCTGTGCCTGAAAGAGTATTTGAATTCAGAGCTCTATGTTGTCATTCAGAGAAGCAGAAACACTTAAAGGCTCCCACTTTCTAAATTTAATTACCAGATAGTTGAGTATAAATCCTGGCTTTTCTAACTGGTCAGGCAGGATGCAGGTTGTACTTTGTTCATCCTTGTAAAGTCAGGGTTCCTTTTTGAGGCGAGTGTAATACTAGAACTTTCCTATTTATAAAACTTTTTACCGATTTCATCATTATTTGTGAAGAGTGGATTTTTTTTAACCTTCATCCTGCAGCTTACCTGTTACTTTTTATTTGAAAGGGAAAGAAAAAGGGAAAGTAAGTATAAGATAGGGGGTACTTTAATACCCTTGAGGTAACTTTTGAATTCCTTGTTATAAAAATACCGAGAGAAGATACTGGTCTTACTTAGGTAGGGCTTACTGTTTGTGAGTTTTAGACACAATGTTCCTGGCTGTTGCAAGCCAAAAACTTGATACTGTTAAGCAAAATGAATGGATCTATTTGTGTCATCCTCAGAAGAACAAGTTTTGCAGGTATGTAATGGTTCGGGGTTTGTGGAAACAAACATCTGAGAGATGGGAAATTGAAAACAGTGCTTTGTCTAGAACTTCTCTTTAAGTTTTGGAAGAACAACTGTAGATTGGCAAGTGCCTGGTGCTTTCTGCAGCAGACCTTCCCATTGCTTTGATGGGATGTTTGCTGGAAATAAAAAAAAAGCACAACTAGATATAAGAAATACTGAAACTGTGGCACCTGTTTATATCAGTAGTAGCAATGTAGTTTTTCAAGTTAGGACTACACCTTTGCTAAAAGCCTTAATTTCCGACAGTAATATTGTTTCTACTTTTTCAAATTCTGATGTTTGTGTCACTAGACTTATTAAATTTTAAGAGCATATATTTTTAATCTTTATGGTGAATACAAAGTCAATAGAACTGTAAACTTTGCTTGTATCCCTCCCGCAACTAGAAACTTGCCTTTGGAGTTGTTTAGGAACATAAGACTACACTGGAATGACAGGTGGTTGTGTTGGGGAAAACTTAATTCAAAAATTAAACTACACAGACTAGTCATTGGGCTTTCCCACTTAGTTCAAGTTAAAAAGGAAATGTTTGTAATCTAGTTTGGAAAAGAAACAATGTTGTGGCTGGAAGGGAAGCTATCCCCAAACTATACCCCACAATTTGAGATGACTTGTATAAACTGACAGAATAGAAATTGGTTGCTTTAACTAATGTCTTCTGGTACTTTTATTTACCAGGAAAATAATCCCATGTGCATTTGAAGATAATTGTGTTGCACTCAGATGCTGTGCTCCTTGGTGTTTTCTTTAAATTGTGTCATAATTAAAGCATGTGTCATTAGACTGTTACCCAAAAGGTGCAGTTGGAAAATTTAGATTCATTAAGATCTAGAAACTTTATAACAATATTTATTTTTTTTTTTTGTCTGACAAGCTTCTCTGTGAAGTTAAAATGAAGCACCACACTCAAGTTACTCTTTACTATGACTTAAATGACTTATAGCTCTAGGCAATCCTGCTTCAGCAGGGGAGTTGGACTAGATGATCTCTATGGTCCCTTCCAACTCTAAAAATAATTTAGTGTATTTCAGTGTAATACCTGTAGTTAGGTTTTTTGCTGTGTTTCTGATAACGATTTGATGTGTTGGTTGGAAGGGCTGATTGATGAGAAGCACTTCTAGGAATCTCTGACAGAAGAAAGAAGAGAAATGGCTAGACCATCAGCTTACTTTTTCTCTTAGCCTTGCTGAAATATCACAAAGCAGATTTCATTCTATCTCAGTTACAAACTTGATGTTTCCACTTAAAACTAACATAGTGTTAGAAAAACTGATATGTGTCAAATCTGATGCAGAATGTGGGAGCACCCATGCATTTGTGGACAGGGCTGATCCCTTTTTGAAGAAATTGAATGTAGACAGCAAGGAAACATTCTACAAGTGGACAACAACTACCTGCTTATGAGACAGCATTTAAAGAAAGTACTCATTGAATGTATTTACTGTAGGTCTTGATCAAAGCGCTCATATTTACCAGTGTCCTTACATATACATAAGAAAATAACTCATCTGTTTCTCTATTGATCTGGGACAGCAAATATTTTCAGAGCCTGTTAATGAAATAATAAATTACCTTTTGTAACTAGTTGTATTTTAATGTCAGCATAGGGGAAAATAAAGTTCTTACTGGAAAATGTTAACTGGCATGAACTCTTAGTAAGGGTAGGTGATGTCTATGACAAAGAACTTTGCATTTTAAAAAGAAGTTATATGAGGAGTGAAATATTGTTTCAGAATACTTCAACATTTTGTGATGTGTAAGGACAGTTCACTTTTTGTGGTTTATTTTTGGTTTTGTTTTTTTTTAACCCAGAACTTGAAGAGAAGTTGATCTATGACCAAGCCCATCAGTTATGGGGTAGACATCACTGAAAATAAAAAGAACATTGCAGATTTCATATGAAACTTGCATGATCAAGATAAGCATCGTTTTTAGTTTAGCGGTTCTGTCTTAAAAATTGAGTTCATATGAATCAAAATGAATGAGTTCATAATTGAGCTGCATTAATCAGGCAACAAATCTATTTTGTTTCCCTAGTTTAAAATTTTATGCAGTAGTACTATTAAACTAGTTACAAGGTTTATTGTGACAATTTCAGGTATCTTTTATGGTCTGTATGTTCTTTTCAAATAGCTACTGATGGTCTCAATGACTCCTGCAACATTTTTGTTAATGATAAATTTTCCATTGAGTTCTTTATAAAGGTACAAGTAAGTAGACAAACATCCAAGTTTTAATACATCATAGTAGTGAGGTGTTTTTTTTTTTTTACCAGTAGCTCTTCAATGTGCTTTTTTTTAAAGTAACCTCTGTTTAAGTAGCAGATCATGGAAGTTAGTAACTTCTGTGTCTTTTTTCAGCTAAGGCTAAATTTAGAGGGCAGAAATACTGTTCAGTAGGACTCAAAGTGAATCTAAATTTTGTAGATCAAAACCCCTGATGTCTAAATCAGGATAATAAACCTGGGGAATTTTCAAAAAATCCAGACACTTTATAAAATCGGCTACTCCTGGTTGTTAAAGAGCTCTAAGAATAGTAGGCCACTTCATGGAGCAGCTGAAAAAAGATGAAAAATGTTAGGGGAAATAATGCTTCTCCTAGCTGGGCTGTTGCTGGAAAATCCAGTTCTTAAAAATGATCTTATCTTTCTGTTAAAGCTTGCAGGTGAAATACAGAGTTTTGAAGAATGTTTCTTTTCAGCTAGTAGTTAACTGATACATGCTGGCTTGAGCCTGAAGATGAATCCCCAAGTGTAATGATAGCCTTTTTCATTGGAGAAGCCAATCTGGAAGGTTTGCCTCCTTATCGAAACAAACAATGTGCATAGCTTAGGGCTCTTATGTGATGCTACAGCTACCTGGTAGAAGTATTCGTTCTTGCTTTGGTTGAGTTGGAAGCTGAGATTTACAATCATATATATGTTTACACACACAAGCTCTTTTTTTTTTTTCTAGCACTTTATTTTAAAATGTGTTGGTTTAGAAGCTGGATTATTTTCTTCATACCTAGACTTCCCTGATTGAGAGGGGTATGGTACAAAAGTCTGCAGGGGGGAAGGACTTGGAGCTATGAATTAAAACATGGTTGAGGAAAATGTGAAAACACTAGCACTCGTTACTGACTGTCTCTGTACACGCATACTGACGCTGTATGCAGGAGTTATTCTAGGGGGGGGCGTGATGGAAAATAAGAGAGCAATTGGGAGAGTTATTTCAGCAGCAGTGAGGAAACAATGTACTCCACATCTGTGGTGAGAATTAGTTTCTGTGGAGAGAGAGAAATGAAAGAAGTTATTTGTCACAGGAGTTCTCATCATCACCTGATAGGGGTGTAAAGTGCTTCTTACACTTGCCTTAACATTTAATTCTAGATGAAAGGAATGGCCGGAGTGCTTTCATTTCTGCATTCACACTGAAACATTTGTGATGTTTTCCAGTACTGTCAAAAGTAAGAGAATACTGAATTAGTCTACTTTAGGGTTCTTGGTAAAGGTTTTTCCACTGCCAAAATCTGGACTGCTGTGGAATAAAAATGATGGAAATAAAAAGGAACAAAATGTAGGGCAACAATTGTATAAATCCCGTAAATGAACTCTGTGTTGTCTTAGAATTTCTTTCTCCTAATGAAGTATGGGGATGTATCGCTGAGATAAGAAGTGCGTTAAGTTGACTTGATAAGAGAGGGCAAAACATATTTCTAGCACTTCTCAGCTACTGCTGGCAGTGACTGGCAGAAGAGGGAAAGCAAATTGCTATTATTGACAGCTTGTAAGTATTGTGCTAGGCTGATTTCTCAGGAAACTTGACTGCTGCAGTCATGCTGCCAGTCTGTCCTCCTTTTATTTGACAGGGAAACAATCTTAAAAATTCAATTCCTTAGAAGTTTGATAAAATTAGTTTTGTGAATAAGTGGGTAGAAGAGAGGCCTAAAGGAAAGCTTCAGTAGCTCTTTTCATTCTGCTGTCTAGTCAGCATGGAACTAGCCATGACTTCTGCTGCTCTTTGCCAAAACACTAGTTGGGCAATGTAGAAGATGTCAAGGGATATTGGGATGAGGAGGGGAGAGTTGGAGGGGACACACTGGGTGGCAGTTACTGTGGGATGGAAGAATTGGGCTATTGTTGGATGGACATTTAGCTGTTTCTTTACAAGAATCAAATAGCATCACCATTTGCCAAACATCCTTTTACCACTGCATTGCCTCATTTCGAATAAATCATTCTATTGAGGGTGTAAAATATTTGTGTGTGATAGCAGGATTGAAAAATTATTTCTTTGAAAGTAGTAGTCTGAAGAGCCAGTGTTTTGAGCTGCTTTCTCCCACATCACTAGCTGGTTTATTTTCTTGCCTGTTACACTATTACATTAAATTCTTGTTTGTTTTTCACAAAAGCACCTTTCTGTTTAATTTTCTTTATCTGCGAAATCGACTTCCCAGCAGGTTCTAAATTCTCAGTGGTTTGGTAATTTAGAAATATATTATAAATTCAAACTTTTGCATGGGTATCAAAAAAGTACACTGCTACATCAAGAAAATGAAGACAAATCTGCAGTCATAACTTTTCTAAATTGAAGAAGAGCTACAGTATTTGAAATGGGGTGGTACATATTTAAACGTGGATATTTGGAACAATTTGCTGTCTAAGTGTCCAAAAGGAGCTTTAGTTACGTGTTTCTCCACACTTCTACACTACCAAATTAAAATTAACCACTTCTTTTTAAGCCGGTGAGCGGTATTTTTGAGGGGCACAGGCAGGAGAGGAATGTACTGTGGCTTTTTAGGCAGAAAATTTAACGAATGTAAGAGGCAAATATGTTTTACGTTTTTATTAGTGGACAAAATAAGGACTCTGAGGAGATAAATTACTGTTAACAGCATTATCTGGCCCCCAGCCTTACCTCCCTGAATCAAACTGGTTTCTCAGTGCGAAAGTGATCAGTTCTCTTTCCGTAGCGGGTTCATTTACCATAGCGGGCATGTTGTTTGTAAGTGGGGGTGAGAAAGGAAGCTGAGAAGTGGGAGAAATGCTAAATGCATTTTAAAACCATTACAGCAGGGAGTTACAGTAGATCTGTACCAGAGGGCTGCAATATTAACCAGTATTTTGTGATTTAGCACAAGTCCCAAAGTCTTTAAAGCTATTCTGTGCATGTTTGGTTTAGGTGTAGACCAGTGTTAACTAATAGATAGAGATCACTGTAAAATTAAGCCTTTGATCTGCCTGCAAATTAAATGTTTCCCTCTGTGTTTTGGGTGTTGTTTTTCCTCCCCGCCATGCATCCAAACTAGACTTTTGTATGCTACGCCATCTTTGAGGTCCTGTAAACCAGCTGCAGAGATCCAGTTTTTCAGTCAGCACATGCAGTGAGTTTTGAGCTCTGCTGCATGCAGAGTTTGGGGGTAGGAAATGTGTAGTGTCTGCTTTGTTATTATATTGCAAGAGGGAGAGAGTCAAGTTCCAAAAGGCACAGAATTCTAAGTTGGAGATAAACATTTGAGCTTTGAGTTCCACTCTTCGAAAGATTTTAATTTTGAAGCTACTTCTGAAAACAGCACATTAACATGATGTCAAAAACAGCAATAAAGTAATGTGAAGAAAGCTGGAGAAAGAAGATTTACATCTAACTGTAGTAGAGGTCAAGTAGTTACTTTGCTCTAGTTCCTCAAATGTTAGGTTTTCCTTAG
Organism: Gallinago jamesoni; assembly: GCA_025769975.1. Taxonomy (NCBI): domain Eukaryota; kingdom Metazoa; phylum Chordata; class Aves; order Charadriiformes; family Scolopacidae; genus Gallinago; species Gallinago jamesoni. Next base: position 85,559,199 of record JAOQGH010000012.1, read on the forward strand.
GGTCTTTCCATTCCTAATTATGTATTTATTTTCTTTTTTTTTTTTTTTTAAGTCAGTAGCATTCAGATAAGGTTTGTTTTACTCTGGCCCAAATACCTAATTCATCAGGTAGCAAAGGAGATAGAGGGACAACATTGTTTGTTTGTTCCCAAGTTGTGCCTGTAAACAAGTTCTTGGATTTTATGTGGAACACTGAGCTCCTTATAACTTCTTTATAAACAAGCCTCAGAGCTGTCCTGATCTCAGTAAATGTGAGCCCTTTGATCGTGAAGGCGGTAGAAGGCAGAAGATTGAGCAGACGTTATAACTCCCCCAAACGTTACACTTGGCAGTGTTTCAAACTTACAGAATTTAACGTAATTTATTTCTAGGTTGCTAGTAACTACCAGAGTAGGAGGAATGATCCTGCAAGGGCAGGATATAGGAAATTGGTTGTTTCCTGCGTCACATCCTAATTCATTATTTGTAATCTGACCCATCACTTTATTTCATCTTTCTTGTCTGCTTTCTCCTCAAACCACAGTCACTAAGAAAACATTCATACAGAATTTCCTCTACTGTCCTTTCCCTCCACCTCCTCTTTGCTATCTTACACATCAAGATTCAACAGTGAAGCTAAATCTGGTGCTATTTGTTGCTTAAGAGTTCAGAATATCAAAGTGAAACCTGGCAAATTCATGTATTCTAGAAACATCATAAAATATCCTGATTTAAGTTACCCATTTTCTGATGGCGATAATATAGCACCATCAGCTATAGTGCACTGTTGTCAAAAGGTGGTGGCTCGTTTATAAGGTCAGTATATTTGATACACAAATGATGAGTTCCATCGTTGTACCAACTTTATACTGGAGATTTGGCCTCCCAGATACTGATAATCATTTGGCATCCAGAAAAAAATCAGTAGTTTAGTTAAACTGATACTTAATGGGTAGCTTTCAGCCATATCTTTCCAGTCTTTCAACTGTGATTTCACAATAACCAAAGTGAGAGACAGATGCTACGTGGGTACCAGTAAATCATATTTTTCTCTTTTCTCCGTTTTCTGCCTTCTGCCCTAGGAAAATGGGTTTTTCTGTTCTTTGTGGTGATTTTTGTTTCTGCTGTTATTTTTTTTAACCAGTGGTATATTAACCTTTAGTTTTAAATGATTTATATTTAGAATCTGTACCACGGTAATTAGTATTGCATACACTGAGTATTAAGCAAAACAATTTAGCATGCCATCTTTAAAGCCAGACGTTTCTTGTGCTTGCTGTCACACATCATATAGTGAGTTGAGTGCCATTTCCAATATAGAAACCATTTGGAATAGGATGATATTACCTATAGAAAAAAATTAAATAGTCTACGTGTATTCATTTGCTCTCTTGAACAAAACACAATTACTGTGTTAGCTGTGGCATTATCTGAACATGTGGGAGTGGAAAGTCCCTATTTATAATGTTTTTATCTGTGGAAGAAATCAGGTTTTCTTGCTCAACGACGTTATCTCAAAGCCTTTTTGTCCTAAGGCTGAAGGATTGTGGAATAAAGCACAAACAGTGATGCAGGTAACAAACCCAAAGCAGAAAGTAGTCATTACACACTGGTTTGGTTCTGGGGGACCTGCATGAACTTTTTCAGACAAGTTCCTCAAGGACTGATTTACTGGATTTCTTCTTGTTCCATAGTGCTGTCTTCGAACACAGACAGCAGTAAGAAATTTAATGTAACAAGGCTATCTATCCTCCAGAAAATAATCTCTATACCACTATTCCTTTGGTTTCCTGGGTAGCTCCTCACCTGTAATTTATATGGATTGTCAATGTCTTCTGCTGCAATGCCTGTAAGAGAAAGTCATCCCAATGCCACTGAAAATTTATTAGGTTGTTTCTTCTGCAACCCTTTTATACCCATGTTCTCAGCATTTCTAGAAAGAAGCACCTTGAAACTTTTTTTTTTATTGCCTCCTGGCTGATTTGTGTCTTGTGCCTTATGCAGAGAGAAGAATCCAGGCTAGTCTTGTGGAACACTGAGATCTTCCTTTATTCCCAACCCACACTGTAGTAGAACTGTTACACTTAGGGCTAATCCTTGAGTCCTAGAGGGGGGGTGCTTTTATTATCAGGCTAATTAGTGTTACTAAGATTGGACTCCAAAGGATCATGCAACTGCTTTCAAGCCAGGTAGTTGAAAATTTTTGTTTGGATGTATATGCAAAACATTAAATAATTATTAGCATTTCCGGCCCTCCCCAGTCTTATGGTTCAAGAGAGAAGCTTCCTGTCACTGTTCTGGCTTGGAGCATCTCATTATCTCATTTATTTGAATCCTGTCCCTTGCACTCTATGTATGCATTTACAACTTGGCAAATATCCTAGCCCCAAATCCTTGAAGCCTTGCTGGATAGGAGCTGCTGTAGTCACTGGAAAATTAATGTTCTTTTCATGCAACATGATCAGAAAAATTGTACACAGTCAACAGCAGCTGTGGGTTTTAACTTTATGCTTCTATTAAGTGGTAAGCAATAATTCTTAGGCTTCTGAGAGCAATTCCATATGTGGGCTGTAGGAGAATTATCCTGAGCACTTGAACTTCGATTTTGGTGTTACCTGTAAGTATTTGTTGTTTTCTGGTGTCTGAATAGCTAACATCCAGTTAGGTAATAACTAAAAGAACAGGAGAGTTTATAGAAGCTATTCTTAAAAGTACCAAAAGTAATAAAGACACAGATGTATAATCTAGGTTTTACCTATATTCAGTTTTGCATTTTTCAGTGTAATTGATAAAGACTAAGCATTTAAATATGTATTTGCTAATTTTAAAAAATCATCATATTTTGTGATTTAAGATTTAGAGCAACTTTATTTTCTGCGTGTGAGCAATTGCCCAAGTTTCAGTAGGAGAATTTTGCTGGAAAATACTGAATTTCATTACAGCTCAAATAAAAACAAAGCTATCAGTGAAAAATGCAGGTGAACTGTTGTGAGGGGCAGCAGGCAGGCCCACTCTGCTTCTGGGGTACTGGGATAGGGAAGGAGGGATACTGTACAGTTCCAACAACCGCGAAGTCCAAACTTGCATTAAAAAAATTTCTGCAGGAGACGTGTTCTACACAGGCCACAAAATGTTTAATGACAGAAAAACTTTGTTATGCTGCTGGCATACGGACTTATTTGTTAAAGCATGTTGCCCGCTTTTTCACAGTACGTGTCTATTTAACAATATTTTTTCTTCCAATAGTTGAGTACCTGGCCTGCTTTTGTGCTGTGGCACACAGCTTCTGCCGTGTTGCACAATGAACTTTCTCCTCCGAAGTTCAGTTGATGTGGAAACATAATGAAATATGCCCTACACAGTTGCAGATTTCATCCTACATATGAATGATTGTGGGGAGGAGTTCTTTTGCTGGTTTTACTTGGTCTTATTTTTCCAAGGAATTTGAAGCAACTCACCAGCAGAATGAGACAGATGTAATTATTTTGCAATTTGGACATCAAATCAGATAAAACCCACATACTTTCCTGCTTTCCTGAGGTATTGTAAGGAAAAGCAACATGTTAAAAAGTTATAGGTTCTTATTTTAACCTGTACAAATGGAAATGGAGTTCTTCCTGGGTTTTTCTCTGGAACCTTTGGTACAAATTTAAAACAGTATCAAGTTTTGAGAGTGGATTTTGTATGAGTAAGAGAGAAATTGGGAGTGTCTGTTATAGAAAAAAAACACCAGGGTAATGTACTTGGTAAAAATGTACCTAAGTGACTTGCATACTGACATGCAAGAAGCACATGGTAAAACAGGGAATTGGTTTGCTACTTTGTATAGTTCCATTTTATTTTTCAACACTGGAAATCTGAACAACTAGTTTAGGACATACAGTAAAGGAACTAATGAAGAAGAGTAACTGTCTTTAGGTATTATATTAGTGCCTACTGATTAGTCAGAAATCTCAACCATTAGAATCTATTAGGAATATCTGAAATGCTGTACTTTGCCAACAGTGATGCTGTGTTCCCCTCCATTGCAAAATTACACGTTTAATAAATATTGAATGATGAAAAATTGAAAGAACGAAAGAATTTTTTACATTATTTGCACTTTTTCCTCTGTAACTTGTCTACTGAATTATTCATGGTTTAATTTGTAAATAGCTTAATAATAAATTACTCTAACAACATTTAACTTATTATGTTTTCCTGATGACCTAAACTTCCAAGGTAACTTCATCCACAACTGGATAGAAATACAGACATACAAAACAGAGAACCCTACACGTACTCTTGGAGCTTCTATATAAGCCAGGATAATAATTTTAAAGACCTTTTTAATGAAATACAGGTGGCCTGAATGGATGAAAGATGCTTTGAAAAGCTAAAACATTTTAGATAGAAATGATTGCTAACCTCTGATACATGTTTTATCAGTAGTTCACAGAAGAATGTGCATTAGTGGGGTTATTGCAAGCTCTAGGCTTTTGGGAGGAAAATAGTTCATAATGGGAAAGAAAACTTCAGGAAAAACACTGTAAATGTTTTTCCTTGTTCTTTTTAATGTTGTTTACTTGTTCTGTGTTCTGCTTTCTATCTAGATTTTTCTTCTCTGGTTGCTCATAATTTCTGCCCTGAACCTCTTCTTACACCCTTTTTATTATAAAATTACCTATTTGAGCCATTCAGATTTGGGTAAATAATACCAAAAATGGGTGGGTGTGCCAGATTTGCTGCCTGAAATTGGTTGTTTGATAAGAGACATGTACATTGTGATTTTTTTTTTCTTGTAATTGCTTACCTTGTGAAAAATTTCCTCATCATAATATTTTAACACTAGGGCTGGAGGGCACTGTTTTTTTAAAATGATAGAACATGTATCTGTGTGCATTGTTAGGAAATTTAGATTCTGCTTCTTTCTTGTTGGCTGTGGAAGGGGTGTGGTTGTTTGCTTCATGTATGGTAGAGTTTGCATTGGAGGTATTCCCACAATGTTCCAAATTCCCAAGTGTCCCATGAGGGGCAGTTTCAAGAAGTAAGTCAGAATATCTACTGCTGCTGTGTAGTTCTCCTTCTCCAGTGTTACCTTTCTCATGCTCTTGTCCCCATCGCTGAACACTGCATTTGAAGTCTATATTTCACCCTCAAGAAAGGAAAGAAAACCAAAATTATGGTGCGACATATCAACAGTTTGTCTTACGCAGATAATTATTTATCATTAGTCATGTAAACTATAGTATCAGTTCTCAAGTGATGCTAAGCACTTTCAACTACCATTAAAGCAAATCAGGCTTGTGATTGCTTATCTTTGAGCTGTAACTAAATCCTCCGTTTTAGAATCCATCTCTAAAATGCATGTTTCAACCTACTTAATGAAATTGTGAGAATGAGTTGACGAGTGTAATATAAAGTTGTCTAGCTGATAAAATTTATTAGAATGTACTCACATTAGGTGACCCCTCACATTTCTTGGCTTATTTTGAGAACCATTCTTTAAAAATCTCTTTTAGAAATAGCTGCATACTCTTCATGTAAGACGTTTCTGGAATTGTCAGGTGGTTGTCCTTCACAGCTGTTTCTTCAGATTGGATAGGAGTCATTTACGAACTGGGAAAATAAAAGTCAGAAATTAAAAATAATAAAATTAATTTGAAGAGCTTATCCAAAATGTCCAAGACCAGTTTTGCACAAATAGACCTTCATTTATTAGTCATTTAAGATTGCTCAAATGGTCAAGGTCAACAGCCTGGGCTCACCTGTAGAAAGTTGAGGTCCTCTGTCTGTATTACTTTTATTTATTTCACTTTAAAAATAGCTAATACCCAATTTCAGGTCAATAAACCACTCAAATTTGAACACTTCTCATTCATTTTCTTTCTTGCTCACAGGTTGACACTGAGTGGCTCTGCCCTGCAGTTGCAAAAGCTATATACGTTAGCCTGCTTTAAGCTCTCTGCTGCTTGGATTAGACTGCCACTAGTACTTAGCCTTGCTACAGTAAAACTGAGTCTTGTGCTTCTATTTGACGTAGATCTGTCTTTGACTGCAGAAAAGGATCTGAAACAGCGGTCTCTTAGCTAGCTGTAGGTAAATCCCCTACCTAGTGACCTGCAATGTTAACTTTCATTCTCAGATTCACTTTTCATCCTCAGAATAGTTATGTGTAGTCTTGGCTTTCCAGAATTGTCATACTTTTGGATGTCCATTTGTCTCTTAAATAATGGACATCAAAGTCCATGTTCTTGTGGTTTGGCACGTACAGCATTAGCTTTAGAAAGAAGAGTTGCACGTGTGAAATCTGAAGTTGGAACTGAGGCTGTTGTAGTGACCTGCAGGCAAGGGCTCTGTGAAATGAGGAATGCGTGTCTGACATACACAATTTTTACAGTTCAACTGTTAGGTACAGTAAATATTTGGGCCTGAAGGCTTTACATAACTGTTCTTAAATGCGTTGCTAAAGACATGCTTTTTCTAAAAGACCATTAAATTTTTTCATTCATAGATTGCTTTAAAATTGAATCCTGATATCCTTTAAATTGGATGTCCTTTGGATCATTTGTGAATAGGTGGAACTTCAAGAAGCTATCTCTCAAGCCTGCAGCCATTTAATTTTTTTATTCTTGTTTTCAAAACTGTTCTGCTTTATCCCTTGAATGTCTGTATAGAGTATGAACTTGAGTATTTGTTTGAGCACAATTGCTCAGAATTGTTCTGAAGTGCCTGATTGCTTGTCATCAGAAGTTCTCCAAAAATTCCTTCTGTCAGCCAAGATTTGAAACCTAAGAATTCAGTTTAATTTAAGCATCTCTTGGAAGCATGGAGCTTTGAGATTATAATAATGGCTAAATTTTCAACCAGATAAAAATGCTGTATCAGGCAATAAAACACAAGGAGATCAAATTTAACCTTAAGCAGGCATCTTCCCTTGGAGCTGCTGCTTATATTTACCATCCTGAAAGGCTTCAAAGTATGCGTTTTGATTCAGTCTTTAAATAGTAACTTATTTTATAAAGTAATATTCATCACTGTGGACCTTTTTATATTAGAATGGAAGTAAATATAAACTAAGAAAGCCTAATAGTACTCCTGATAATTAAACTTAGAAGTTTATTAACCTGTTTTCTTTAACTTTCCCAAACATTACCCAACTCTTTGCCAACACAATCTTCAAGAATAAAATTAAAGACCAGTGTAATAAGAATATCTTAAAAAATGACCATTTATTTGGGATGGTGTAATTAATGTTTTTTCTCAAAGTATTATGGAATGGGAAAATCCTTTCTGTCAGGGGCATATGCATTTTGATATACTAATGAAAACCAACCAGAATTTAATGCAATTAGAAGCCTTTGGAAAAATCTTACTTTTAAAATACTTTTAATACCTGTTAGGGTGGATCCAGGGGAGGGCTGTGAAAATGATCAGAGGGCTGGAGCTCCTCTCCTATGAGGAGAGGCTGAGGTGGTTGGGGTTGTTCAGCCTGGAGAAGAGAAGGCTCTGGAGAGACCTTATAGCTGCCTACCAATATTTGAAGGGAGCTTACGGGAGAGATGGGGACAACCATTTTAGCACGGCCGGTTATGATAGGACAATGGGTAATAGTTTTAAACTATTTTAGAGTTTAAACCTCTTTTAAAGGGCAGATTTAGACTAGATATAAGGAAGAAATTTTTTACGATGAGTGTGGTGAAACACTGGAACAGGTTGCTTAGAGAGGTGGTAGATGACCCGTCCCTGAAAACATTGAACTTCAAGTTCGACAGTGCTCTGAGCAACCTGATCTAGTTGAAGATATCCCAGCTCATTGCAGGGAAGTTGGACGAGAGGACCTTTTAAATGTCCCTTCCAACCCAAACTATTTTATGATATAATATGCTCATCAAGAGATTTCTTAAATTACTAACTTTCAGGAAGAGCTTCTCTGCCAGAGAGTTTTCCAGCTTGAGCTAAAGAAGACTTCTCCTGCAATTGCAACTGTATACAGTTGGTCTCTGGGCTGACCACGGGCCAAGCATCTGACATGAGAGCAGAGAACTTCTTCCATGGGTGGGTTGTTCATGGCTCCCATGAGTCTAAGTAATGGGGAGGTGGAAGCTGATGGGTTTGAATTTGAAACTTGGACAAATGCCCCTGGAACTTGGTGCCAGAGGCTGCAGAGATTAAGAAGGCATCCCGGACTAGACATTATAGTAGAGAACAGAATAGGAGATCAGCTGGTTGAGGAGAAAGGGAGTGACTGGCCAGGACAGCGTAACATCATGTAGGACTGAAATGGGAGGAACTAGAATTCTTTCAGATTAACAGGATCGAAACAAAAACTGCTGTGAGGTGATAGAGACATCTTGAGTTCTGGGGAGTTCTGGGGAGAAATAAGTGAAACTGGAACCACGTGCAGCCGAAACTATAGACAAAGTGGTAAGTGGAGACCGGGATTAGAGAGGGAGGAATTCAGATATAGAGTCAGAAAGGAAGGAAATGGGAACAGTTAAGCAAAAAACAGTTTTGAGTGTTTGTATTGGATGTGGATACAGGCATGATGGGAGACTGAGAGGCATTGAACAGCCTTGCTGGACAAAGGGATTGGTTCTAGGAAGACTGTTTAAGGAATAGAGATGGAGACCAGGAGTCAAGACGGGTGAATGAGATTTGAGAGTCAGATTTAGGCTGGAAGGAGCTAGACAAAGAAATTGCGTTTTCAAAGAACAGGAAGAATAGTTTGTGACCATTGTGAAGGAGTTCACATTTCAGATAATCACCCTTCAGATGGGAAATGTCCCGATAAAATGCCTTGTCCCTATTTACTGCTGCTGCATCCAAGAATTCATGCTTTAAAGATCTGCAGTATACTCCTGTCTGTACCACAGCATAACAGCTGATTCAGGTAGACAAAGTCACTTAATCAAGCTGTCCCCAGATGGTCACTAATTTAATTTATGGGTTTCAAACTTCTGAGTTCATTGCTTCCTGTCGCTTCATTTGCAGACAAGTTGCGGAGTCTCTAATATTTTAAAGCCAAATTTTTAAAGGCAGCACAAAATTTAACCATGCTTATCTGTTTTCCAGAGTGATAGTGAGGCTTTTCTGACTCTTCCAAGCCTAGCTGTCAGTCTGTCTTGCAGAAAAGTACCCAGACTGAGTAAGGCACTAGATTCTAACAAGGTGGAGCCTATAAACAAATACTGTGTTTCTGAACTTCAAAATCTAGATATCAGGGTATCACATGTTATTTGCCTTTGTCTGAGTCTTTGAAGATTTCCAGTGGTTTCTGTGCCATTGGACACAGCACATGAGAAGCCTTTGCTCTGTGACTCAGCTCCAATGTACACACCTGAAATGGGAAGGCTGGAACAGACCTAAAAAGTCAGATATCTCTGATGATATCTACATATGGTATGTGTATACAGCCCATGCATGCTGATGTACATACATACTCTCAACACCTTAAAAGCCTTTTAAGCCTTTTGGGTTTTATTTTTCTTTATTGAGAGTATTGATTTCTACCTTACCTTTTTGTAACTAACAAGGGTGCAGATTAAATATTTGTATTTTCTGCAAACCTTTTATTCTTGCTTTGGAATTAGACTTTGTTTCTTTCACTTTGCTATACCTATTCTGCCATGCACTATTTTGATGCATGCTGTAGCCTTAGTGATCAGATAAGGGTTCAAACTCATATTGATGTTGTAACGGGAAAGCATACCCATGAAGTTGCAAGTTGTTTTAGCTGTTGCGTATCTCTACGGTAATTGCAGAAACTCTATGTTAAGATCTATTTCAGTTGGAAGAGAAAATATCCTCTGCAGTGCACAACCGGTTTGGCCTGCGCACATTTTTGTTACTTCATGATGATTATAGTGTATAATCAAAAAATATTTGGCTTTTTTGTTTGATGCTCATTTGATAAAGAATTACTATTAATCTAGATGCAGAATCCATGTGTTGTTAGCATTGCTTTCACAAAATAGCCATATTCTACACTGTCAAGTAATGAAAATCATAGTAATCAGTGGGATTCTAATAAGCAAAATAAGTTCTTCTAATTATCTCATAAACCTGCTTTTATGACTGGAAGTACAGAAAATTATTACTTGAAAGTACTGTTATCTTAGACTGCTGAAAAAATTGAAGATACTTTAATTCCATACATAAAGTTGCATATATATCCCAAGAGTAAGGTTCTCCATAGGTAGCAAGCAATGCAAATTATGCTCAGTGTAGCAAAAGAAAACATCATACTTCTGCCTGTCCTTGACGGTTTGAAGTAAATAGCTTGAATCTCGCCTCGTTTACCCAGGGGTAATTTGAAGTATATCTTAAATCAACATAATGAAAATGAAATAGAAATTCTCCATGAGGATTTCTACAGTTAGAAGTGTCAACAACGTGGGTGAATTGTTACTTGGTTGTATAGTATACAGCAACAATATCACAAAAGACACCTAGATATCCCCATTCCCACTCTTCTGCTTTAATTAAGTCACAATCTCAACATACGTAGGTACATGTGCATGCTATTATGATAAAATATTAAAGGCTCTACATGTAATGAGTATCATTGGCAGTGAGTACTTGATACTTGCATTCCAGCAGTCCAGGAGTACTTAGGTAATGCCAAGGCTATATTAGCGGCCTTAAAAATATGCAAGCAAACCCTTTCAGAAGTTACTAGTGATTTTAAATAGAATCAAACTGTGAAAAACAGCCCTTTGGAAAGTACTTCAAAACTGCTAAGTCACTGACTTGAGAATGGTCCCTCTGTTGAACTTGCATACCAATCATGAAAATTAGACATTTCTAGTGATTTCTAGAATGGTTTTGAGAGTGTCATGGAAAATGGGGTGCTCTGGATCAGGTGAATAATATTTATCCTCGTGGGGGAGGATAATCGTGGACAGCTAATCTGTAGTTACAGATCTCATGGGTTTTGGATTACCAAAATTGTATTAAAATTGCATGTTGTAGCTTATACTGCATCAATAATATAACGAACTATAAAACTTCATGTAATTTTTTATCTACTCTACAGTAAAATCCTTGAGCAAATCTTCTCAGAGGTCTCTATTTATAAGAAGATACAAGGAATGAATTTTGACTCCCTGAGAGTGTGCATTGTGCTAAAGATGTTGGCAAGAGGAAGAAGATTGTATTATATGGGAGACCAAATTCATGAGGACATTTTCCTTAGTGGGGAAAAGGAACCTACTGTCAGTAATATTGATCAAGCTGATACTCAGTAGTCAGCAAGTCCCAGGCAAAATTCATATGGAAAATGCTGGATGTCAGAAATGTGATGTTACAATGGAAATGATTATCAGCTAAAGGCAATTTTAATGGAGTTAGGCAACTGGCAATCTAATTTAAAGCACGTTTCAGGGTTTGGAGTGAAGTAGTGAGACAATATAGCTGCTAAGTGTGACCTGTGCATATTTGCCTTGCATCACGCTTTGAAAGGATGCCAATTTGCTGCTTCACATTCTTCATTGACAGAGAATGAGCCTGGTCAGGATTCAGCTGATACAAACACCATTTACAAGAATTAACTGCTGCAATGATTTTAGAGTTAATATTTTTTAACAGTTTTGGGCTTTTTTACTGTTTTGGTTCTGTTACAGTTCTGCTCATCCTGCTCTGTTCAGCAGTATGTCTTTCACCAGGTCTCCTAGCTTCAAGCTTGCTCAAAGCCCTCCTTGCCCAGTGCTCAATCCCCAGCTATCCAGCTTCTGCAAATAGCGAGTCTGGTTATCAAGTGTTCTGTATATTGCCAAATTGTTTTACTAAATAATGAAACCCATCTTGTCCTCTGACATCAATTAAAATCTATTCCCTAAAATAATAGTTGGGAGCATATCTCTGCAATCTGGGCTAAAATAAATAATGGAAAGGGCAAGAAGTATTCTGTTATTGTCTTTTTACATGCTGGCAAAGGGCTACAACTCTTACACAGAATCAGCTCACTGAGGCCTCTGGATACTGCTGTAATATTAGATATGAAACACTAAAGTATTTATGGCCTTTGGGCATTAGCATAAGGGTACAGTATCAGGATACAACCCTTTGTTTCCACAGCCATGTCTTGAAATGTTTTGGGCAAGCGTGAGCAAGTGATGGTTTTCCTAGGACCAAAGGACTTGTTGTTGTAAGATTTTGGGGTCATCTGTATCATACAAGGAATGGTACTTTGCCCTGTGTACCATCATTAAGTGTTTACAGCTCTGCTGACTAGACGTCTGTAATGTCACTGTGTTTAGTACCTCATAAGACTCTGAACTGTATGTAATATTTAATGTTTAAATATAAATGATATCAAGGTATCAATGATCCTAATTCAGGGGCACTTTTCTCTTTCTATGTAAAGATTTAGTTAGTACTATTTTTAGTTATGTATTACCTTCTCCTGAAGAATTTAAGATTTCTTGTGGTTCTCTCACTGCCCTTGGTAAAAGGCTACACTGCCGCTAATAGTCACAAACTTTGTTTTTATGGGAGTTGGACCTTATCCAATAATCTGGATCACGCCCAGGTATTTAACATTTGCAATACTGTATAGGGTCCCACTACCAAAAGGTCTTTGCATTGGCCTTCATTTTTACTCCATGCTATTAGCAATATAGAAATAATTTAAAATTATGATTAGCCCTTATAAATAGTATGATTGGTATGTTTTATGGACATTTGCATAGTGGTTTATACTTGCTGGAACTTTCAAGTGTTTATATTTGGCACTTTCACAGGATGATGTAGATGTTTTTTCCCCACTATTAATTAGAAGTGGTTATAATCATTAGATCTTGGTTGTCCTTGTTGTAGGTTGACTATTTCTTGTTATTTCCAGCCATTTCGGGGCTGCAGCAAAACCTGCAACTGTAGTAGAAAACATCTGCATTTGATGTATTTTGAATTACAGTATTTTTTTATGAAGCGAACCTTTGCCTGCTAATGCTTATTCTCTTCTGCTCTCCAAAGAAATGTGTTTCCAAGGTTTTGAAATGTAAATATTCTTGTAAATTGTGCCCTAATCTTCCTACATTTTGGAATAACTGTTTTAATTTTATACAAGCTGGCATTCTTCTCCATTATATCTCGTGTTCTTAATAGGGGAGCACTAATAATATTCTCGTGGACTGGTTTAAGTGTTAAATACTTTTTCTTGTATAATGTTTTTTCATGTGAAAAGTGCCTCATTAAATATATGAATAATGAGTGGCTTGACCTGTATTCCAACACAATGGGAAATCCTTAGTCCCCAGTTTAAAAAGTTTCTGAAAACTCAGGGTTAGATCCATAAATGCACTGATACAATATGGTTTTTATTATAAAAAATTATTACAAAATACTTATGATTGGTCAGCTTGTTGGGGCTGATCAACATGCCTGGTGAGGTGGTATTTGGTTGTTTTTTATTCTTTCTTCAGTATGAGCTGAAAGTAACTTCTTTGACATCAGTAATTTTATCTTCCTGTAGTCAGTGCGAGATAGTAGAGTATCCTTAATGCAGTTTCTAAGAATAATCCCATTCTACTAGTAACATGGAGAGAAGCATGTATTTGTGTTCACTGGGATTGTCTTCCTTGTTTAGCGTTTATGTATTTAGCATTCAAAGCAAAAAAAAGCCATGGCTATGCTTCTGAAGTCAGATGCTGAGAAAATGCTACAGCTGATGCCTCTGCCACCGGAATATTTAGTTCTCTGGGTTCTCACCTATTAAAGGATGTTTACTCATCTAACTCGCTTCCTTTGGAAAATGTCAAGTGGTAGGGATGGTATTAGCAAAGGAGTCTGATGTTGAATTCTTCTGTGTTACAGGAGTACAAACGCAAGCTAGCCAGAGTGTCCCAAGTACGGAAAGAACTCAGGTCACGCATCCAGAACCTGCCTGATCTCTCTCGACTTCCCAACGTCACAGGCAGCCATGTACACCTACCGTTTGCAGGAGACATCTACAGTGATGACTGATTACAAGAACATCCTTCCATAACCTCTACTTTTCTGTGAAATGAGGGGTAGGTCAGACTGATTGGTACTCTTGTAGTATTATTTTTGTATATTGTTGGAGAGTGTCAGTAAAAATACTCTAATAATTTATAAAAAATGGTTTAAAAAGTTGATTTGTTTACTATTTTATTGGCGAGTGAACATAAGGGTACATTTATAAAAGTGGCATCTGTGTCTATTACATTGAAGAATGGATAATTATCTTATCTTTTGTAAAGATTTTAGTTGGGTGCCCTATAAAAAAAACATGCAAGGATTTTTCTTATGTACCCTATATTTAATGTAAGTCAGCATATAATCAGTGCATACTTCTAACTCAAGACATTTCAGTTGCTAGTGAGGGAGTGAAATGTGGAAATCTCAAGCTTATGTTTGTAAGAAGGTTGATTAAATTTAATGCAAAGTTAAAAGTGATCTTACTGTCCGTTATATTTACATTACTCACTCCCAAAACAAGTCAGGTGGATTTTTTTGAAGTAAATGTTAGCAACTGATTTTGTATTGGAAAACATAAGTCATGTTACACTGAGCAGATACCTAAATGACTCAAAACATTGCAATATTTTAGTATCATTTAAAATTTAGCGTAAGAAACTATACAATCGACCAGTTTAATTATGTTTCAAAATTGTAACTTACTTTTTACAGCTGCTTAGTTTCTAAATTGAGAGACCATTCGTATGTACTCTAATCCCTTTCTGGAACATGTGTCTCCATCTAAAAAGGTTAATCCCAGAAATGTGAAGCCATTTCACAGCTTTAATTAAATTCAAAGGTCATTCTCTAAACTGTCCCAGTTGTTAAATGTCCATTATTAAAATTTGACAATGCTATGTACCCTCCATCCAAGCAGCAACACGGCGATACAGCCGTGCTGCACATCTTCCACTGAGAAACCTCGGAGGCTTCTAGCCCCCACTTCTACCCGTTCCAGCAAACATTTCTAGATCTCGATTGTCTTTTCTCACAGAATAGGAGGAAACAGGTCAGGCCTGTGTATAAGTGAAACTGTGGAAAATGATTGCCGAGTCTCTGTTTTTTTTTTTTTAAAAACATCCTTTGCATGGCACAAGTGTGGTATTTGTCTACAGGTAGCTGAATTTGTGAAAATTCTTTGTTACCATACTATACACCAGCTTTTAATTTCTCTTAAAGATACAGACAGGCACCTAGCAGATTGCCAGAAAGTTTAGGCTTTTCAGTCAATAGGAATTAGGCAAGTAAGTCTAGCAGCGATTTTAAAAATGCCTGTCTGTACCTTTGGCATTTAGATGACCTTAACAACCTGGGCTGCAGGTGTTTAGAGTTGGATATATCATTGGAGTATTTAAAGATAGCATTTTGTTCATGGGTTTGCACTTTTCAGGCGTTGCTTTGCATCAGTTAAGTTCACAGTTTACAAGTTTAACACTCCTCACATAAAAGCAATTTAAAAAAAAAATTATTATTTTTCAAAAACCACAATTCAAAATAGTCCTGGAGTGAAATTTTTGAAGATAGTGATCTGTCACTTGTTATCGACTTCTACAAGGCTAATCGCTGGAATAGTTGTTAGATGTGAATGGAGAATAAACTTTCTCTTTAAAGTAGATTCATTTGGACATAAGCACCTCAGTCCAATTATCTTTTTCTCATGAAAGTTGCCATGAATTAGACCTCAGTTAAGTAGGCGAAAAAAATCAAAAGCTAAAAATACAGCTGTTGACATAGCATTCCATAGCATGCAATATGGAATTCTAATTTTATCAAAAATTCTGACAGATAGAAATGCTGAAAATTGTTCAGCAGAGCTCACTAACTGTCCAAAGATTTGTAAGTTTTAAGTGGCAATTTTGCACTCCATAGGAACAAAGAGCTAACTGTAATGAATCCAGAGGAATGTTTTTTTTAGTTTAAGTCTAATGTGAGAAATTAAATAGCACTTGTTGGCATCTTTTTAGCATAGAAAATAAGAAATTCTTAAGAAAATGAGTGTTCAAATAAAATTTTTAGTGTTTTAAATATTTCTGTTCTGGTATGTTAAATTCAGCTCATAAATTCATATATGCATGTATGTGCATTACAGTTGCAGTTAAAGCTCAGTCTTGCTAAAGGATAGCACCAAATTTATGATAAATATTAAAACAGCTTAATCTATTAAGAATTATAAAATGAATCAAAGAACAAGAAGGATAAATAGTGAGATCACAGTTGAATCTCATCCATGGAAAATTTAATTTGTACCCAGAGGCGAGTGTAAGTGCAGCAGCATGGCTTGTTTAGAGTGCATTGAAGGATCTCAGTTTTGGATACTCAAAGCCATAGGGAATTAAGCTTAAACCATCTTTTGCTACCGTAACTAAAATTAATTATAATACTACAGTTGAATGCTAAATTTCCTTCATCTCTCAAGGGTATTGAAAAAGACAGAACACTTACTTCACTAGACTTCTTTTTCCTATACATAACTCTTAGTGATAATGTTGCTTATCTACAGATAATGTAGAACTGATAAAAGAATGAGGAAATATCTCAACTTCTCCTTGATGTATATAAGTTTTAATTTTGAGAGAGTGCTATTTTCTGGATATATTTTTCTTTATTTTACTGTGAAATTGTTTACTTCAAGGAATATTTCATAGCTGGGATTTTGGAAATGATCCCTCAACATTTGTTTGGAAAAAAGGACTTGCAGAAGGTAAACATCACTCTTCTTGCAATTGTCATGTTTTAGTGGCTGAATGGTATGTGGGTTTTTTTATTTGTATGGAAAAGGCATCAGGTATCAACTAGTTAGAAGATTTATATTGTAACTGTAATAGTATAGCAGGAAATAACATGGTACGATACAAATGCAGCCCTGTAGTATCAAAAAAATACCTCCAAATTCTCAGGTTCCAAAGCTTAATGTATGTACTTCTGACATCTCAGGAAGAAAAGAGGCTGGGTGGGGAAAGGAAGGGTGCCCAGGAGCTGAAAGGGAGAACATGCCTGGGTGGAAATGAAAAGCAAAGCAAATGTCAGCTTCTGTCAAAACAGCAATAGCAGCGTGAAACTGGGCAGCACAATGTTTTAGCTGTAGATGGGATTGTACTTTGTAGAACTGCTTTGGGGTGTTACCACCCTGGGCAAGAAAATGTGTGGTGTGCCCTGCCTGTCTCTTCTAATAGGGTCTGACTTTCCTCAAACCAGAACGCCCACCCTACAAAAGGCACAATTATAAAATATCTGAACATTTTTCATCAAATAATAAAAGCATAATAATTAGATTATTTGCTTCACTATATTGCACTTTCATTGAGCATTCTCTGAAAAAAGCAAAGACAATCCTGCAGCTCTTTGCCACGTGAGAATGCCTACCTTGGAGGTCACTAGGACTGCTTGTATATTCTAGTGTTTGCAGGCTCAAGCTGTGTTTTTGCCAAATGTTTTGAAAGATATCAGGAATATTACCCACTTCTGTGGTTTTAAAAATAAATGTGTAGTCCTTAGTTACGAAAACTACCATTCTTAGAAATTGCGTTTCATTACTCCTTTTGAAAATTAAACTACAGCCTGCATTAATATTAGCCTGTTTCACTCCGTTAATGTTTGTATTAATATATTAAAACACCTCAGTTAATCGCTAGCAACACAACCCAAACTACATGCTTATTACGTATTTTATCTGAGTACTCTTCTGAATGTCGAACTGGGATCGTTCATTATGATAAAATTACATTCCTGTTTACATGAAGTTTAGGAAGACAATGTGTTAGGACTTGCATAGACTAATACTGCTCCCACAAGTCAGCGGTAACTCAGTCTGGTGCTTTAGTGGTGACCCAAAATACATACATAGGATGCAGGTGCTCCCTGCACAGATGACCATGGAAATCATACATAAGTCCTCTACAGAAGAGCTGGGTTTTGGGCTTTTGAAACGTAAGCAAATAGATTCATGGGTGTGGATGTTTTTCAGTGGAAAAATTAGTGAACTAGAAAACCAGCATGTCTGAAATTTGATGGTTACACTTATAAATATTTAGGGCCAGTTCTGCTCATTACTCGTGCATATAATCACAGTGACTATTCCTGCAAGTAAAAAAAGCAGATTCAAATGTAGTGTCCGAAGTGGATTATTTTTTAAATGAATGACCAATTTTGTCTCAGCTCCTATTTCAGTGTGTCATTTATCTTGATTAAGTAGTAAATCTCTTCCATCTTGTTATTTAGAAATCTATTTCTGATTTCATCTTTACAATATTTAAAGTATCCTACTAAGCATGATGTTTTTGTGGGAATTTGCAAAAGTTCAATAGCTCTCGTTACTTGTTTGCAACAGAAATAGACTCATTTGTTAAAAGCTAACAAGAAAAGTTTGAAATGTAAAGATGTTTCATTATTGTGCTTTTCTGACACAATGTGTAATCCTTGTGTAATTTATGTCCTCAGAATAACACCTGTATGTATGCTCTTTCATATTTAATAGAATAAAACATTGTTGTAAAAACATCTTTGAAATCATTGTTTATTGCTTGCCTGCTCAACCTCTATATTTAGCAGTCAACCAAAATCTCATAGCGATGCTGAGGAAATGATCGTTACTAATTTTGAAGTTTAGTACGATAAAGTGACCGTTTTCAGGGAGGAAGCAATGCATCTAAAAAAGCTGAGTTTGTATCTCTAGAACTGTAAATTTCTTAAAAAGAAAGATTGCTGGTATACCATCTAATCTGGCTGAAGTTTGTGTTTCTTTGGGGGGGGGGGGGGGGGGGGGGGGGGTGTG
>JAOQGH010000012.1:85577917-85644070 GCA_025769975.1 Gallinago jamesoni
CCCCCCCCCCCCGCGGGGTGTGACGGAACCAGTTGGAATATGCCAGCTTGAGGTCCCCAATACTCAAAAATATCTGGAAAGGTTTTTGGCTCAGGAGGAAAATGGCTCAAACCAGTCTTTCAAAATAAAATACGCTTTAGTTGCACTGGTTGTATTAAGCCACATTTTGTAACATTTTCAAGATACAGTATGATGCTATTACTGTCAATGATATACATACCATTGTGTAAGTAGAATTTGTACGAGCTGGGAAATAACTCTGTCTGCTATTAAATACCTGTAGGCAGGTGGATGCTTAAAGGAGAATCTTCTTGGTCTTGCTTCACAAGTCTGGGGGGAATTCTGGCCTCACTGAAAGCAGTGAAGCTGTTTCCTGTCTCTGGAGTTGTTTTTCCAGCTCTTCAAACACAAGCCAGATGCACTGCATGGCAGAAGCTTGGCGGGGAGGCAGCCAACAATTAAGCCTCAGTGCTTCATCGAGTACAGGAAATGTAATACATTCTGAAGAGAAGACTGCATCTGATGCGTCTATGTATACATTATATACATCTGATGTGTGTCTATGTATGTACGTACCTATATAAATCATATATAGAGATGCATATACAGAGATAATGTATGTGTGTGTGTGTGTGTGTGTGTCTCTCTCTCTGTTTTTCAATACACTGATTCTGTGACAGGCCAGTAACAGAAAAAGACTGTATTAGAGGCTTAGGAATACCATAAAAGCACTTCAGATAAAATGTACCAACACACTTATTTCTGCCCAGCATTTTGAAGCACACTTGTAAAACAAGGAATGGCACATACTGAATGGATTTCTTTTCCTTTTTTTACCATGGTAAAATCTGACAGCTAGCAATAGTGATCCCTTACAACACCACACCTGGACAAGTCTGACAACTCTGGTAATTACAAGGAAAAACATGTTTTTCAGAGCATGACAAGACTGTCCAGGCTACCAAATAGCACACTGCACTGCCACTACAGCTGGAGTGCAGAATACCTGAAAGCTCAGTGCCTGCCATCCACAATACTTTTTGGAGTTGTGTACTTCAGAGCAGCTCTCCCGTGATCCTGGGGATAGATTGCCCATCAGCCTTCCCATCGCACTGGCTGTGCCCCAAATCATGTCTTTCATGAATTAGCTGTAGTTTTATCCAAAAGGAATGCAACTTGCATGCCGAGACCACTCGGTATTGCGTAAAAAGCATAGTAAACAGGGACAGTTGGAAGATATGCTGCAAAAGCATACTCCTAACATATTAATATCGGTGCACCTTAAAAGATTACCAGATGCCCACGCTGGTTTCACGCAAGCCTCACAGGAACCACAGCAGTAGAGTACCTAATGTGTGTACTTTCAATATAAAAATTTATTGCAAAACTTGTTTTTCAAATAATTTTGCATAAGGCACATTTTCCATCAAGATTGAAGTATTTTTCCAGAGGACCGGACCATAAATACGGCAACAACAGGTGAATTAATGCCAAGCTCTACAGTGGAAAAGACATAACTCCCAAGTTCCATATTTTGATCGAAGAATGACAGTTAATTTGATCCTCCATGTACGTAAGAAACAAACAGCAGCAAACCTTTCAAAGTTATTGTACAAGTGTATAGGACACATAAAAAGGGTACATGCCGATCTTTGAGACCGTAAGTAGAATTTGCAAGAAACTATTCTCCCCTGCCCTGAATTGCTTTCAAGTCTGCCAACTTATTCACTGGTCCTATTTCCTAAGCAGAGTTCATTCAGACTGAATACACTTAAAGGAAGTCATTCATTAGAGTACCAAAAAAAAAGGAAAATACAGACCTTTAAACCAGAGAATTTACATGTTTTTAACTGACTCTCTTTCCAGATGGAAAATCTGAAGCACAATTTGCAGACTGTACATAGGGCAGGCTATAAACTCAGTTCTGAACAGTGACTTTCTACTGTCCTTTCTCACCTCTGTGCTGAATTGAAAACGTAAAATCTGACTGTGGAGACCACTTCAACCTTGACAATCGTCTACGCCCATCAAAACACTTTGGTGCAACAAATTCACTACTGTCCAGGACAAACCTAGTTTTCCAGATTGAAGTCCAGGAAGGAAGCAACTCTGAGGCCTGATAAAACCAAAAGACATTTAAGAAAGAGGTTCCCCCTTTAGTCATTTCTAAATGAGACCAAAGTCGCCCATTTTGGTAGCACCAGAGCAATTGGAAAGGAAACACCCAGTATTCTTTACGGCTGTGCTACTCTCTCTCACAGCAGTGAGAAACGAGGCTGCTGACAGCAGTCTAGCCTGGAGGTGTCTGTCAGTACTGCGAGCATCCTGCATTAGCATGCGGGTTTACAAAGTCCGGCGTTATCCTGGCACCAGTATCGTCTGCAGTCCCAGTCCCAGACAACATTCTTAAAATGAAGAAACTTAATCTGGTGATATACGGCCTGATCTCTCTTTGTATATACAGAGTGCTATCTTAAAGAGACAGTTATTCTGGAACCTTTGTATAGCCATGTTAAAGGCTGTGCTTAAATTACCGCAGGTATCAAAAGACAGCGACATTACAGGGCACTACTCAAATCCTTGAAAAAGACATGTCTAGAGAATGTCTTTCCGGCATATGCCGGTGCAAGTGTCTGTTTTACTCAAACGTGCAAAGCAGGGATGAGATCTTTCAAATTCGATTGTGATGCATTATCTTAAAAATAGTGGTAGAGGGAAGTGGAGGAAAGCCAAATTGCTTTCAGGTCTGCCAACCTACCTTGTTGGTCCTGCTCTACCCATTGATGAATCCAGCATTGTCAGCTTCCTCAAATGACAGATTCCGGCCTTTAATTCTTGGGGCATTAGAGACTGCAAAACATGTTCAAGATTCCCAAACGTATCAGACTGGCTATTTTATCATCTGCCTCTTGCAGGCAATCAGTCTCCTTAGAAACAGAGCTCGCTTCTGAAAAATACGGTCTACGCTTAACACAGGGTACGTGCTGTTAGCTTAAGTTTTAAAGAAATCACTTTGTTGATTTACTAAAACTGGAACAATACTTATTGCTGTAATCTTTATTACTTTGAAACTATGAATAACTAAAGCAAAGTCAAGAAGGTTTTCAAATCTGCCTTCTGGCTTTTCTCTTTTTCTTCTAGGTTAAGCATCCGTTTTAGCTTAGAGAAGTGAAATTTGGAGTTTC
Organism: Gallinago jamesoni; assembly: GCA_025769975.1. Classification (NCBI taxonomy): domain Eukaryota; kingdom Metazoa; phylum Chordata; class Aves; order Charadriiformes; family Scolopacidae; genus Gallinago; species Gallinago jamesoni. The sequence goes on from JAOQGH010000012.1 coordinate 85,581,103, forward strand.
TGGGAGTCTTGGAAGCAGAGCTGGTTGTCGCCTGTCCAGATGCACGTGTTCTGAAAAACAAAAGACTCAAATGTGATAAAGGTGAGGAATCAGAATTAATATGAAGTAACTATGGAAGAGCATATATATAATTTAAGTGAAAATTTTTGAATGTAAATAATGTATTTTCATGTGAAAGTGGTCAGAGTATAACTTTGTTTTGCAAATTTTAAGCTAGACATTTCACATTAATGACAAAGCCACAGCTGGGCATTTTTTGTACATAGTCACTTTTCATCAGAATCTTTGATTTTAAAGGTTGGAAAATTAAAATTGATATCCCCAGGCAGACCACTAAGAAAAATACTTAGTTATCAACTTAAAGGTTTTTAAGTGACTGGTCTGAAGTCAGTAAATGACACCCTTTCCTACTTTCCTAAGAGGACATAATTTACTCTAATCAGGAGAGAAACAGATACCTGAGAAGTGATGAGGGAGTGTTCCCTTTAGATCCCAAACTACTGCAGCTCACAGGTATCACTTTGTTTGCAGACTGAATTTTTATATCTGGTGTTCTCAGGCTGGATTTAATGCTCGGGGTGCCAGAATTGTGTGTCTTGGTAGTTAGAAAATCCCTGCTTTTACCATAATGTCTTGTTGTTTTGTTGCATGAATTGCAAGTAACCAGCTGTGGAGAGAAGAAAGGAAGTATCAACCATTTTTTCAGTCTTTTTACCTCTATAAAGTCATTGTAAGAATTATCCAAACTATTCTCTAAATATCATGACGCAAATTAAATATTTGTTTAAGTGAAACATGAGATATTAAAAAGCAACATATACTTTGCACCTAGTATTTTCATTCAGGCTTCTTAAGCCAAACACATCCTGTGGGTTTATCTAGAAATTACTCCAGTTCCCTAGCAACTGTTTTCAGGAGATTCGTAACTCTGAATGTAACGTTGTACAGTGAGATACGGAAAACAACTCTGCCAAAATGGAAAGATGAAACAGCACCTGAACTGGACATACATGGTATGTTGAGTTTATACTAGCTGTACTCATATTTTGCTAAAATACATGAAAATAAGCGTGCTCTATATTCATCAGTATATTCTATCCCAAATGAAGTTATATTATACACTTTCCAGGGCGTCTTGAGATAATATACTTGTATTATCAAACTCTCAAAAATAGCCATCCATAACTAGTAACAGCAAGTCTTAGTAAACAAAGAAGAGACTTTCCATTAGTGCAGAAACACCTACTACAATACGCAGGACGTTCTAAAGAAAGGGCATTTTCTCTTCTATCTGTATTTCTAGGCTACAGGGAACTTCCAGCAGCAGAGGATGTTGCGGAGGTGCATCAGAACAGATGACGTCAGAGAGTCATAGAGACTGTCAGATATTCCTAATATCCCTGCCTGCCATGGCAACCACTCATGACAGTAATGCAGCCAGACAACTTTCTGAGGCACACAGTTAAACTGACTGAAAAAACACAGTTACGCGATGTTTCTGGTTGAAACAAACATACTCAAAACAATGTCACAAAAACGTCTAAGCAGTTATGAAAACAGCTATACCGAATCACTCTTCATTTCAAACTGTGTAAATTTACCTAAATCCAGATTGCTAAGAAAGAATTACATGTAGGAAAGCTGAAATGAAACATTTTCAGTTAAGTGTTTTGACTGTCTCTAGACATTATTTTGTCAGCCTAACAACCTGAAAGAGAGAAAGATCATTAATTTATACAGCTGACGTACTGACGTATTTTTAGTTCTTATAAATTAAATTTAGATGGGGAAAAAACCCACAACCAGCATCACATACCAAATTAGCACTCCATGGAATATAAATGGAGGTGAACACCTTATAATCCAGGAATGAATGGATTAATCATAGGACTGCACAGCTACTTTCCATTCCTGAACTGCATATACAGCTAACTCCAAAAATTTTAAAAGCCCTGAAACAGTTCTTATGCTATATGCCTTTTCATGGCAGAAGCATTCTCAAATCATGTTCTGCTTGCTAAGAAAGGTACCAGAAGCACAACCTGTCACATTGTTGCTTGGTTTAATTTTCAACCACACTCAAATTTTCATTTTTGCAAGTCTCGGGTATTAGATTACAGGGATCTACATTGCTAATTTTGAAAGCTGTCAGTTGCTGACAGTATTTTAAGTATTTAAAACCAGAAATACTTAAATCATAATCCACAACACAAATGCTAACAGAATTGAGCAGAACACGGGTGCAGCAAACTGTAATTATTTCCTAAGATTAGAATATTGCCCAGAGTTTAAACTGGACCTATTTAAAACTGAATTTTAAACTACTCATATGAATGCACAGTACATCCTACAAACTTCTCCAGTTACAGAATAACTCAAAGAACCCATCACAATTCCGTAGGACACTGTTCATCAGCTGTTTAAAGAGACAGTTCTTATTGTATACCAAACGTTTGTGATCCCAGAAAAATAGAGCAGAGATTCCAGCTTTTCAGATGCCTTTTCTGCTGCCTGACTAAGATCTACAATTTGGAGAGAGTAAAAGGAAAGGTGCCTTTCTGCCTTTTTTTGCCCTGACAACTGAGAACCTTGGTGATATCTACTCAGTTAAATTTTGTGTTACTGACTCTTTAATAATTTTTTGTTTCTAAAATTTTACTCCCCAAACCAGCAGACTCTCATCTGAGAAAGTGCCAAGTGTGCCAGCAACATCTGGGCACAATAGGGTGCTGTCTCATGTATTAAAACATCCATTCACTTAACCTGTTTTAATAGTAGTGCACGCCTTGGCAACACTAGGTTAAATGTATACTATTATTCTTCAAATAATAGTAAGTAGTATAAAAAAAATAGTAATTAAATCTTACATACCTGAGTAATTTTAGGAAAAAGAACTGAAGCCTAAAGAGCAACATTAACTTGTTTCAATTACCTATGTGGGTTAGTTTTGAAAGACCTCCTATATTCAGACAAATGTAAAAAATTTGTACGGAAGGTAACAATAATCTGATGCAGCCATAAGAGTCTACTGAAATAAATGAAGAAAAGCTTTTTAACCTGAGCAAATACATTTTTACACAACTGATAAAACCGAAAAATCTGACAATCTGTCAATCACTCAAGCCCTTATTCAGAGCTGAAAAAAAAGCAGTAAATGTCAAGTTACACATACTGGCGAAACCAACCCAACTTCAGCCAATGATATGTTTTTTTTTCTTAGGTATGTTTTGGGGTATTCTTAGCAAAGGATTTCTACAGATTCTAATAGATTTTATAATCTACACAGCTGCATTAAGGCTCTGCATCTAGAACAGTTGCCATGTCCTAGTTCTGCCACACTCATAGGAAAAAAGGAACAGGCAAAAATCTGCCACTCCCGCCATTTTTTGCAAAGCCACGCAAATGATACAGTAGCTGACAGTGGAAATGCCAGAACTTCCTGCCAGGAAGAAATTAATTAATTTCAGCAAGATCTCAGACATCTGCAGAGTCTGCCCAGACTGATGCTAAAGAAATCACAGGGAGGGCAGAACTGTCTGTATAGCTTCTCTGATAAGTGAGGTTGGGTTTTTTTTGGGGGGGGTGGGGGGGTGGGGAAACATACTGTTCTTGCCATCGTGTTCATGATCTCTCTATTGTGGAGGGTAAATTTAAAAAAATTTGCCTGTGAATAGAAATTATCCTGAAAGAAAGGATGAGTTATACACTCATGAAAAAAGAAATCTGTAGGTGTGAACTCTTCTTTTAAGAGAAAGATTTCCATACCTTCTTTTTTCTGCCACTGAAAGGTTTCAAGGAAATATCAGATATTTGACAGTTCCAAGTAAATATCCTTACCAGAACACTTCTTGATTCTCTGTACTTTTTCAAAAGCTTTGTCTGTTTCATATTAAGTTTATGGTTCTTCGCCTCTTGTTTAAGAACCTTCTCTATCTGTGGAGTCATTTTCATCTTTGGTTTGAGACGCACTCGGTAGCTATCAGGAACCAGGAACTGGAAGCAGTAAGGACATATCCTTTCTAATCCACATTCTTTATCTACAGATTAACAAAGGTAAAAGAACAAAACTTAAATGAAGTAATTATGTTTTATAGGCATACATCAAAATGGCATGTTTCTATTTTAACATTATCTAGGTACATATGTTTTTATTTTATCTTTCAGATACTACTAGAACATGAGAGGAAGCTGAGCATCAGTATGTCCTCTCAGCTGAGCACAATCCATGCCAAGTTTATGGGCAACCTAAGTTTACGCAATACATAGCTGTACATTTTCCTGAAAGAATGTAATTCTATACTAAAAATCTGTAAGGACGGAGGCTCACAATTCTGCAAGGAGCTCCACGCAGGCACACTCTTTTGCCAGGTCAGTGACGCCAAAGCTCTGTAACAAAGCCCTTCGCCCATTCTAAGTGCAAGAAGATGGCAGCATCTCAGCCTGGGACGAAGGAATACTTTGAGGTAAATTTCACACTTAATAATAAGAGGCGTGCTCCCACACCTGCCTTATTACCTCCTGCTGCCAGAGCTGGACTCTGGCATCTCTCAACCCCTGCAGAAACACCCGGACCCTGCTGCCTAGCAAGTTCGCCATTGCTGCTAGCAGCCCCCAGGCCCACCCTGGCGAAACCCTGCCTTCTAGGGGCCCTGATTCTGCCCCTCCGCCGCCCAGGCAGCCCCTTCGCGCTGCTCTCCCACCGTAGGGGCCCGCCGGGAGCCCCTCGCCGCCGCCTCCTCCTCCGCCTCCCGCAGCGGCCCCAGCACCACCGTCCGCCCCCGGGCCCCCCTCACTTGCCTCGGGAGTTGCGGAGCGTCCACCTGCGCGGGAGAAAGGCACAGCGTCACGTCACGTCACGTCACGTCACGTCACGTCACCCCCGGCCACGCCGCGGCACCGCAGGCGCGAGGACAGGGGGCGGGGCCACCCACTTGCGTCACTAACTCTCTCCCTCCCCACTGCCCCTCGCCTCTTCGCTTCCCACCTCCCCCTACCCCTCTCTCTACCCCTATCCCTTTCCCGAGAGCCGTCGCCGTCCCGCCGCGGGTGGCTTACAGCAGGAACCGGGCCTGGCCCGGGCAGGCGCCCGCCAGCCCCTCCGCCGCCACCTCCAAGAACCGCCGCTGCCGCCCCATTGCGCCGAACGCCCTCCCCGCCGGAAGCCGCCGCCAGCCCAGGTCCGACGGCCGGGGGCGGGGAGGGGAAGGGAAGGGGGTGTGTGTGTCTGTGGGGGTGTGTGTGTCTGTGCAGCGTTTCGCCGAGGCTCGGCGGGCACCCACCGCCGCAGCACCACGGTTCCGGGCTCGGGCGGGCCGCGGTCGCCGGGGTGGGCTGCCTTGGCGGAGGCTTCGTGCCCGGCCAGAGGTTTTGGGCCGCGGCCGCCTTCCCCAGGAGGCCGCAGGCCGGGGATCCGCTAGGGCTCGCGCCGCCGGCGGCCGTTGGCGGGGCTGCTATGAGGGAGGGGGCGCGGGCGAGGTGGGCTGAGGGGACGGGCGGCACCCCCCAGCTCTGCCGCCCGGTGAGGAGCGGTGCCCCTTCCGCGGTGTGAAAAGTATTTGGGGGGTTTGGGTTTTTTTTGGTTTTTTTTTTTTTTTTTTTCTGTAGGAAAGAAAACTTCTACCTTAGGGGAAAAAAAGAAAAAAAAGAAATATTTCTCTGTCAAGAGTTGTCATGTGAAAAATTTCAACCATCATCTCCAGAAAGCCACTTGATGATTCTAAGTGCCGAACATCAGCCATCTCCCGCTCTATTTAGATGCCTTTTCTTTTCTTTTTTGCATGAATTTTGGCAACTGCATACTTGGCTTTATCACTCTGTGAATGTGCTCCCATTAAAAGGAAAAAAAAAATCAACAAAAAAAACCCAAACCAACCCTCAAGCTTTTCAACGTTTGATGTGTGTTTTATTAATTCCCTTGGCCCCATTCATTTGCTAGACATTCTTCTTCTTTGATCTATTGGTAATGGTGCTCATTTAGGAGAGGTATTCATCTGAGCAGGCTTCAATATTCTATCAAGGAATTTGAATAAATATAATTCTTATTTTCTAACATGAAGTAGCCGAGGGCTTTAGAAGTAGAAAAGCATGGGAAGAATTGAATTTCTGTGCTTCCCTTTAATAGGAAATAGCTTTACAGTGCAGTCAATAAATCTGGGTTTGTTAATGAAATGTTCATAATAGCTACAATTAGGGCCTCTGCTGACTTTATTTTTGAATTAAAAACACATTTTTCAGTGGACCTTTCAATATTATATTTTTTTGTGCCAAGTTGCTGGCTTTGTTGATGATAGTTTTTGTGTGAACTTTGTCTTTCCTGAGTGGAAGAGCAGGGTTGTCATATAACGTTTATTTAAAACACAACCTGTGTTCATCAGTCAACAGATTTTTGGCAAATTATATATTCCCATTTATTAATGGGGGAGGAAAGTATTTTTTACACACAAGTAAGCAAAAATAATTTCAACACTTTTTGGGGAGGTGGGCCTGTTTTTATGATTTTTAACCACACCAGTCTGTTTGCCCCACAGGGGACTCAGTTGCAGAGGAGGAACGTCCAGGCGAGATGGTGCCGTGTTCTCTCCCAGCCTCTGCCCGGCAAAGGGGAAGCGTGCTGGGGAACTGGCAGTTGTCTGGAGCTGGGATCAGTCTCCTCCCTGCCCCTGAGTGGTGCAGGTGGGGCCAGAGCACTACCACCAGCACTTACCACCGGGTAACTTGCTCTTTGGTGAGAACAAGTGCCCGAGTGATTTGGTTAACAAGCACTGTACTGTACTAATGAAGCAATGACTAATACAATACAAAGGATTCATTTTTATTTCTTTCACCCGCTCTTAGACTCCTCTTATTCCTGCTATTTTTTTTTTTCCCCTCAATCTCTTCCAGTCTGTCTGAAATGCTTATAAACTTTTTAATTCTGCTCCTGCAACAAGGCTGGGCCATTCCCTTTCTTATGTTAGTTTGCTGGTTTCTCTTTGCGTTATAGACCATCATTATCTGAAAAGCAGTGTAAACAGCACCTCCCAGTGCCATTCATACACAGTATATCATGTGTCCTGTCCCAGTACATGTCTCACGAGGAAGAAACTATGTTTCTCATGTTAGATGCGGTGCTGAATGTAATAAACAAATAAAACTCTAGAGACAATGGGAAAATGACCAAGAAACTGTGGCCTGCAATTCATGACTCTCTATGAGCCCGTCTGCAGAACTTCCATCAAAAGTCCGTATTTCTGTACATCCAGCGCTGGCAGGACCAGACATTTAAAACCATATAGCCCTCAGCTCCCTGGTATAGTATTTATGGCATCAGTGGGGTGAATTCACTGGCATTTCAAAGCAAAATGTATTTGTCTCTACTTTTTCCTGGATTTTATTCACCAAAAAAACCACATTAGCAGACCCATGTTACTAACTGCTTCCTGCTTCTGTTGTTTAGTGTTTTGTAGCTACCACGGCTGGTCAACAAGCTGTAAATCCTGCCTAGTGTTTTGTAACAAAGGAAAAAAATAGAATGATTTGTGTTGACTTTTGGTCATCGTGTATCATTATTGATTTGAGGGGAGGGCAGTGGAGGAAAGCGTACTGTATCTGTTGCTTGCCGGTTCTCCAGGAAGGCGGTGTTAGGTAGCAGTCAGTAGAGGGCAATAGAGAAATACAGTTTGTGATACCTAAAGGATTTGAAGCACTGATTATGTGTTTACAGAAAAGAAAAAGAAGAAAAGAAGAGCCAGGAGGATAGGTTGTTCGGTTTACTACCGGAGACCTGACCGTGACAGACCACTAAGAAAATAAAATTTTTAAGAGAGCAAAGAAGATATTCTGCAGCATCTGCAAGTCTCTCCTTTTTTCTTCAGTTACGTAGGATAACTTAGCCAGAACTTATTGATGACTGCACGTTCAGTGGACTTGGGGATGGACTGGGAAATGTGGGAAGGCACTCTTTGGAAAGAACAGAAGAGAAGGCATTTCAAAGATCCTGCAGGTGACTAAGGTGAGCAAACTCTCAGCTTTTCTTTCAGGTGAGATAATAGGTGTTTAGTCAGCTGTATAAAAGTCATGAGCAAACTGAGTAAGTGATTGAAATTATATGAGAATTTTGCTTTTTCAGGCATGGTGGTGCAAGACTGATTTTATCTTGTGGGGAAAAAAAAAGGATAGCGATGTCACAAGGAAAAACGTTTCTAAGCATATATTATTTTGGAGACATGCTAAAATTGGTCACTTGTTTTATGTGTAAATTTGATGAAATAATGAAACATGCTTAGAATTTTATAAGGTTTATATGCTATAGTTCCTAGACTCTACAGAGAAATATATAAAGAATATGTGACAATTGTTCCTTTTAGGGGGGATTTTTGCTAAGCTTTTGGACAAATGTGACTTGGAGGTTTGGAGAAATTTATTAAGGGATTATGGATGCATGGTGGGAATGCCCTCAGATTCTTTAAAGGCTTTGTTATTAGAAAGATACTGAAAACTGATAACAAGGAATATAGCAATAACAAAAGGAGTTAAGCCACAGAAATCAGGGGGCTGACAGAGGGTTGGGAAAGCAGAACAAACCAAGAGACTAAGTTAGTAAATAAGCATATGAAACACTTTTCTATTGTCAAGATCTCAGTTGGTGTCACCATAACACTTGGAAAATATCCTCAGGATGCTGGGAACCATTAAAGCAGTACAGATTATCAGAGGATAACTTCCAGTTCAGCTGCAACTGGGACCAGAATTGACCGATAAGAAATGTTTGGGAAATAAAAGATGAAGAATTGAAACATTACCATTCTGGGAATATCACAGAGCAAGTGCAAGGGTATCTAGAGGTCAGTCAGAGTCAGTGCCCGTCTGAAACAAGGCAAGCTGATAAATGAAAGGAATAAAGCATATTCTAAAAAATACCATCAGCTTTGAAAAGCTAATTAAAGGAAAAGTTATCTAGTATTCCTCCTGAATCTGCATTTATTTTGTCAGTGGTATGGTAGGTAAGGCTACAGCACAGTGATTTATCTGTGCTTTGAGTGCCAAAATATGTAAAATATTAATATGATGATTGTTTGTTTATACATTCTTTAGAACACAGATTCCTTGGAGTATGTACCTGAGGGAAATTAAAGATGACGTATATAAAGCATGTCACTATTTTCCATGGGTTGGCAACATCCATCTAACAGGGAAGGGACTCAGTGAATATCAGAATCCCCCTGATCTTAACAGCTACAAGTTTCAGTCCAATGTTTTTCTTCATTTCACTCCATTTCCAGTACTCTAGATCTTGTATACCCGCAAATCCATCCTCTCAAAAGATAAGAGAAATTAAAGATGGTGTTGAATGAAAACCTCAGAGAGAAACATACGTGCCGTTTAAGGAAATCCGTAGTTGTGTACCAACTCTTCTTTAAAGTGGTCTCTGGTAGAAATTATTAGTTCTTTTTCTAAAATGTGAAGCTCTTGGGCAATAAACATTCTCTTACAGCTGATGCCTATTTTCAGTAAAACTAACATGATTGCTTGTTAGTGTTTATTGAAGAGTTTTCTCACGGGTCATATCTCTATAGATAGAATCAAAGGGATTTTTTTTGGGGGGGGGCACACAGGACAGCAGCTGGGGCTGAGAGATGGGAATTACTGCCTGTTCAGGTCTGCGCTTTGCTTTGCCTCTGTGTGACTTAGTGGTAGGTTAGGGCTTTTTATGGTCAGTTTATGAAGTGGCCAGCCTGGCATCTTGCCCATGCTAAGGGCTGGGCTTTGAATGGCAGACTGCAGATGTACAAGGAAGCCCTCCTTGCATAGAAGTTATGGGAAAGGCCATCGTCTGGTTGCAGTGTCCTTCAGTACGTAGACAAATACACTCCTATGCCAGTTCTGGATATGAGTCCTTGTCACCTTGAGTCATAAGAAACTATTCTTTTGGTTTCACTCACAAAACAGTTGTCTAAAAGTGTTGAGAGCTCAAGCTGAATTTCTACCTGTGAAAAAGACACTGGTAATTAATGTGTTAATTGTCATATAAACCTTTTTGCTTAATGAGATGTGAAATAGCCCCTGCTTTTAGGAATATCAAGGTGTACAGGAATTTGTCCCAAGTGCTCTGTGTCATGTATTGCTGTGCTGCAGCACAACCCAGGGCTGCTATTTCAGCCTCTTGCCAAAATAGGAACATTTTACTTTCTGATGAGTCATGTGGGTTTTGCTCAGATCTCCCACCCTGGTTCCCCCACCCTGTTCTTTGCTGTATAGTCCAGCCCCTACCCTAGAGGGTTTGCGTTCCCAGCCGAAAGATGGGGTGGAACCCTCAGCAGCAGCTGTCAGGTCTTTTACTTAATTAATGCAGACGGGACTTCTAATGAATGATACAGAGTATTTTCTCTGTCAGTGGAGCTGGACGCGTGGCATTCCCAGCCTTTTCTGGCCTGGAGTGTGGCAGAGCAGTGCTGGCAACTGAGTTGGAGTTTGCCACATGCTGTGATAAACGTCACCTGCATCATGACAAAAAAGGAACTAGGTCAATCAAAGGAAGCAGTTGTAGATATTTTCCATGCTGGTAATACTTACTTCTGAACAACACAGAAGAGCTATATGTTTCAGGAAAACGTTTCTTGCTTTATTTTTTCCTTCTGGTGCAAAAAGGTGATATGGGAAGTCTTCATTTTTTGTTTCTTTTTGCTTTAAATTATTTTCTTTTTCCTTTTAATTCTGAATGACCTGTTCAAAGGTGGCACTGCTTTGAGCATTAGGTCAGACTACATGACCTCTAGAGGTTTCCAACCTTACCCTGTAATTTTCAAGACTCATGCTGTTATTTTGGGTTTGTCCTGACTCCAAATTACCGGGGAGAGGAAAAAAAGCATGACTATTTTAAGATAATTTTCTTTCCCCCTAAGTTATTATTTTAATTCATTTGAAAACGGACAGAAGAGAGTAAAAACCAAGTACTTTCAATAAATAACCATGTCATGGAATAGTTATTTGCAGTTGTTGGTGTCTGGGTTTTGTCTTAAATGCTTTGGCTGTCATGTTTAGGCTGCTTAGCAGAATTGCTGTTATGAAGAAATTTAGTCAGCTAAGGGCTAAACCATTTGAATGCTGTACTCCCTGCTGCAATTGAAAAGTGGCTTCTCACACTTCTTTATAGTATCCAAAGTTGGTCTCATGTCTGTGAAGCTGGCATCATTGCTGACTCTTTGAGTTTTATGCTTGGTGAATCAGATGGCAAGAAGGGGTGGAATATTTGCTGCTAAAGTATGTGAAATAATTTGAACTTGAAAGATTCATATCAGTTTTTCAGTAATCAATTTTGACTAAATTCATTCAAAATTAAATTGTTTGCCCAGCTGACATCCTTAATTCATCACCCTTGCTGAGACTAAGATTTTCAAAGCCATTTACAACAGCTAAACAAACATGTCTTCCATTAGCTTTGATTATAAAGTCTGATAAAGTGTGTAGAAGATCTGGCTCTTTAGAGATGACAGTGATGGATATAATTTATCACAAGAGAGGTGACAGAATCAGACTGATGCTTAGAGTGAACTTCAATCCAGAGTTTCATAATTGAATATAGGTGGGTGGTGTAGTGCTCCGTAGCTGCTTCAAAACTGCTGCTGAGGCACAGCGGTAGTATAACATATTTTATCTACATTGGGAAAAGAGCATTTGAGTCTTCATTGCTGGTACTGTGGCATTGCTCCCAAAACTTATTCCTCTTCTGAAGGATAAACTGAAATGGAGAGGATGTAACTACTTTGTAAGTCTGAAGCAGCTACAGTAAAGAGGAAAAACTCTGCATGATAGTAATTTAATTAGACTGCAGTATTATTGTCCGGCTAGTGATGGAAAACAGGAGACTTCTTCAGTGAGGTTTGTACTATAGCTGCATATTTCCCCAATACTGAAACGAACTAGCCTTTCTAAATTTGGCCTGCATGCAAGGCCCTCTGCTTTCCTGTGCTCCTCAGAGATTTTGTACAGAAAACAAAACCGCAAAGGGTAGATGTTCAATAGCACATTTTTTTCTAAAACCCCAGAGGTCTTTGCTTAAGTGTCCCAAGTCAGAAAAAGCTTGAAGTAGTTTAGTTATATGCACATATGTTAAACAAACATCAACATCAGAGTTGTTGTTAACTTGCTACTTATTTGAAGTGTATATTCTTTTCATTATTATTTGATAATGCTAACAGTCTTCATGAATGGCCTGCATCAGTCTCCTGAAAGGTCAGTTTGGCTCTAAGTGAGCAAAAGGCTTGTTTTCCCTCTTTAGAAAAGTGATTTTAAAGTGGCCAGGCTGATGTCATGGTGGGCATAACAAATTTTGTCAATTCATAATTGGGTTTAGTTTCTGCAAATGAAAATTATTTTTTTACTTACCGTGTCCTTAAGCAAAGTTTTCCTGGTGAAAATATGTGTGTTTTGGGCTTTTTTATTAATCTTACCCTTCCTTCTAAGCAGTCTGAGATCTCTGCATACCTAAGCACTGTTTGGAAAAAAAGATCCAGTTATCTGGTTATCCTAAAGTTAGGACAGTGGGAAGCCTGAAGGAGTAAAGGTCCAGATAGAGATGTACTGGCAGGTCTGTGAAGAGCTTGTCACAGTGCCTGTTGGCTCTCTACTTCAGTTTTCGTTTGCTCTGCTGGTTAATCATTTGCTTGAATGCTCAGGTACCATGGTGATGGACACACTACCAGTGCCACAGATCCATGCTGCATATTCATTAAAACATTATTTTTGAAAGGAAACCCAAAATAAATATAACTTTTGAAAATCCTCAGCATAGCTAACATTGCTATTTACTTTCCTCTCTAACAATGCAAATTAGCATGGTAGGATACAGGCTTCTTCCTCCTATGTTAGGATTTTCATCTGCTGTTGATATCTACAGCTTTCTCATGAAAACATAAGAGTTTGAAAGGCTTCGAACTTCTTTTGTATTTTGAGTATAGCACATTTGTGCATTGGCCTTTCTGTGCAGCTACTGAGATGTTTGTTCTGTTGTCATCAATATTAAAAACAGGCAAAGGGCCTTGGAATAAGAGCCAAATGCATCTTTGGTCTCTTAAGCCCCACCAGTTTGCTAGTGTGACCTTTGTGAAAGTAGGGTTATAAAGTGCAACTTTGAAAACCCTGGCCAGCAGCTGACTGCTGGAATGACAATTGGCAAGCTGTTCTTCCTTCTCCAAATACGAAGCCTTCTGCCTGAATAGGTCCTGTGCAGCATCTCTTCTGCAGTGTCACGTTTTGAGGTCTGATCCTTACACAGACCTCTGTTGCTATTGTTACTTTTTATAGTTCTGTGCTATTTATATTTCTGTTTGAATATTTATGGCGGCTGCCACGGGAAAGTTAGCGCTGAGCGATAGTTTCCCACAGAGGGCATTACTGTTCTAGCATCCCTCCAAGATAACTGCACAAAATACAGAAACAAATGTTATCTCTTTATCATGAGTACCTTATGAGTTTGCTCCTGGTTTTGGTTATCTTGAATTGCTTCACGTCACTGCCCTCTCAACACTGGTGCCTGGAGCAGCTTGAACTGGCATACTGGCAGTCTGTGAACCTCCAGCACATGACGTGTCCAGGAGGCAAACTAAACCACAGAGAAGGGAATCAGATAGAGCTACTCGTAAGGTATGCATCCAGTGGAGCTGGATAATTGTTCCTTAAACTCCACTGATAATAAAATCTTGCTTAACTTTTGTTGCAGCCCTCTGGAATTGGAAAATACATCACATGATAAAAAAGTACTAAATACTTTTTTCAGGCCTGTCTTCCCATCTGCTCTGACAGCAATTAGTTCACCAATTGGTGTGTGCTGAGTTTCATTAATATATGGTAAAGATATGCAGAAAAGCTCAAAACTCAGACACCAATGCAGGGCGGCTGTTTATGTCTCCCTGGCATGAAGTAGGAAGGGCCTGTGATGCACTGCTTACCAGAAGTTGGATACACTTCCAAGTGGTGTGAAGACAAAGCAACACCATTTGAATCTCCCATAACACTGATACAAAAATGAAATAAAATACTAAAGACACTAAATGTTTCAATCCTGTTAACATTTCCAAGCAAAGAGTGTGTGTGATTTGTGGGACTTGTGGGTCAGGACAGTGGTCTCCTCCCTAGCCTGCTTCCTGCAAGATCTGAACTGACATTGTTGCAGGGGTGGTGGAAGAGAAGCCAAGACTTACCCTTTAAGGATTTAATTTGGAAGGCATTGGAAGTGGAATCTCCTCTTCTCTGTCCTTCTGCAGTATGGGACTTTGACCTTGGCACCGTCCAGTCCTTGAACTCTCTAAGATCCAGAGATCCTTGTAAAACATACAGGTACAGCAACTCTGCTCTGCTCTGGTGTTTTGCTGGGGAGAAAGAATAGCACTTGAGGAAAGTGGAAAATGAGTGCTGCTTGCCTCCTGTGGCTCTCCTGGCTCCAGGAGCCAGTGCAGGTAGAGTCACACCCCTTTCCCAGGTGGAAGTCAGGCTAGACTGCACAGGAAGGTACCGAACAGCATGCAGGCTGGTATTGTGGAGTATCAAAGTAATACCTTAACAATCCAAAACTAGGTTGTGGCATCAGAATATATACTACTACTATTGAGATTATAAACATGGCACTACAGTGCAGAACTGATGAGTTTTCCTGTAAAATGCTTTTGTTGCTGTAATATTACTAGTCATACAGGCAACCCTTCCTGCCAACCATCTCCTCTTTTTTGTTGATCTGCCGTAATTTCTTTGGTGCTCCTTTGCGTTAATTCTGAGAGGTATTCGTGGCATTCACAGGTGTGGTTCAACTAACTCCCTTATGCTTCCCTTCCCAAGGGTGTTCCATTTTTGAGAACCACCCTAGGAACATGCACAAGTTGAGCTTGGATAGAGGCATCTCCTGCCAGCAGATCTGTGCACTTTCTTTTTTCCCCATGAACTATTGTCTGGAACTTGGCAGGCCTTTGTGGAATCTTTCCTGGATGAGCAGTTCTGGATTATTCACCAATTTTTTGTGAGCTGAAGTGAAAATAAACATGAGCTTAGGACTCTGAGCTCAAACTTAAACTCAGGCTTTCCCAATGTGAGCACAGAACTGAGAGTTTTAATTTGGCCTTTTATGGATTTTGATCCAGTGACAGAATTAGGTTTTGAATCTGAACAGCATCCAGGTTCTGTGATATTCATGTAAATATACTGGTTTAGGGCTTGCAGTATGTTTACAGCCTGCTATTCATTTCTAACTAGTGGCATTTTCCTTTCTGGCTACAGGATTTTACTGTTGGTACTGGGTTTGTTACCTTATGGTGGTAACAAAATCTGCAGATGTAGAAGTATGATAAATGCTCAGATACGAAGGTCAGAAATGAATCAATTTCTAAACAATTTCAATGTCTGTTGGAAGGGGCAAAGGACTTTATGTAGGTTGTACAACTGCAACCATTGACTTCACTTGCAGAAAAGTAGATCTGTGATTTTTCTGTCCTCAAGTACTTGATAATTTTGGTTTAAAACAGTAGCCCAAATCCAAACTGAGTTCAGGTTTTCCAAGAGTCCAATTAACAACAGGTATGGGTACACCTAGAATTAAAAGTATGTAATTAAAAGAAAGCAATCACCTGGTCCAGTGCTGAAAGGGTTAATGAGGAATTAAGGAGAAAGTGCAAACAGGCTGCTAGAGTTGTGTTTAATTTTTCAGTTTCTTTGCCGACTGCTGGTCCTTTACATGAGTGCTATAAATCTTATTAAAAAAATTAAAAATATGTTTTAAAGACCAATTTAAGAAACAGAATGTGTAATACTAACTTTGGAAAATTGCAGCTCTATTTTCTGACACAATCTTACATTTGTGACTAAGGGAAAAGTTGATTATTTCAGTGGATTGCTGGAGACGTAGATGTGAATCTCACTTTATCCAGTCTCATTTTAAGAGATTGACTTGGAAGCCTTCAGTTTCAAAGAAGGTAAAGGTGTCAGGGTGACTTCATATGGAACAGATGGGTTTTCTGGAAGAAGCCTCCAATTTGATAAACTTCCAGAAAAACATCACATGACTGGCAGGAGACAAAATACCTTTGTTTTTTAATGTTTGCTGGTTCCACTGAAGTTGATGCTGCTCAGTGAATTGACTTCAGCTGAGATTAGGACTTTGGTTATATACTGGTGTCAGTGTTGAAGATGAAGATGCTGATCATTAAAGCTGTGTCAGCTTCTCAGCAATGAACTGATGTTCTTTTTGGCTTAAGTTCAATGCTCTTTGAATGAAAACACTTGATTTACATTAAGTGTTTCTCAACTATTCTTGCAGGGGCATTAAACTGATGTCTTGCTACTGTTTGTGGAGGCATCAAAGAAGCAAGCAAAAAGAAAAAAAAAAAACAACAAACAACCTACCCCCAAAATATTGATTTCAGTTTGGTGGTTGGTGTTGAATGTACTTGTCCTTCCCTCTTGCAGCTGCAGAACATACTGGCATTTCAGGTGGGTCATCCGACAGCACTTTCGGACTGTTGCCAATCCCGCTTCATGGATCAGCCAACAACTGCCTCCTGAATTGTGCTTGCACCTGTTTCCTCTTCTTGTGGAATAAACAGTTTTGTCTGAAAAGAGCATTGACAAAGGCCAAACTTGCACCCCCAGCCTGGCCCACTGATATAAAGGAAATCACATTTTCTTGATGCTCATAGAATGAAAGTGGCAGCTGTTGCCATGGAAATAGTCAATTTATGAAAGAAGTTTTGAGGAGGCTGAACATCACCACTAATCTAAGAGATTGCAGTCAAGACAAAAGGTTAAAGTTGGAGATGTGCTAATTAGGAGATAGTTGTGTTTCTGATAATGAGAGTATAGATACAAAGGAATTCTATTTGATAAAAATTCTGTTGTCCTGGCTAATCCCTTGAACCTATTATTTTGAATACACAAAACGGATTAGATTGATCCCTAGTATAAATCCACTGATTTGTGTTCAAATAGGTGTAAACTTAACAGGTATAAATAGGCACTATGCCCTGGAAAGGTTCTTTCAAATGCTTCCTTAAAATGTATTTTAGGAGTTTGGGTTTTTTACATTCCCTTTTTGGAGGCATTTTCCTGGGTTTTGTTTTGTATTTTACGAGTACTGATGTCCTCTCTGTCCTTTTCTCTATGCTCAACACATTTTCTGAGGTGCAGAAATTACTGTGGTTCTTCAGATTTCTCCTTAAATGTGCTAAAAATGTTATCAGCAAATAGAGAAAAGACTTTGTTATTTCCACTGCATTTCCTCTGCTGATTGACTGTGCCAAGACAAAGTGAATAATACAGTAAAGTCATCATCTGCAAACAGGAATGTTTGGGCCAGATCCTCTCTGGTCGTACAAAGTGCCAAATCTTCACTCTCTTCAGGAGAGATGCATCTCTCCACAAATTCTGAAAATACAGCAACATATTATTTCTCTTAAATTTCTCAGCTTTAGAGTACTGAAGACCCATCTGACAAATTCTGTCTGAGCAGCTAATAACAATTTTAAAACAATTCCACAGTTTACCCTGGATTATTTCACAAAAGACTTAATTATTCCTATTTAAAGCTCCTGTTGATTATATTTGTATGAGCCCTAGCTATTCAAATAATCTTGGGCCCTATATTCTTCTATTTATTTATTTTCATTTACAAGTAGCCTGCATTATCACAAAAGCCTTTATCTGTGTAATTACTTTTACATGGATTTTGTAATGAAGACTGTATGTGAAAAATGAAATGGTAAATGTTGTTGGATATGTCCCCAATAACATCAAACCAGTAAAAATATCACCACCACATCATTCATGAAAGAGCTAAAGGACATTCTGTCACCAGTGGACAAAAGTAATGGGTCCAGGCAATTGTGAAGGGTGTTACAGCATGTGATACTTCCAACTGTATCTCAAGTTCCAACTTGAAGGTTGTAATTTTGCTCCAACTCTTCTATCTGGGAGACTGTTTGAAAAACACATAGACTTGCTAGGTCCCTTCTTTACAGCCAAAACTAATGTGGCATGAATACTGTCTGTTTGTTTGTTTCTTTATCCCTCATGCTATTGTTGCTCTTTAACTTAAATAACACTTCTCCCACCTGGAGGTGTCTTCCTCAAGGCATTTCTAGCCAGCAGTTTTATCCTTACTTAGCTCTTTTATTGCTAGGCTAAACAACTTAGCTCTGTTAGTATCTTTGGATGGAAGATCTGTTTATGGCTGCACTCAAAGGGTTGTGGTCAACAGCTTGATGTCCCAGTAGAAACCAGTGATGAGTGGCATTCCTTGGGGGTCAATACTGGAACCAGTGCTGTTTAACATCTTTGTTGGCAACATGGACAGTAGGATTGAGTGTACCCTCAGCAAGTTTGCCAATGGCACCAAGCTGTGTGGCATGGTCAACACACTAGAGGGAAGGGATAGCATCCAGAGGGACCTGGACAGGCTTGAGAGGTGCATCTGTGCAGACCTCATGAAGTTCAACCAGGCCAAGTGCAAGTTCTTGCACCTGGGTCATGGCAATCCCAAGCACAAATACATATTGGGTGAAAAATGGATTGAGAGCAGTCCTGAGGAGAAGGACTTGGGGCTGTTGGTGGATGAAAATTTCAACATGAGCCAGCAATGTGTGCAGGCAGTCCAGAAAGCCAACAACATCCTGGGCTCCATCTTGGAAGTGTTCAAGACCAGGTTGGATGGGGTTTTGAGCAATCTGATATAGTGGAAAGTCCCCATGGCAGGGGAGTTGGAACTACACGGTCTTTAAGGTCCCTCCAACCCAAACCATTCTAGGATTCGATGATCTCCATTCCTTCACTCATTGTAGAGGCTATTGTCTGCACTTTTCCCCATTTGTGTTCATCTTTCTTGAATATGTATAGGATTTCAGGTGAGGTAAAACCCACACTGTGCTCGTAATCACAGATGTCTCCCAGGATCTACTGAAAATCTAGGTCCCCCGGTTTAACTTGCCTTCTTCATCATGTGACCCATTTAGTCATCCTCTCGTTGGCAAGTTAAACAGAACAGAAAGTTCTACAGCCCTCATTTGTTTCTACCTGGTCATCTTCAAGACTTCAAGCTTGATGCATTTAACTTTTTGAGTTGAGCTTTTGTGTTAGTTGTGGTAGTTTCTATTTGCACACTGACATTCTCATTATGTGCCCTATCTTTCTCTCTAAATTCAACTTAAAACTTTTTATTGAAAACTGTGGCAAAATACATATTCAGAGCCTTTCCTTGTGTTTTTAATCTCTACTCCCTCCTTCCTCCACAGTCTCAACATTTTTCCTTGTCTTTTTTCATTTATATTACCAAAGGTTCTTTTAATATTTGTTTTCATATTCTTTGCAAGATATAACTCAGGTGGGTTCTTAGCAGTTCAAACTTTATCTTTGTACTTCTTGACCTCTCGGATGTTTTCAGTTTGTGGACAGCACCTTTGGAAATCTGTGTGGACTCCACTTATTTCCAGTGCCTTCTTTTTGACATGTTTATTCATTCAGGTTAGACCTGGGATCTCTTCTTACAAGGTTCCGCTAGTTACCGGCTGCTGATTTGTACAAGCTACTTGTTCAATTTACTGTCTCTTTTCTGTACTACAGAAGAGACATAACTTAGAGAGCTTAAATGCCATTTTTATTGTTGTTTTACAATGCTTTACTATGCTATGCAATTCTTAAGTTCTTATGCTTACTTTGTTTCTCTCTTACATAAATAATTTTACTCATGTCATAGTCAAAGCTATGAAGATTATTTGTGTGAGAAAAGGGTTGCAGATGAGGGTCTACATTCCTTAAAGTACTTTCACCAGGTGCAGCATTTTCTGACAGCATTGGCTTTTTTAGCTGAACTGTAAAAGCTGTTTAAGAGATACATGTGTAGTATCAAAAGAAGTGCAGAATAATTTGGAAGATGAAACTGCTTGGAAACTGAAGAATGCAGGGATTTGTCAAAGTGCCTAGTATTTCTCTAATAGGCTTTTTGCCACTTGACTCAGGTTTTATTTCTGTGTTTTTAAGTATTATTAGATTTTCTTTTGGCACCCTGGTGATTTGCAAACGTACAAGTGCTGTACTGAGAGCTCAGGAAAATGGTCTTTCACAGAACTAAATTGTTGTGGGGAGAAAGTTCCTTGGTAACTACTTAGCACTTAGATTTTTGTCAGATCTCAAGATAGATCATGGCTGTGTTGCATTAACATTGGAAAAGCATATTCAGCAGCAGGCTCTGCCCCAAAGAGCTTGCAACTAAAATATGTAAAACACATTCAGGGCCAAAGGAAGCAAAGTTGTCTTTGTGGTCAGTGTGAAATGTGGAAAATAAGCCAGAGTCACTCATCTAGAGCACAAACAGTAGCTGAACCCAATCTCCTTGACTTATCAGTCTCTTTCTCAGTTGCAGGAAGATTTTTCCTGTTTTCATCCGGTACAGTCATTAATAGGAGTAGGAAATTTCAGTAGGATACTGGGAATGAAAAGAGATGAAATATCATTTATTTCCCTGCTTTCACTTTAATAATCTGTCACTAGATTACAAACTAGTTGGTAGAAGGAGAAAGCATGGTATGCGCTATTGCATTTTTTAGCCAATCCAGTAGGGGAGTATATATTAGCTATTAATCTGTTACAGGGAGAAGACAGTGGATGGGTCAAAACCTGATTTGGCTGTTAATTTACAAATTTTGAGCAATAGGCATGAAATGACTGAACAAAGAATTAAATGACAATGCAGAAAAAATTATTTTTTTTTTGTATATAAAGAGCTTCCCTTTAGATTGTGCCTCGCATAAGTAATATTGCACACAATTCTGAGAAGATACTGGGGAGTCTCAGTGCATTTAGATATTCTGGTTAGCTGGTGAACTGCACAAATGTGACCTGAATTATGACTCTCCTGTGATTTCTACTTATAAATCCTTTTTCCACTACAAATAAATTATGAAATACATTTAAAATCATGAGTTAATGAAAAAACAGTTTTGTTTTGTTTTTTTTCAATCTAATGGACACGGCTACTTTGAATAGTGTAATTTTTTGCTGTGGGAATGAAAAAAAAAAAAACAACCTCCATATCTCTTCTGTATATAAATACATCCATATATTTCAGTAACATCTCAGTGAATCTAAATTTGACCGATAAAACTTAGCTGGAATGTCACTCCTGTGTGTGTCAGAAAGATTCAGGAGAGATTACTGAGGAATCTGTGTGTGATTCAGTACTTACCACTGTGTTAACTTCACAGCAAAGCAGGATCCTGAGTCATTGAAAAGAAAAGGAAACAGAATTTTGTTTTGAAGAGTGTCATCTCATGTGTGTACAAAGCTGTTACTTCCCTCTCTGGCAGCAAAACTCCATATTGTATTTACCAAAAGAACAGCAACAAATCTCATAGAAGTGCTTACATAATGTTACATAAAGGAATTTCAAAGAAATTCTGATCAAGATGGTACTCAGCTATGAATAACTACAGTATTGTCAGGTACCAGCACAGTGTTGTAGAGAATACTGCAAGGAGTTTCCACTGGCACTGGTGTTGAAGTCTTACTCACCCAATAAATTTTGTACTCAGTAATTCATCTCACATACCCACCCCCCATCCAAATAATTTTACCACTGGAAATGTTTTTTTTCCCCCGTCTCTGTTCTAAAATAGCCGACACAAATCTTTTTGTTTTCTTGTTCTGATTGTTGTTTTTTTTTTTCAGGGAAGAAGGAGGTATTCAAACAATTAGAAACTTTTCTATCAAGAATGTGGACAGAATAGGTTAAACGGGGATGATAAATCATGGTAATGGAAAGCTGTCCCTTCCAGTATATATACTGGCTTTCTGAGCAAGATTTTCAGAAAGCAGGACCTTAGCCTTAGGAATTGTATTCCTGCATGAACTTTTCAGGAAAACAATTCTGCTATATCAAGGACACTCCCTCTGTTAACAGTGTGTTAGAGAGATGGGAGTTGATTTAAAATTCAGAGAGACAAAATAACCGGTTTAATTTTCAGGCATGTAAAATGTACAGATCACTAGTTGAAAAAAACATATAATTTCTTTTAATTCTTATTTGTTAAAAATAATGCATATTTTTGACTTGGCTTGTATGTCTGTGTTGATTTTTCTTAGGTGTGGAGAACAAGCTACAATACAAATAATATGGCATAGGTATTTACTCGGCAGTCTGTCCAAACAAACTGACCTGATTAAGGTGAAAATTTTTCATTGCAGCAGTCTTCTGTTGGTGCATTAGGAGATTTGTAGTGAAAACCATGTTATTTTTGCAGACTTATTTTAATAAAAACAAACCCACCTCAAACTCCAAATATTCAACCACAAAGTCATATTCATTTTAATTCCAAAGAGGCTGTGTAATAACTTCTGAGTCTTATAATTTAGATGCTTCTTGCTTCTGTTGTACTTAGGGGTCTTTTTTCCTGTCTGGACCTAATCTTCCATGACGTGCCACTATCTCTGCTTTATGGCTATGGACATAGCCTATTCTCTGATGAATTGGGGGGAAATACAGCCTAATAATGTAGCTACACAAGGGAATGAGAATATGAGTCACTCAGACGTCAATATCTGTGCAGGCCAAAGGCTTGTATTTAAAGCTCCTTTGGAAAACTGAATTATCTGCAAAGGAAAAAAGCACAAATATTTGTAATTACTTCTAGACACCTAGTTCTCATTTACAGTTGAATACATACGGTCGCTTCAATAAAATTAGTTCACAGGAAAGGAGTTTAGAATCTGAGCTGTGTGGAAAGCTAGTGTTGCATGAGAAAGGCTTGGTCTGAGTTTATATACAAATGACTTCATCTGATAGGAGGAAGAGAGGGGTGACCGTGAGTTAAGAGTATGTTGGGCTATTGTTATTTTTCAGCCCTGCTCTATTTGTGTGGAGAACTTTTTTGTGGATGGCTCTATTCATCCTTTCTCTCCATTCGTAGCATTTGAGACAAAAAGCATTTTTTCACAAGTGTTGTGCATGTGGCATGGCGCACACAACTGAAATCCATCTGTGAACTACAGTGTCAGCTTGACATCAATTACTGTTGGTGGCTCTAGGATGGGTATCTTTAAGCATCGAACAACAAGCAGAAGTTGTATTTCAAAGCCTTGAAGCCAGCTGCCTGTCTGAAAGCTCTCCAATTTGGACAGAATATTCTCAGCTTGGATTGCTTAATCAATGCTCTGTTTTCACTTCATTGGCAAAAAATAATATAAAAATAAAGCTTCTTTGTTAACAAATTGTTTGTCTTTTCCAAGCTGGCTGCAGAGGTCTGTGCACTCGTGTCTATTGAGTCACTAAATCTTTATGCCTCCTCCTCTTTGGAGAGTCATTAAGTTTAGAAGCATTAGCCTCTACAGGGCTGATCAGGATGGCTTGTTTTAAAACACGTCAGAACTGTTGGACAGCAGTTTGTTAAAATCTTCCACATTATGGATCATTCTGATTGACTGGGCATAAATTAGTGCCAGTTCTGTTGCTGTTATTTTAATACAAGTTGAAAAGATACTTACACATCGTAATCACAATTAGACTGACATCGTCACAGGTATTTAGTGCATCTGAGCTCTTCCAATTTTTCTTTTTATTAACATGAAATCTTTTATATGGTCTGTTACTTAGAAATCTGAGTAACTGTTACTCAGCACAACTATGGGACTGGTGAGAAACTGATTTTCAGAAAGGCTGTTCGGCCATGTCTTCATTGGCTTTTGCTCAAGTTGACAGTGTCACTGCTTCTAAAGCCTGGATTTGTACAGGGTATGCTACAGCTCTGCAAGAGACTTGAGCTTTGCAGACCAACACTCCAGACCAAATGGGCATGCCAGTAGTTCATGTCCACACACAGAGCAAATGATGAGAATGTAATATACCTGTGCCCACAATGACTTTCATCAGATGACCTTCAGTGCATCCCATTTGTACCCTGGTGTTTCATCTGCTTTAAGATAGTGAGTGACCTGTGACTTGGAGAAGGCACAGAGCAGATGCATGTTTCAGCTCACATGGCCTCTGGAAAAGAGGAAGGTGGGGGCAGCCTGTTGGAAACCTCTGTGCCAGAAATCACCTGAGCTTGTCCCTTCGTTGAGTACAAGAGGGCAGGAGATGGAGGAAGGGAGCAGCCATCCTCCTTCCCCTCCTTGTATTTCAGGGGGATTAGTCTCTATCAGGGAGAAAGGAGAGGACAGTCCCTGCCTACAGGAAGAGCTTTTTGCTCTCTGCTTTTGTATGCAGCATGTGAGTGTGTCAGCTATGTCTTTCCTGTCATTCCCTCCCTTACACCACAAAGAAAGATTCTCCTCTTCTCCTATAACTAGGTTTTCAGAGCTCAGCAGCAAAGGTGCAGCCCACAGTCTGCCAGAATGTGACTTGACATTTTGTTAGCACCAAAGAGAATTGGACTCTAGTATCCAAAGGCAGATTTTAGGTCTTTTTTTGAAGACCACGCTTTAGGTTATATCATTTTGTTGTCTGACCAATCCATAGGGAAGAACTGCATCTCTGTTTCCTGTCTTGTGTGCTATAAATATAATTTGGGTATATTATATTTATTATGCTTCAAAATTTAAGTACTTCCTGCAATTTCCAGGAAAACTTCCTATAAAAAAGCTATAAGCTACTGACCAATATGTAGAAATGATTTAGCAATTTATTTGTAGTAATGGAGAAAGTCCAAAGAAAAAAATTCATGGCCTACTGGCATGATTTATAAAGAAAAAAAAAGGAGGAAAATAATCAGATAAATGACATCATATAATTCACTCTGGTTGAATTTGTGACTTTTAGATTTTGAGCATTTCTTAATTTGATTTGCAGGTGGTGATCTGCTGCCAGAATAAATAAATCTTACAAAGTGCTGAGACTGCTCAGCCTTTTCCTGTGGTATCACTTCCCCATGAGGAACCTGTATCGTCATCTTTCTTCAAGTGTATTCCTTCCTGTGGTAAGTTTTTCAGGCATGCAATCTTATTCCGTCTCAGGAGTTTCAAGAAGAGGGAGTGAGGTGCATTATGAAAAGTCCAGCTCTGGGCCTAGATTTTGTTGGCAGAACTAGATGCTATAGTTTGTAAACCTAGCTGTATTCATGTAGAACAGTGTAAGGTTTGGTAAGGCTCTGGAGTATAGTAAATACCACAGAACTAAATTACGGGTGTCACTAACTCTAGTGTGTATTTCCTTCTTCCCCCCAAAGTAGACCACATTTGCACAGGGCATAAAATTTCTCAACTTGTCTTATTATCTGAAATTAATTTTTTTAATACTGACATCTGTATTTGCAACTTATGACTTTCAAAGTGATGTCAGTGCCTCTAAATAATGAAAAAAAGAGCTTCTCATCCAATATTAAAAACAAACACACAAAAATCCGTTAATAATTCTGACAGCTAACCTTTGGAATCGAGGCCTAATTAGTTCTTATTGAGCTTAGTCCAAAGATCATTGAAGTAATTTGGAGTCTTTCCATTAAATTTAATTGACTTTAGAGCAAAGTTCTTTCTCAGATACACTGGTTTAGCAACACAGAGTAGCAAACAGTGACCCTGTCACCCCTGAGCAATATCACCCATACACAGAGTGCGTTGGATGTTCTATTTGGCATTGTTTCTGGTAAAGATGGCACCTGACTTGATGATGCCCCTGTGGGCGTATAGAGGATGTGGAAAAAACTTTGTGCCCCGAGTACCCATTTATTTGGCAGTCACCAAAGCCTTCAGGTTTCACTCATTCCAGCTTCACTGCAGAGCTTTCATCAGAAGTGTCAACATTAACAAGATTTTAAACTGCAGGCAAATATAGAACATCATTTGATCCTGGCAAAGAACTGTTTGCCTCAGCACTTGTGGGATAACGTAGAGTAAGCAGCAAATCATTGATGAATCTGTAATGCAATACCAGTCCCAGGAGTGCTTAGGCAAAATTGCTGCAAAGAAGAAGGAAAGACACCTAAAGTGACTAAATAATGCGGCGATAGATTCAGACCTTGGGAGACCTCTAGGGAGACTCTTTTTGAAAAAAAGAAAAAAGAGAAAGGGATAGAGAATTATGTGCTTAACCCTTTCATTCTGGAAAAATGCATCTGCAGATGCAGACAGTTGGTCCTTAGACTACCATTTCAGTGGATGCTTACTTGCTGCCCATCTCTGTTCTGTCTTGTATCTGGCTGTCATAGTTCAAATATAGATCCAGTGGGGTCAGTGCAGGTTCTTCCATAGTGGTGCTTGGGACTTAAGACCTTAGCAGTTGGAAGATCCCTGCTCAGTTTCCATCTCTGTTATGTATTTGCTCTGGTAACATAGGCGAGTTGCTCTTGGGCCAGTCATAATAGGGCTTCTTATGAATAATATAATGAATGTGTATTCACTGTTATTGAATATATAAAAATATATACTCTAATAATATTATGAATAATAGAGTTTCTATCTTATGTTATGGCTGCTTGGGTAGTCTGCTTTGTGACAGGGCTTTGTTTCCTAGTATATTTCTGTATGTAGGAAGTAGGGTTCCAATTCCATTTGGTGCCCCAGATTATTTAACATAACAAATTTAATTTAGTCCATTTCAAATAATGACATCAAGATAGAAACATCTCATTATCACATTAATTATCCTCCGAGTATTCCACTCCCTTTGCAAATTTATTTTGGAGACTGAGCAAGGTTATACCGCAGTATTAAATACAGTCATCTGTTTGGATTAAAGTAGTTGCAAAGCTCTGGCTAATACTCATATAAAGTTGAGATTAGAGAGTACATTCCGCCTACTGATACCAAAAATATCGAGTTACTGTACCAAAAATAAACATTCATTTAAAGAAAACAAAGAAGCTTTTAAGTGATCATTCTGAAAATTTCAATGGCATTTTGCAGGCATTTGCATTGATTTCCATGATTTGTGCTTGAAATATTGTTTCTTACTTTTTCTTAAATAAACTTCTCTATTGTTTAAAATTAAGTTGCCTTCTACTTTGCACTGGCAAAGGAAAGTTTTGGATGTAGATGAGAATGGTTGTTAGTCCTTTATCATTTGCAGCAGTGGGATTGTCACTTCAGACTGTATCAGCCTGAGATGATGTAAGGATCTTTAGCTTCGTGTTTATATCTAGGTCAGTGGACATCCAAAAGAATTTTAGTCTCCAGGGTATCATCAGAAAAATGGCGGGCAGTGTAGATGGGCAAAGAAGCCTATGTGTGGGCAATGAAGCCCTGCCTGTTCCATGACCAAAGGACTCCATGAGGCTTTTCAGGTCTGTAGTAAAGCACTTGCTCAAGGCATTATGCAGGAGGGCAGAAGAGAAACTACTCTTTTTTTTTTGTGAGTTAAAAAATATAAATAAAACATTCTCTCCCAGGCATAATCAAGATGGAAGGCAATGTCTTATTGACAGAGCAACATATATTTAGCACCATGATTTGTTGGGAAAGTTTGTACTTGTTTCCTGAGAAATACATGGAGCCTCTTGGTAATGCTAGATGGTAGCAATCTCCCCTGAAGGCAGATGTACGCATAATGGATGGTGCCCAAGGCATATTTGCCTACATTTGGTGAATTTACCTTTTGTTTATCTTACCATATGGTTTAGTTTTATTCTAGTAACTGTTGAGAACAGTATCTCCTGAATGTCAGAAATCAATACCTTATTTATAAGTATGCAGATTTTAATAATACAGTACCGGTAATGATTTTTTCTAAGTATATGGTAAAAATAGCATATCACTAGTTTCCTGTGGTTGAAGATACTTTAAAATTGGTGGGCTGGTCATACTGATTTTGAAATAATCTCTTTTTTATTGTTACTCTAGATGATGTAAATTCATGGAAAATGCTCTTAGAGTCTGGCTGGACAATGCTTTTACTTGTTTGAGCCTATGCAGTATGCTTAAGAGTCTTGGTCTATGCTCTCAGCTGACACTGAGATGAAGTCATTCTCCTTGAAGTTTTATTGTTAAGGTTCCAGATCAATACAGCATTTACATCTTCATGTATTCAAGTACACAAGTAGTCCTTCTGAAATCAGTGAATAAAGTTCTGACTTCACTGATGTCGGTGCTGAAATTCCCACTCACTTCAGTGAGGCCAGAACTAATCACATTTTTCAGTGGAATAGTTTTGGGACAGGAGAAGGGAGGTTTGTTTTGTATTTTATCAATGAATGAAGGGTAGTCAATATTTTATGGCTTTATAACAGATGCAGTGAAGATATTCACAAAGAACTGTCAGAAATAATTATTTCAGTTTTGTAAAAGTCTTCTGGTTTAGTAATGCTGGTTCTTTATTTTGTTCTGATTTTTACATTATATATGAATGTTAACTGTATTACTATGATGACATGAAATACAGCTGTCATGGTTTAACCTCAGCTGGCAACTAGGACCATGCAGCCTCTCTCAGTTTCCCTCCCCACCCCTCCCTGCTAGTGGAATGGGGAAAAGAATGGGGAAAAATAAGGAAAACTCATGGGTTGAGATAAAGACAGTAAAGCAAAAGCCACACATGCAAGCAAGGCAAAACAAGGAATTCACTTACTACTTCTGATCAGCAGGCAGGCGTTCAGCCATCTCTGGGAAAGCAGGGCTCCATCACACATAGTGGTTACTTGGGAAGACAAACACCATAACTCCAAATGTCATCTTCTTCCCCCAGCTTTATACACTGAGCATGACATTATATGGTATGGAATAACCCTTTGGTCAGTTAGGGTCAGCTGTCCTGGCTGTGTCTCCTCCCAACTTCTTGCTGGCAGGGTGGTATGAGAAGCAGCCTTGACTGCTTAGCAGCAACTGAAAACATCTGTGTGCCATCAACCCACTCCCATCTCAAATTCAAGACATGGCACCACACCAGCTGCCAGCAAGAAAGTCAACTCAATCCCAGCCAAAACCATGACAGTAATCTCAAGTCGTTTAGAAAGCCTTTAGATAAAATTGATCTAAAGCTTCTTACTAAAGCATCAAACTAAAACCATTCAATCATATAAAAATAAATTGTTTTGTCATTACCAAAATGCTTTTGGTTTAGATTCCTGAATCCAAAATCTGTCTTGAATATCTTCAAGATATTTGTTTAATGGGAAATTCTGAAGTAGTGGCATTCTTTCTATTTAGAACATAATCAAATTCTGAAGGGTCAGGATTTCCTGCAGAACAGAAATTTCAATTTTGACCATCT
This sequence comes from Gallinago jamesoni, assembly GCA_025769975.1. Taxonomy (NCBI): domain Eukaryota; kingdom Metazoa; phylum Chordata; class Aves; order Charadriiformes; family Scolopacidae; genus Gallinago; species Gallinago jamesoni. The sequence continues at coordinate 85,610,243 of JAOQGH010000012.1, forward strand.
GTCAATGCAACACGTACTTAATTCACTGTGGCTGTTTACTAGCTCAATGAAAAGCTGAGTACTAAAGTGCTGTGCAAATTTGGAACTTAGCAGTGTAGTGTTATTCCTGATCAAAACGACATGAACATATGATCGTATTGCTGGTCAAATACATTGTCTGTAGTAAGTTGGTATTTCAGAAGATAATGACTATTCTTATGGTTGCTCTTACTCAGACACTCCTCCTCATTTCTGGTTGACAAGATTTTTTAAATAGAACCCAAGCATTTGTAGAAAATAGCATGTTTCTTTTACCTTCCTTCTGCACTTGGAAAACAGCTTCATGACCTACAGTCAGAAATGTCATAGTCACAAATAAGTAGTTTTACTATCAAAAACTTTTGCACTAGATTGATGTGCAATATAGCCTATCGACCCTTTTATTTGCTTCTACTTATTTCTTAATTTCTTGGTAGTCTTAATTTCTCTTGGAAGAGTACAATATACCAACAACAACTCTCTGTCCACTTACCAGGTAATTTGTCTACAGAACTACAGTTTTCGTTTTCATTTTACTGTAATGGTGATTGGCTTGGATTCACTCTGTCTTTACACTATTTTATACAGATATATTGCCCTCAGTTTAAGTGGGATGCATCCCAGTTTATTCACGGGGCTTCAAAAAAAAGGATTTTGGGACATTTCTTTGCATATTGAAAATGCTGAACTTGGATAATACAAATGCTTGGCTGGTGGTAATATCCTCTAAAGGTTTCTGCTTGTTTCCGAAATTATCTGCATTATCAGAAGTTTTGTTCACACAAAGTCATGAGAGTCCTTTGTTCAAACAGAGTTGACTATGATGTAATAGCTATCCCAGCTGTTTAATGGGAACCTTTCACATCCAGGCTGAGTGACAAGTAGCAACATAAATGTTCCTCCACTGTTGTAACAGACCTTGAAAATCTGCAAAGCCCAGGAGGAAGAAGGAGGTCAAGGAGAGCCGGGATGTAAAAGATAATATTAACACATCATAAGTGGAAGGAAATACAGTGAGAATTTTGCATTTACATGAAATTTTATATACTCACAGGAAGCATCATCTAGCGGTTAAAGTATAGAATTGGGAGCTGAGCGATGCCACTTCTATTCTTGGCCATGCTGCTGCAGGTTTTGTTCCAAATAGAGAAGAGCAGAGGTCAAAAATATACCTGTATAAAAGAGCTTTCGGTTTTTAATAATAGCATGAGATAAGGCCATATCCCAGAGCATTAAAGAAAATCTGAACTTTGATTGTAGATAAGATTTTTATGAAAACCAGCTCAGAATTTCAAAAAAGGGACAGATCAGAGTTAAATGAAAATGGATATGAGAGGAAAGTCATATTCAGACTGAAAGCATGTGAAAAGAGGTATGTAAGTATAATCTGGGGTTAGCAAATGTAGAAAGCACCAAGGGTAATAATGGCACAATAATTAGTTAAGGGGTCATAAAATGTGTCCATCTCTTACACCCATGAAATTTCAATAGCTGTCTGGTACAGGATATCAAAACCCTCCTTTTATATGAATGTAAAATGACTTATATAGAGAGATTTGTGCAAAATTCATCGTAGGATTCATGGTCTCCATAGGGTTTGTGCCTGAAGTTGAATGGGAGTGGATTCAAACAAGTTCATGCCCAGCTGTGCTCAGTTGCACAGGTAATGTACACTGCCATATGAAAAAAATAGAACTTAACTGAGACAGCTTGGAAAGTTTGACCCCAGGTATGCAGAGTTCTGTTCTCATTTTCTATCTTCTAGCACAGCTTCATGTCATCACCAGGTTCTCCACGGATCTGTAGTATCCAGGATCTTATTGAGCAGTTTAGCTTTTAATTTACAAAGCCCAAATCAATGTACCCCTAGATTTCTGTTTACAGCCTGCTGCTCTGTGTTCTAGATTTGGAAGCTGGTGGTGATTGGACATGCTGAAAGTGTGAAGGTATATATTTCCAAGATAAGAAAATACATAGATCTTTGCAATCACATATATGCAGGTGTAGTCTAAGTGTCTAATTTAAGATGTTTCTGGTGTGCCTTAAGGCTTGCTCCTCTGCATGCCCAGAATGTCTCCAGCCTTGACATTGCTGAGCAGTTCAGAATCTGACTTGCACCTCAGACCTCTCATCAGGATTTCAAACCTAGAAATGGGTTGCTCACCTGCATGATTCAATGATATTCCTTGAGCGTGGCATTGACACCCTCAGTCTGGTCTAGTGGCATTCATTCAGTAATTGAGAGATCCAACTTCAAATCTCACCTCTGCCTGAGTAGATATGAATTTGTATTTTCTGCCTCACAGGCGAGCAGCTTACACACCAGGCTATAGAATAAGCTTTGAGAAGGGTGATAGGATGTGGAGCCAAGGTTGTCCTTCATCCACTTAAGTTCTTCCAGTTTCTGGGAAGTGATTAAATTGAATTGGGGAGGGGTCAGGCAGTGGGAGAAAAAATGAACGGTACCAAGGGAGAAGAGGTCAAACACTTTCAGATATTTGAAGGATTTGAAGCTGGGATTTGAGCTCCCAAGTGAGAGCTCCAAGGAGGATGGAGAGGGTTTTATCTGTATCTTGTTAGAAAGGAATGACTTAAATGTCCATCTTCAGGAGAGTGTTCATAACTACGGATTGCAGGAGAAGAGAAGCACCAGCTGCAGCTCAGGATAGCAGCTATCTTGGGGAAGAGGGGGAGAAGAAGGGCACCTTCATCTCTAGCAGTGCCACTTGGCCAGGCTCAGCAGGTTGGCCTTCCATATGTCCCATGCTGAGACACCTAACTGTCTCCACACTCAGAATTTAAGTCAGGATATGGGTTGTGTCAAAGCATCAAGGAATATTTGTCTTCCTGAGGATTTAGTCCATCATGCTTTATACTTCAAGAATTCCAGTGATTTCTGTAAACCTCTTCATAAAAGCTCTTTAAAATGAAATGGCAGTAGTTTTTCTATTCAGAATGGATTAAAAATCCAAGAGAGACAAGGTTTTAGGGGAGAGATTATCTTTTATTAGATCATCTGCTATACTTGGAACAAGCAGGCCAGTTTTCAGGCATGAGTCTCTTCATTCTAATCTTGATCAGTGCTCATTACCACAAGGTGTTGCAAAGTCAGCCTCCTACTTTGTGTCTATCTTTGTATTTCTTTTTCATTTTAATGCAGGAAGTTATTTTTTCCTTTCTGTTGCTGATTTTGTGATTATTCTAGTTAGTCATCTTTCCTGCAGTGTAATTTTCAGAAGCTGGACTGCACTACCTTTTACAGCTCCAGGGATGTTTTTGCAACAACAGAACACCCATCTGCTGTGTTCCATCTGGTTTCCACTTCTAACTCTGCTACCTTAATGCAGAGAGCCAGAGATGTGGGCCCAGCATTTTGCATTTTAACATGCAGGGAGCATATTTAATGATTTAATAGTTAATAGTTAATTAATAAATTTTTTAAAATGGAGCTCTAGATAGAACAGCTCGTGCTTAATTTATTGAAATTAAGTTAACCCAATGCACTGGGGTTCATGCTTAAAAAAAGTCCATTCCTTGAGGGTTAAAAAGAAGAGAGAAGCTGATGTCAGAAGGGAAAAATAATGACATTAATTTTTCCTGTATTTCCAAAATGAGTGTCGGCTTGCTATGAAAAGTCAGTTTGCAGTGTCTGTCTTTGTGTCCACTTATCTGCGCTTTCTTGACTTCAAAGATTCTAGTCCAGCATTCACTAGTTCCTACCAATGTTCTCCAGAGGTGACTGAACCTGTTTGTTTTCTGTTTTCTCTTTAAAATCTTTGTTAAGCTTTCAGAGTTTATACATGGATGTGCATTCATAAGAAAGCGGAAGCTGGGTGACAAAATGAAGTAGGTTTTCAGTGAAGTTTGGCTGTAGCGTTTGCCACCATTAAACTGACCACTGTTGTGCTCTATTTAAAGATGTCCCCAGGACTGAATTCAGTTTTGCTTGTTCCAAATTCAAGGGGATTGGAGACAAGCTTTTGCCTGAAGCTGAGTCCTCAGGCTGAGATTCAGCCAGTGAAGCATTAATGTACTTGTGTATTTTTTTCTTGTAAACAGTTCTCCTAAAATTTGGTTGGTTTTTTTTATTATTTTTTTATAATTATTTTCAGCTTCAAAAGTCTTCTCATAATCCCCAAGGGTTCATTAATATATTGCTTATATCCACATGAGGCTAAACTGTGACAAGCTAACACCTGTACTTTATGTTATGAATTCAGTGAATTATTTATGAAGCAAAGCATTATTCATAGATATGAATAAGTGTAATGACACCCTGGTCTTTTGTTTTCCCCTTTTCTTCCTAGTCCTTCTAATAAACACAAAAAACATAAGGAGAACTTAAGGAAACTTTACTTTTTGGAGGAGTCAATATTAAGAACTGTGGTGATACAACCTGAAAATTGCCAATGAGAATAACACGACATAAAAAGTCAATTACTTGCAAGACGGTGGGAGCTTGGGAAGAAAATTTCATAACAATACCACATAATGGCTCCATTATAAGACTATAGATGCTTTGCAGAGCAACATTAATGAGCTCTTCCAAAACTTTGGGGAAGGTTAAACGAGTCTAAACTCACTTGCTGCCTTGGTCTAATTTTGGTATACATTAATGTCTCTACAGTCACATGATACTGAGTAGTGGAAGGAAACCTGCTATAATCTACTAAACATGCTGTTGTGTTTTGTTAGCAAAACTATTAGAATTAATAAAACACTTTAAATGTATCACAAAATGAGTTTAAATTGCAAAATAAATTATAATACAGTAAAGCAAAATAATAGCAAATGCAAAATAATAGCAAATGCAAATAAGTAAATAATAAAGTGAAATATTACATTTAAGAGTAAAAGATACTGAAACTAACATTTTACATAGGTTTGCTTTTCAGAAATTACTAAAATGATGATTTAGGTTTTGATGCAAAATTTATTGGCCAAGAAATGTTTCTGGAGCAAGGTACCACTGTTCTAATATCAGTAAATTCATTACAAAGAAGCATGAGTGTTCAAAATTTCTTGGTATTACTGAGCGCTCAGATAGTGCTTTAAGTGGAGCCCTCTCCACCCATTCTTCCGCCTCCACTCCTTTCAGCATTGTAGATATGCTCCTGCATGTCACCAAGACATATTAAAATGTAGCACATGTCTTAAAAGCTATTCAGTTCCTTCTGCTTTATGCAGGTGCATGAAAAATGCTTTTGTTGGCTTAAGCATTGATAAAGTAATAGCAATTTCTGCAAGCTTAACTATTCAATTTCATTATTTATTTGGACAAATTTTATGGAATGTGGCAGGGGAAGTGAAACTGAGGGAAATCTATTGCAGTTTAGAGTTGAAAGAATTTGGTAATTAGCATGAAATAAGAAGGAGAAAACAGAATTTTCCTGTATTTAGTTACTGGTAAGATTTAGTGTTTTTTATATTAATGTCCTTTCCTTCCCCCTAGCAGATGTTTTCAATGTATGATCCATACCTATCTGAGAATGTGAGCACTACTCCTGAGGCATATGCAGAACTTTGCTAAGTACATCAAGTCTAATGTGTAAATTTTAAGAAGCTTCAAGCAAAAAGGTTGAAAACTAACACTATAAGATAGTACCAGTACAGAGTTAGTTATTTTTTTCTAATGTTGTTATTAAGCTCTGAAGGTCTTACCCTAAAAATCTTGAAGTCAACAGGAAAACTGATACAGACTTCAGGGGCTTAGGATCTGCATCTCAGTTTACTGGAGTTTTGTTTGTCTTTAATGTCTAAAATATATGTAAGAAGATGCTTGAATGGCAAGGATTGGTATTTCCTAACGTGGTCATTCAGCAAATAAGGGTAGGATGCTAGAGATTGGTTGATGCTTTTCCATTGACTGTTTGTATGACCTTTGTACACTGAGTTGCCTCTTCAGCACTCAGTTAATTTATTGTAAAGAGTCAGAAATTATGAAGAATCCATTTTTTTCCTTCCAGAATCCAGCAGCTGTGCAATTTAAAATAAAGTATCTTCAAGGATTCTTGGGCAGGGAAGGAAACAGAATGCTTGAAAGCAGCAAAGCAGAGGTTTCTATGCCTGTGGACAGATCCACAGTGGCTGGTAGCCAAAAAGAGGGGAAAAAAAAGACCTACATGTGAAGATAACTGCCCCAAAAGATCTTTCCTCAAAATAATAATATATTCGTCTAGCTACAATGGAGTATAGAATAACTCCACTGAAGGTGATGCTGTTACTGCAAGAATAGAACTGAGTTTGGCCCATGAGGAGCAGAGGTTTTTCCCCTTTTCCCTTGTGGAAACTGCCATTCGCAGGAAGACATAGGGAGGAAAAAAGAATGATGTTAAGGAAAAAGGAAGTTACAGGAGTGGGAGGCTGCCACGGTGATGACCACCCTTCTACTGCTTTAAGTCCTGATGTGTATTGCATTGCGTTTTCTGGGTTTAATTATGGTGCTGGAGTGTAGTGCTAATAAGGCTGCACAGTTTTGTCTTCTCCCTCTCTGAGGCAGAGCTAATTAAAATAGGCATTAATTAATATGTGCTTTGAGGTCCCTGAACTTTATGTGATTAAAATATCATAAATAATATATTATAACTTATAGCACTATGAAAGAGTTTAGTGTCATTGACTCTGAAATGTGACTAATCTTGAGTGCCCTGCATGGTAAAGAACAGAACCGATTGAAGTGACCACCTACATCTCTATATCCCTGGAAGAGGACAGTTTAGCTGTCAGTCCCTGGGCACTCTTCTCAAGCCAGCCATGGTGAACATTAGTGGCAGAAACTTTCCATCTTTGATCTCACTAACTTTTCCTGATGCAAAGACTTTACCTTTTCGTCAGGTGGTTAACAGGCTATTGCTGGTTTTATATCTGCTCTAGATAAGTTGCAGTTTTTGAGCAAGGCATTTTTATGGCTTTGGGCTTTTAGTTCTCTAATTATCCCACCTCTTTGTTCTCTTTTTGGTGGTGATACATAGAGGATAATTAATTAAATATTGAAAACAATTTTACTAGCTTCACAATGGCTCTTGTTATCACAATGGCTCTTGTTAGTTTTGTCTTTGCATCCATTGCTGTCTTTTTATGATGGTTATGATCAAGTATGTGCACTGTCAGCAAACTAGACCTCTTGCTCTAGAATACTTATGTAGAATATAAATTCAGTAAATGTGGCAGTGAATATTAATAAACTCCATTAGCACTTGGTTTATGCAAGAGTCAAGACTACCTTAGTGCTACATAGGGCAGGTCCTGGTCAAATGGGACAGCTTTAAAATGATGCCTTCTCCTTCACAACCCTGCTGAGAGGAGGAGGTTCACCTCCCTGATATGAGTGATCTCCTTCAGATCTCCTGCAGACAAATTAGCAAGTTAGACAGTCCTCTTGCTTTCAGGAAAAGGATTAAAGATATGCTTTTCAGAATGACCTCTCTGCTCTAGCCTTCCACCCTCACTACCTCCATACACACTGTAAAAGCTTCCTGTTAGAAAAGATTCAAACCAAATGCCCTGGCTAGTGAGAATTTTGAATCTGTATCCAGATTTCTGGGCTGCTGTTTGGTGCTGTTTTCTTCTTATAATCACCATGGCAGCAATACTTAACTCATTCTGTTAAAAAAAAAAGAAGCTTTTTAGACACTTTGTCTATGAAGCACCATTCCAAAAAAAAAAGATAATTTTTGTAATTTATTACATGACAACACAAAATTGGAAGCCTGCAATCAGTGGGAAGTAAAAGCTTTCAAAAATAAAGCTCCAAGGTGATAAGTTAAAATTGCTGGTTGTCACATCTATCCTACTGCTTTTATCCATAACTGCTTTGTGCCTTGTATAAAAGCCTGGCTTTATTAGCATCCACTGAAAGCCTTCAGACACCATACGACCTTGCGACTCCCAGGTTAATGACTGGTATTAATTACTATCAATGTATAAATTTCTACTGCCGCATACCAGTTACTATGTTTTATCTCAGGTGCATGTAAAATCCAGTCTCTAACTTCCTTTAATGTCACTGGCTTCAGCACTGAGCATTGCTCTAAGACAAGAACATTTGCAGGTGTCAAGAATAGCTGTATTTGTATCTGACTGTAAAAAGGTTCAGAGTTTATTGGAGCAAAATGGGCCTTCACGGAGGTTTCAAGGAAAAAAGGACATGCTGCTTTGGTCTACCCTACTCTCTCAATGCACATCATCCCAGATCTTGCAGAAATGAAGGAAAGGATGGTTGATCACTTATATAAAGGATAAGGAACAAAGATGCAACTTTCCAGACTTTTTCCTGGCCTGGTGGTATCTGTCTTGTCTGACAGCCTGACTCTTCCTGAGCCTGTCTTCAGTGCTGTATTCACAGAACCACCCATTCCTGGGAAGGTCTGAGATAGCTGTGGGTACTGTCTCCCTGATGGTAATCCAATAGGTTTGTCCAGTCTGCAGGCCATCTTCCACAATCTCTAAGGTTTGCAAACAAACACTTCCACGCTTTCTCCTCTGATGTCCCTCATGCTGGGGAACGGTGCTGTGCGAATGTCCATCAACATCTACTTCACCATCACACTTCAAAACTATTTTCCTCTGTAGGTCCATTTATGAATTGCCAACAGAGTACATGACAACATTGACAGCCAGTGAGCTGACACCATAATTTCCCGCTGGCTTGGGCTGTCTCATTCTGTTCGTCCCACAACAGATAGATGACTTGTGAAACTCCTTGCCAAAGGATATGGTAGATAGTAAAAATTTACAAGTGCTGACTGAATATCATTAAAATACATCCACTGAGCGTTGCAGAATACATAAAGCCCACATTCAGAGAAGTAAGGTCCTGAGATAAAATCCTTAAAGGCAGAGAGAATTAGCAAGAAGCTTCATCTATGGTTGTCTTATTCTTGTCTTCTTTCATAACCATCCACTTATGGCCATACTTTGGGATTGCTTTTATCAAGACACCAGAACAAGAAGTTGTCAACAGTCCCAGGAGCAAAGACTGTTCAGAGATCTCTTAATGACAATTCTATAAAAACAAGGTGTTCTCCTGGAGTGAACAGACCTTTGGTCTAACCCACTGTGGCCATTCTTAGGTTTTGCTTTTATGTATCTGAAATGGGAATCAAAATCAGAGTATTTAACTCTCTATTACCCTTTTTATTGTTTTTCCTGTAGCACAACTAAATTTGTTACATGCATGCCATTAAAACAGTGGCACCCAGGGCAAAAAAACCCAAGCCTTAAGGTTTACCCCACATCCCAGTAACAGCAGAGATGCTCTGAGAAGATGTAAGCTGGAGAAGGTTAGTGGCATCTTGAGCCATAATCTTTTCTTGGAGAGCTGTCATGTCAATCACAAGAGGGTGAAACAGGCCCTAGTGCATCTTTTACAAAGAATTTTGTGATGGTTTCCCTGTGATTTATTCAGTGGCACAGTATGAGAGGCTAAAACCCACTACAGGTTTTAGGCATTTTGTCCAGTGCATTTTCTACAAGTAGAAATTTAATGGAATCATTTTCTGCTTTTGAAATACCAGATGCTGTATTGATCTTTCTCTTATAAATTCTGTTATTACGGATTTTGATACCTCCCTGCTTACAAGATGACACAGAGATATGTTGTAGAGCATGTTTCTTATGTGTTTTGTAAATGAGCATAATTTCGAGTGATGGAGATTGCTTTTCTTTTTTACTTAGGTTTGAGCTAGAAAAACAGTGTTTACAGGAGGAAGAATTTTTGAACATTTGAACCCCAGAGAAGGTTTTTATTCAATAGTTAATTTCTCCTTTACCTGCATTCTTTTATGTGGGACTACAAAGGTAATCTGTCTGTCTGAATATTAGAACAGCTACAGGGGATAATTTTACTTGTCTATGGCCTCTTAAGGAGAAATACAAGTCCTCATTTGCTGAATATCAGTATTCCCTTTATTGTAATTTTTTTTGTTGCTTATACAAATACATTATTTTACAAATTTCCCAGACTGCCACCTTCTCCCACCTCTGTAAGCAGTATTTCCCAAGCTGGAGATGAAGACTTCCCTAGGTGGATTGACAAATGACGGCAGCAATACCATTTTTTACACAAATCCTCAAAGATTATTTAAGTGCATATTCTTCTGTTGAAGCTGACAGGAGGTTGGTGCCTGTTGGATTTTATCCCTGCTGCACTGTAGTGCTAGCAAAAACTGAAGCAGTCTAGCTCACCACTAGCTCCATCACAAGGGTCAGCTCTCAGCATGACATTCCCCTGCTGTATCATATGCACCCACAATCTGGTCGCCTTGAGCTACTTCTCGCACACAGAGTCCAGACTATTGTGAACATCCCACTGAAAACTACCAGTTACTCTTGATGTCTCTCACACGTGCATAGCTGTAAACCTTCTCCAGCTCTGTCCTCTCATCTGACTGACTGTAGCAAACGTACAGAGCTCTAAGTTCATGTCATGTCCCACCAAAAACTTCTCTGCTGTCCCTTGGCATCTAGCTCCACTGTATTTGCTATCACTGGGCAGCCTCTGCGCTTGATGTTAGCTCACACTGATCCAAACATTCTTAAAATGCTCTGGTCACCACTTACTGTCTTTAAAATAATTTACAGCCAATTCACTTGGATTAAAATCAGACCACAAGCTCAATCTAGATTTACTCAGAGACACTTTACACAGATGGCACATGCAGTTTGTGTAAATGCATGATGCTGATTAATCTAAGCCCTTTTAATTAACTTAAATACAAAGTCCAACCAAAGTATTTTTTGTTGCTGCTGCGACGTTGCAGAAGAGGTAGTAACACCTGTAGCAACCAAAGACTATACTGCTGAATGGTTCCCATAAAGAATGTATAGAGACTTGATTCCTTTGTTTTCTGTTTCCCTTTTCCCATTTTCACTTTCGCAGGTATCTTTGGGAGCCTTCTCTTCTGTTATTGTTCATTTCATTCCCAGTATTGAATATGATGCCCCCTAAGTTACCCAAAATTTGAAGTTTTCCACCCAAAGCACCTTTGAACCTGGGAAATGGAGAAAGCATGAAATGATATTCAAGAGAACAAGTTGAGTGTCTTTGATCTATCTACAGCACTTTTTGAAAGGGTTTTCTCCAGAGTAGGTGCAGGGTGATGTCCTTTTCTGCCTCTTCACCTCCTTCCATATGGCTGCCGTGGAGGCAGGCAGTGGATGACGTGTGTGAGCAGGCTGTGAAAGCCATGCACTAATGTGCTGGTCTTGCTAGGGCATGTGCCCTGGAGGGCATTTCCCAGCTTTATCAACAAATGTGCTTTCAGGCTTATGCCTGTACAGTGGACATGTTTAGTTTTGAGAATATTTAAGCTTTGATGCTGCCCTTGCTAGACACTTGCCCTTGCTAGTCTGTGTGACCTCAGACTAGTTACTCACTATTTTGCATGTCTTTTTCTTTTGCAGTTAGCTGTAAGAATAGTCACTGAAGTATATGAAATGCTCAAATACTGTACTTCAGTCTCAACTTCAAAAAATGCTTTTTGTGTTATTCCTTCCTTAAGTGAATGCTTTTGTTCTCCAAGAGGGCTGGGTAACGGAAGGGCATCTATGAACAGGATAGTAACATAGTCTATTATGTTCTTAAGAACTGGAATGGACATACTTGTGCTTGTTCGGAGTACGAAGGACTTTGCACAAAAATTTCACTGAATTGAAGAATAATCAAAGACATGGAGAGTACAGCAGGATGATTGGTACGGAGGTTCATCAGGCTCTGTCTGCCTAGACCCTTCACTACAAAGCAAATGCAATAAAACAAGAGATCTGTGCTGAGCAAGCAGGTCCCAGACATCTCCAATGCAAACAGTTTCTTACTGACTTTGCCCCTTTGCCAGTGTGGCACAGTGGGACCTGTTCACAAGCACGTACTGTAGTCAACTGTAGTACAGACACTTTCATAAATGGCTATGCCTGCCTGCATGACTTATTCCAGCCACAGTTACAGCCTAACATTCCTAAGCAGCAACTAAGCTACAGCTAACGTGTACCCTCTGAGTAGGATTCTAGGTGGAATACTTGTTCAGTGTAATAATTCAGTATAATTTTATATGTTCTATAATTTGGTATATTCCAACACAGTTCAGCATAGCTGGCACTAATGGAAAACAGAGGGATGTGGGCTAATGGTCTTAGAAGCTCTTGCACTCAATTTGATAGCAGGTAAACACGTGGGTTTCCCATACCGTCGCTGGCAAGCCATCGTGTAAGGAAAAATTACCAGTGGGGTTGTTGTTCTTAAATATATCTATTGGTACATGGATAAACACACAGCCACAGTTTGAGATGTAGCTGTACTACTGCTGTGGAAGAAGAGACTGGGAACACATTCACAGCAGGACCCCACCTTGTCAGGACATTTCCAGCTGATATGCATTTCACAGTCCTAATCACACTTTCCAGACTAGTGAACAAAGCAGAGTTTAGAGAATGGATAAGCTACTTTATTTCCTTCCTTCCTTTCTTTCTTTCTTCCTTCCTTCCTTCCATCCTTCCTTTCTTTCAACTTGCATTTTTCCCTTATTTGTGAATTACTGCTATAAAAGTGACTGCAGTCCCAAGTTTTGGAATGGAGCCAGCTATCAAAGTTCAATGGTGTAGTGGCAACTAACTACCTTAATTCAGTTTGAAGTTAGAGTAATTTAGCAAGAAGGGAATGTATTGCAAAGAGCTATTCAATCCCACACATACATTAGACAGCAAATGAACTGTACATTATTATTATATCATTTCAAATTTCTGTCAGTTGTACTGTGGGAACAATTTTTTCATATAGAGTATTTAATTCTGGAAGCAATAGTCAGTACTTAGTACTGGAAGGTAGCAGTGGACAAAGCCACCTACAGACCAGCAAATTTAGGACATCTCTAAATCTATCATTGACTCCATTACTCCTCAAGTTTCAGTTACATACCAGAAACAATACCAACAGGAGCTTAACAGTGAGTATGGAAATCAGTTTCTGGGGAGGTGAAGTTTACAGGCTTTATTTGCAATTTGGATCCAGAGACTGGCTGGGAGGAGCTACGTGGCAAGTGCTGCGTATGGCTGATGGTACCTTGGAGGCTTGTTTGTGTATATTGGTGTGGCACACCAGGCGCGCAGTGTCCAACCCTATTTTCTGATGCCCTCTGGACACCAGCTCAAAACCTGCAGAGGCTTTTTACATAGCATCTGTAGATGCCTACGAATTTCCAGCTTTATAATCTTATTTTTGTTGCTGATTCTGCCCTGCACTTGCCATATAACTGTAGATAAGCCAGTAAGCTGCAGCAGTCCCAGACATAAAATGTCTGTAATAGCTGCTCAGTTCTCAAGGAAGTAATATTCAGCAGCATGTCTCCAGCTCTTGGAGATGTTTGTCTGAGGGTCACAGTACCAGTGAAGGGTATCATTAGATGAGACTTTCTTATCAGTCAACAGATATAGCTGCATGCTTTCCCTTAGTGCTATTTTGTTTAATTAATTAGATCAGTTTTAATAACTGACTGCCTAACTCTGCTTTGTAAATTAGTACCCACAAAGTGGTGGAAAGATGGTGTTAAGTGTGCAGAAGCAGGAAGCAGGTGTTGTTACACAAGTGCATTTCTGTGGGAGAAGGACAGCTCGAGTCACGGCTGAATAAGAAGCGGGGAAAAAAAATTATGGCCTGTCATAATGACAATGACAGTCTCCTTCGCCCTCACCCGGCAGGAACAGGAAGGCAAAGGAGGCTGAACCGTGCAAGCCACAGCACAGTCGGAAGGTGCATGCATGTGGCAAGAGGCACGTGCTGGTGTCTTCCCAGCAAGGAAAGCACAGCTGCACAGAGCCAGCCCATGGGAAGACAGCACTGTCTGACAAGACAGAGCTCACGTCGACAGCCTTTCTCCCAAACTGATACTGATCCTGGGGTGAAAGTGGCAGTTTTGTGGGATTTTTTCTGCAGCAAGCTTCTGTGCTACCCAAGCTGCTGAATAGTGAATTGCAGTCCCCTCACAGCATAAACCAGCTCTGCCGAAGGAGGGAATGCTTGCATTCCTTGCTAAATACTGATGCTGAAGGATAACTAGTACAAACATCTTCACCTTGACCCAATGCTCTGCCCTTCAGGGCTCCTGAAATAGCTGTGATCTCGATTGATTCATGCATTTTATACATTTGCTGTACAGCTGGAAAGCAAGCGGCAGATCTTTTGACTTTCAGACTTTCTTTGGAGGTTGATGCAGAATTTGGACAGATTCTCCAGAAACACAGTGGCCAGGGTGATTGAATCCATCAAGCATAACAACATGAAGAGATATCATAGGGATATGATGCAAAAATTCTCAGTTTAGTGATGAGGGCTGTCAGCAGAAGTCTCAAAATAAATGCGCAATTTGTTGAGACTGTGGGCTTTTTTTGGGCCTCTTTTCGGAACTGAACATATGCAATGGAAATAGTCAAGCAACCTCCAAAACTTTGCAAAGTCATGATGTATGAACTGGTGATAAAAAATGTGATGGCTTACTTAATAGAACACAAACTAAAATGTTTGGAAAAATCATATTGGATACAGGAAAGAAAAAATCTTTCTCCAAAGGGGATACATCTAAATCAACATAAAACTACCAATAGCCTTTAGTATTTTGTCTGGTGGTGCAACACCAGCTCAACTGAGTGTGAAGTATGGCAACCCATCCGTGGAAACTGCAGGCCATCTCTGTACCACGGTTTGTATGCTCCAGTAGGAACAAGACTTGGCATCTCCCGAGTTACTGTTGTACTGCAACTCTAGAGTAACCTCAGTGTTCAACAAGAGATATCGAGTATGAGGCATGAAGGGAAGCTCCTTATTATAAAGGCCAGATGAGACACTTACCCTAAAGCTGCAAGAGCCATTGAAATAATTGCTAGCTCCTTAACCTTTCAAGAAAAAATTAGCTGAACTGTAAAAAATGAAGGATTAAAAAAGTGAGGTGGCGGGGAGAGAGAAAAAACTGGGAAGAGAAAGACGCTTTTAATTTGCAACCTGCTCTCTTCATCAGCATTACTTTAGGATAATCAGGCAGATGCGGATGTTTCCTGGAAGGTAATGCTTGAGTGGTGAAGGTAGAATGTGATGGTTGGATAAAACACGCTTGCAAATTTGACAGGTTACATTATCTTTTATTGACATCTGAACAGAACTGCCAGACTCTGGAGGCTTTATTTTTGCATCAGCCTCTTTTTTTTTATGACATCTGCCATCTTTAGAAATTAAACAAACTTTTTATTGCTGAGTTTTAGCAGATTATCTCAAGCAGTCTTGACTGCTTCTTGGTAAATTGTGTGATATGTGATGTGCTTCTGACTTTCACCTGCATTTTTTTCTCCTTTTTTTTTCTTCTGTAAAATCATTCAAAATAATTTATGAAATTCACTCTGTGTTATAATCTAACTTTGATCTGGGGAGACAATACCAAGGCGAAATAGAAAAAGATGGATTATAGTTCCTACATTAATAGACTTGCACCAAAAAAAACCCTTACACTTTATGAAATGAGAAAGATAAGAACATGAATTAATAATGTTTTAACAGCGGTGGCACAAAATCCTTGAACGGTAATGCTCTAGAACTACTCATATTGATTTAAAATCTATATTTAAGACAGTTAGGTCTAGATGTCCCCCTTCAGCCACATCAGATATAGATTTTCAATTTACAGGATTATTTCAAATCACAGTCTTTAATTCAGAAAATATCATATAAAGCTTTCCATGTTTAAAAGTAAATTCCTTGCCTCTCGCTCTTTCAAATTATGCTAGTTAAAGTTTAACAGCCGCTATTGATAAATGCCTGTGCATGACCATGTCAAAGCAGAACTGCTTCATGCCCCGCAGAGGCCTTGTCCCGAGTTGCATGGTTATAAGGCTTTGGAGTCTGGAATGAGGGAAATCCCACAGTGAATACAGATTAGAAGAAGACTGGGCTCATGGAAAGCCTAAGGTCACCAAGGGTCAAAGTCTGCCTGCGGTGATGTGTACCTATTGAGTACAACAAGGGTTTGTGTTCATGCAAGGGCAGAGTTTGTCAAAAATGTTTTGCTAATAATAAACAGAGATTGATGTTCTTAAAAATAAAGTTAGACAATTCTTTGCTTTATATTGAAGTAGAAGCAACAAGAGAATTGATTATTGCTTTCTTGCATTCCAAAACGGTTCTTGTGGACTTTGCTGGAAGTGTGCACTGTTCATTCAAAGGGAAATGATTACAGCCTGCAGCTACATTAATGTGCTAATATGTAATTAGTACAGTGTCACCTTAAACACCAAATTAATTCACAGTGGTTAGGTAAATCATAACACAAACTCACATTTATTTTCTATAAAATGACTGAAATTTTTAGTGTGCCCCAGCAAGACTGTCCTCTCCAAAGAATAAGGTGAACTAGTGTGGAACAGATGTGAAATTTAATTAGAAAAACAAAAGAGTATTTGTCACAAACTCAAAAATTGCAACAAGGAATGGGGGCTGGGAAAGCAAATTGATTCTAACAGTGGCAAGAAATGTCTCCCTTAGCTAATAATAGTAATGGGCAGAGAAGGCAATATCCAGATGCAAAGGAAAGTGCTAGTTTATATTTAATGGCTTGAAGATGAAGATAAATCACCCTGGCTTGAGTTCAAATTCACATTCTGTGGCTTCAGTATCCCTGTGATGTGTTTCTGGAACTGGAAAATAGCTCTTTGGGTCCAGCCATGCCACCAAATTTTAAGGATGGGTTTGGTGGTGGAAGAGAGAATTCCTCTCAGAACTCCAGTTTAGAGATTTGATTTGATGGCCGGTCTGGAATGGCAGCTCCTCAGCCCAGGGAAGAACCCCTGGACACCTCTATAGTGATATAAGCACATTATATCTATTCTTGCTCCTTATGCAAACCATAGAAGTAATGACTGACTGGCTAATGATACTGCCACTGATTGTTCTCAAATGTGAAGATTATGCTGACCAGCTCATCTTAGAGGCCAAATTTAAATGATCATTCACTGCAGTTAGCCCTACCAGCTTCCCACTCATGACAGGGGAGAGGGGAGTGAAACACCACACAAAGGGTGATTTGCAAATCTCTCCCTCGCCCTCCATCCCATCAGTATTCATCATGACTCGAAGTTTATAGCTATGGAGTAGAAGATGGTTGTTCTGTCAGACTAGGGAAATGAATCCCGAGGAATGAGCAGGTTTCCCATTTATCCATAAATTGACTTACCTCTGTTGGTAGTATAAAACAGGTAAAAGCATCCATTGTATAGAGCAGGTTGCAGTACTAATGCATCCTGCTTCCTATTTGAGACGTCTCACAGAGCAGACAATGAGACTGTTCCAGAGAGGCTTGTGAACTCAGAGTAACTTCTCTTCATAATGCCTTCAGTGAACAAAAACGAGGAGACACAAAAGAAGGAAATATAGACTAATTAAACAGAATCTTCTCTAACCCAGATGATTTTCATGTTTTTTCCACAGGGCATCAGCAAATCTTTAAGGATGCAATTTCAGCTCTAACCTTGAATTTCCTTGTTGTAATGCGGAAGGAGTGAACCTTTTAGCTTTATCTGAACATAATTTTTCTGTAAAAAGCAGATGAATTCTGGGTCCCAAGTTTCTAGTACTCTGTGTTTTGATTTCTTTTTAGTGCCTGTATAGGCACCGTTTAGGGAATTGGTAAGACAGATGGAGCTTGGCATGATTATTTTTTTTCACGCTGAATGTAAAACTGGTTGGGTTTTTTTTACTATGTAGCTAAGATAAGAAAGGCAGGTGGCTGGAAATAAGTAATTTCTAGATAAACTATATCATTCATTGCAAAAATCTCAGAATACGTATACAAAAAGATTTGGGGTTCTTCAAGTTGCAGACTAACAGCTGAAAACTGTTGTTGCACTTGTCATTAGAATACCTTAAGAGCCATGTTTTTGTCAAAAATACTGACAGCATTCCTTTTGATGCACTCATATAGAAGGATCTTTTAATTTATAGCTTTGTCCTTTGCCTAATCTGAGCTGTGACTGGTTGAGCTGTCCATGCGAGATAAATCTGGAAATGAACAAAGCTGATAGCTGTGAGTTTTATTTGAAGTAGATAGGAAAGTTTAAAGAGAAATTTAAAAATCTTTTGAACAGAAGTTTGACATTTTAGAGCAAACAGTTTATGTAATTTACTAAATTCTATTAATGTGAGTACTTATCATCAAAGTGCCTGAACAGGCATTCAGTGGGTCACCTTCATAAAAATAGCAGCGAAGTACACTTCATTTCCTCTCCTGCTTCTTTGAGTTTGTTTGGAGAAGTAAAAGTACCCAACGAAGTAGCGACACCATGAAAGCGATATGTAGAGAGTCAGGGACAAAAAAGCAATAAATCTGCCAAAGATATTTTGAACGGAGATAGCAATAATCTTCTCTTGTATACCTGGCTCCAAATTGCTGATCTATTGTAATGCACAGCAATGTACTGTACCAGATTGACATTTATAAAAAAAAAAGTCTTTTCAAGCTCTGCCTCTCAAAGCATTTCAGTTGGGAATGAATTGTAAGTCCACAAGGAAAAGAACACATACAAGTAAATACTGTGCTCATAAGAAATTCAACAACAGCGCTGAACATTTTAGTTAGAATTAGTTTATGACTTGAGCAAGCAGTAAAAAAAACATTCTGTCCTGTGAATATCAGCTTGGATTCATAAGTAAATTTCAATTTGACTCTTTGAACCATTTCTAGGGGTTGTTTCCAGCGGATATTTGGCACAGAGCTTTATCAGCAGAAACTATTCTCAGCAGTGCCCATTTTAAATTCAAAAATTTGAATGTTTACCAAAAGTGATTTCTTGAGCTGCGTATCCACAGTGTCAGTTAATTAATTAGACAACTAACCTCATCAGGAATAAGTTTTACATGGCTTATATAATTAAGAAACGCAGTGTGATTTGCAAGTGTTCGCAACTCCTTACGAGTGATCTGCAGACCTGGAATTATTAATTATGAAGGCATTCATAAATAATTCTGCATAGTAAATGTGGAAATGTTGTGATCGTGTACGGGCAATTTGCAAACAAGAAACAAAAGGCAGAATTTGTTTATACATTATTAGTTGCTAATTATTTGCTTAGCTTTATCTGCCATTGAAAGAATAGGTGCTGGAAAAGTTGCTAAAGACACGCTTTCAGTCTTCAAGTTCTGGAGATCATGCTGGAAAGGTAGTAGGGCTAATTCAGACTGCTGTGAGGTGGCATGTCTTTGCTGAGGTCAACCAAATGGCAGCTTTTAACTATGAGTCTGAACTTGACTGTTCTCCCCAGGTTGGCAGCTACTTGGGTTGGGTCATTTTTCCATTTGCAATGTTGACAGTAGCAATAGCACACAATGTTATCTGCGTGCTGTCCACAAGCACCTGACTTGCATTCTTCTCCACTTCTCTTTCGCAGATTGACACATAGATTGAATTCAAAAGTGCAGGAAAAGAACTCTGCCTGCGAATGGAGCCTGCACTCCAGAGGGTTTGCTCTCAACTATTGTGAGACCTCCGGCTACAACACAGGACATGGGAGCTTTTCTGAACCCTCGTGTCTTGTGTTGCAGCCAGAGGGGCACATCTTCTCAACGGAGTCTGAGACAAGTAGAAGAAACCAACATGAAAGAGGTGTAAAGAAAGAGTGAAAGACGGGTATGGGCATGGGACTTCACTGAACATCTGAGAGAAACAGATTCAGGAATGTGATCCTTGGCATTACAATTTCAAGCTTTCTCGTAGATCCAGAGATGTCAGATTTCTACTTGTTCTTGAATGCAGATTGAAAGATCTCAATCAGGTAGTAACAGTTACTGTGCTTACAATGCCACTGGCATTGGTCTTTTTGTTACTTTCTGCAAATTTGACTGGAATCACTGAATTAAGCACTGAATGGTTTGCTAGTATTTCATGATCTTCCCTTTTGAAACTAAGCTGTTTTGTTTCTGTACTTCAGCAGCTGTAGGTGTGAGCTTTCAGGAGAAATAGAATTAAGTAACCTCACATCTTTTGAGCAGAGAACGTGCCTGTGATTAGCATTGATTTTTTTGTTTCTCACTGGGACAAATTTTTTACTTCTTGAACAGCTGATTTCAGGGTGAGCCTCACCTTGAGTAGGAAGTCATGCAACATGATTTCTCTGTTTTGGCTTAACTTTGCCAGTTGTTTAAAACATTGCATGTCAGTATTTCCCATCTAATCAAGTATTAAAGTGTACTCCACCGAATCTTCCTTTTTAATACTCATGGATATACTGGGATATAATGTTTTAAATATCATAGAATTGATAGAAGTTTGGGGTTAAACATAGAAGTTTGGGTTTAATTATCATAGAATAGTAGGTTTTTTTGATGTTTAACCATCATCTAGTCCAACTACCTCTGCAATGAGCAGGGGCATCTTCAACTAGATCAGGTTGCTCAGAGCAAGCTGATCTACCAGATCCAGACTGACTTTGAATGTTTCGAGAGAAGGGGCATCCACTAACTCTCTGGGCAACCTGTTCCAGTATTTCACCACACTCATCGTAAAAAAGTCTTCCTTGTATCTAGTCTAAATCTGCCCTCTTTTATTTAAGAACCATTATCCCTTATTCTATCACAACAGGCCCTACTGAATAGTTTGTCCCCATCTTTCTTATTATTTCCCTTTATTAAGTACTGGAAGGCTGCTATAAGGTCTCCCTAGAGCCTTCTCTTCCAGGCTGAACAACCCCAACTCTGTCAGCCTGTCTTCATAGGGAGGGTGCTCCAACCCTCTGATCATCTTCATGGCCCTCCTCTGGACTTGCTCCAACAGATCCGTATCCTTCTTATGTTGAGGATTCCAGAGCTGGATGCACTACTCCAGGTGGAGTCTCACGGAAGCAGAGTAGAGGGGCAGAATCACCTCCTTCGACCTGCTGGCCACATTTCTTTTGATGCAGCCCCAGATATGGTTGGTCTTTTGGGCTGTGAACACACACTGCTGCCTCGTGTCCAGCTTTTCACCCCCCACTGCCCCCAAATCATTCTAAGCAGGGCTGCTCTCAATCCCCTCATTCCTTCATTCCCCAGCCTGCACTAATACTAGGGATTGCACCAATTTATGTGCAGTACCCTGCATTTGGCCTTGTTGAACTTCATGAGGTTCACATGGGCCTATTTCTTCAGCTGTTTCCAGGTCCCTCTGGATGGCATCCTGTCCCTCAGGCATGTCAACTGCACCACTCAACCTCATGTTGTCTGCAAACTTGCTGAGGGTGCATTTGAACCCACTGTCTGCGTCATTGATGAAGATACAATATCTGCATTAAGAAAATGTGTTCCCAAAAGAGGACTCTGGATTTGTATTTTGAGTTGTTAAAATAACATGGGTGATTAAAATTGCACTTGTTCCAGTCTTTCCATTTTAATGTCTTGTAGAAAGCTACAAAGACACGTGTCCTCATCTGGCAATATACATGGTTAAATTTTGGGGTGACATCTGAATAGTTTAGAGTATGCTTCTAGACTGCCTATGATCATTCAGTCTTTACCCCATTTTTTATTCATTGATTTCAGTGCCAATAAACACAAAACAAAGTTCTGCTCAAATGATTAATAGCAGGAGCTGATCCTTGGATCATCACAAGGCAGATATTTTTGAAGATTTCTTTAGCTGATAAATATTGTGGTTTTGTAGTCAGTTTTAGATTGCTATTTCCCTTGGGAAAAGTAAAAAGGCAGTTATAAGAAAGGTAAATAAATATTCTCACCTTCATTTCTCTGATCATGCTCAATGTTTCCTGCATGATTTGCCTAGCTATCATTTAAATGAGAGAGAGTGCTTTCATTCAAGAAATGTCCTTCTGGGTCAGTACTCCTGGTTTTTAATGCCGTTTATAGTATTCAGTTTGTCCTCCTGATCTTTGATACAAGTCAGTGGAAAGAATTAGCAAAATAACCCGTGGGAGACAAACGCTCCAGTGCCATTCACTGCCCCATTAATTCCCATTGGGTTGAAAAATGCAGTTGTTGTATCTCTGTGTGTGCCTGTCTCTGCCTCCAGCATCTCTTTCAATCCCAGAAGCATAAAACGTGATAATTTGAAATTTCTTGCTAGAGAAGCTCCGTCTCTCAGTATTCTCAAACACAAGTCATGTTCAGGTATTTTCTGAGGGAAAAGGGAGTGAGAAAAACTTTACAGTCCCTCCCTTGGAGGAGACGATACTTCAGGAGAAAATGCTGTACTTGGATGGAAGAGCAGAGATCTGGGTATAAGTCTCTGCAGTTGCACTGGTTTACTCCATTTTACCTGGTGATCTCTCCCTTTCTAATGTATCCCATATGAGCTAGCAAAATTCCAAGAGCTTTCTAAACACTTAAAGTGACATACTTCTGTTGTTTTTTGTCTTTCCAGTGATCTTTATTCAAATTCTTTTGTACACTTCCTATTGCATACATTAAGTTTTGCACCAGAAATACATAGCAAATGGTATGACAGAAAAATATGTCTATAAAGCGAAAGAGGGGTCCTTTTTTTCTCTCGAATCTATGAGATGTAACAGTTGAGAAGAGTTTTGCAAGTAGTTAACCATCAGACTGTAGCCAAACCCTTAGTTTAATGAAAAAAACCCAGCAGTTAAGTGTAGTTTATTTTTTTTCCAGGAAGTATTGTTATTATAAACTGTAATTAGTGGTTTTAACTCAGCAATATTTCATTTCTCTTAAAGGAGAAAGAGGTTCCTAGCTGAGCATCTTTGTTAGAACTGTCAGTGTCCGCATTCATAAAAGAGCTGTAATCGAAAATAGGTAATTTCTCGGCAGTTTAGATGCACACCCCACCAATCAAGAAAGCCAGGACCTCCTAATGATCTTAAAATAATAGAAAATGGAATTATGTCAAACATTCAGGTGTTGTTCAGAGCACCTATTTGCTCAAATGAGAATTTTATTTGTTGGCGATAGCTGAATACTTAATTACAGTAGCTGTGCTAAATATCACTGCTGGCGCTTGAGATATATTTAGATTCAGCTCCCTCTGTCTCAGAAAACACAGCAATTAAAATGCAGCACTGTAACATAACGGAACTGATAATAGGTAAAGGGCTTAAGAAGGTTTGAGATGTTGCCAAATCTGCTATGGAAACCAAAGATGAAGTATGAAAATGGTGAAGGCTTTTTCTTCCTGTGCTAGTTAGAGCCCTTACTCTGCTCCGTCAGTACGACATGAAGCACTACAGGGATTTTCAAGGAATCTGAAGGAGTTAGGTGCCTTTGACAATAATAATAATCGTAGCATTAGTCTTACTGCCTATAATTTATCTCCTTCACAAAATTTGCTTCAAATAATGAACCAAAGCTTAGTCCTGAGCAGACCTAAGGTATTCCTTTTAAAGGCTTCTTTCTTCCTCACATGAGGCATATACATCCTTTGGGTCCTGAATCGGGGCATGTGATTCCCACCTGGGCTGGCTTCTTGCATAGATCAGCACAACTCAACATGATCATTCTTAGCTCTCCCAGTTGGGGATCTGATTTCATCTTATGTTACCAAATGGTGATAGAGAAGGAAACTGAGTGTGGGACACAAAATCTAAAAGTTTATCACAAGCATGCCTGAATCTTTTGTGATTTCATCTGTTCTCTGCTTCCCTGTTCTCCTCCCCCCACTTCTTTTAGCACCTTCAGCCCCCTCTGATTTAACGAGAGCTCAAGTTGTTGTGCCCTATTAAGGCCCAGACCCTCAGACAGTCCCAGCAGAAAGTATGTAGCAGAATGCAAGCTCTAATACATAATTCCTAAGTGTATTTTAAACACTGTCATGCCATGCACAGAAAATCATGCACAGTACATCTTGAAGTGGGAGGGCATTGCCTCCTTGGCACATACTGTTTGACTTTTCTGGAGGAAACCTGCTTTGCAACATATATGGAAAAAACCTGCACTCTTACCAGCTCTGAGTTTACCAGGGGTTGCATTAACTGTGAAAAAGAGATGTAACAAAGAAGTGTCCTTGTCCTCATTTAAGCTCTGTTTAGGCTTTGAAAGTCCCATGCAATTCACTGAAAGAGTTTCTTCATCCCTCTTCAAAATATGAACTTATTAATTGTCAGAGCCCCATACTGATGAGATGAGGAACTGTCACCTGTAACTGTTCATAAAACAGTGGCACAGCATAAGTTACTTTTCCCAGTGAGTTGCTTGGGAAGCAAAGGGGCTGTTCATGTTTGCAGGCTGATTCAGTCTGCGATCGCTATGTAGAGCATGCAAACAAAAGTGGCAATTCACTCAAGCCACAAAAAAAAAATTCTTGTCTGTCATTTACAGTTCCATTCTTTAAAGTTCATTTCTTTCAGTATGTTTTTTAAATTGAATTATTATATGTATGGTGTACATGTCTTTGTTTCACTCAGAATTTAATTGACAAAAACCTCATTTTCAACTGAAAAAGATGGCTTTGCTGGAAATGTAATAATCCATGCACCATTAGCCTTGGTTATAGTCAAAAAGGAACAGTAAAAATGTCACCTTCTAGCTCAGGTCAGCTTCCTGAGTGGATCACAGGTAGTGTTTGTTCACTTTACTGATTAAAATAAATCTTATTTCTCTCAGCTGTGAGAACAATGCAGTTAATGGAGATGGAGGTGGGCTTCAGTCTATGTCTCATATATTCAGCTGAGATTAATTTAGTACTTTAATGAAGAATTTTTATCAGTAGTCATGATGCAGGGGAAACATCCATTAAAAGCCTTGAGTGAATTTCCAGTAGTTAGGAAAGAGAGTGTCCTTGTAAAGCAAGGTAAACCCAAGAGGCATGGTGAGCATGGGGGTCCTCATAGCGTTCCTTGAATGAGACCAGCCTGGGCAAGGCAGGCCAGTCAGGGGACATCCTCTTCCCCACAGGCAAAGGAAGGGAGTAAGGCAAGATCTAGTAGAACAATCCCATAACTCTGATGGAAGGTTGACTCAGAATCCCAGTGGTAGTAATGGGGTGAGTCAGATCGGTGCTTGTGGAGATTTCTTCCCTATCCACACCAGCCTGCAAAGCTAGCTATCTGTGGCAGGATATTTTTCAATGTGGCCTATCTTTTTTAAAGGCAGAGAGGCTGATGTGGCAATACAAGCCCTGCCCTATACACTCCCATGTCCTGCTGCTAGCT
Source organism: Gallinago jamesoni (assembly GCA_025769975.1). NCBI lineage: Eukaryota > Metazoa > Chordata > Aves > Charadriiformes > Scolopacidae > Gallinago > Gallinago jamesoni. The sequence continues at coordinate 85,635,380 of JAOQGH010000012.1, forward strand.
GGCACGCTGACGCGGTGGCAGCATTGCTGGGCTTCAGGCACACAGTACCGGACCATACCAGAATTGCTGGGTGCCCTCACTTCAAAAGGCTTCTGCCTGGCCTCAGCACTTCTGACATTTTTCTTCTCTGTTTCTGCTCTTCAAAGATGAGGCGGAGCCAGCAGCAGCAGGGAGATGGTGAGATTTCCTGTGCTATGCTAACAATACATCCTTTTCTCATCTTCACTGTGTCAGAGAAGAGCTCCAAGACACATGGGGCCAAAGGAGGTCTGCAGAGCAGCTGGAGCGGGAGGGAAGCATGCTGGAATCACGGCATCCACAGTATGGGAGCAGGCAAAGGCCCTCAGCATAGGGCATACTGCTCTAAGGGGGCTGGGAGAGAGGGAGGAAGAGTCAGAGAATGAGGAAGGGAGAGAGGAAGAGGAGGGGACCCAGACCCACATCCTCTGGGACCTCACTGCCTCCTTCTCCAAGAGGTTTTGCAGTTTGTTCTTGTGCTAAGGTAGTATTTCAGTATCAACTTTGAGGTTGTTTGGAATGCCATTGGTCCTCAGCATTTGACAGAGAAATGCAAAATCACAATCTCTGCTTTAATTAGAGAAGGAGGCTGGGACTGTGTTGAGTTCTGAAGCCATGACAATCAGAAAAGGTTTGGAAAAGAGAACGGTGCAGAAAAGGAGAGAAAAACAGTGCATGTGTGGGTGTGTGCAGATGTACTCTCCAGATCACGGACTGAGGAGAGAAGAGGTGGAAACATTTGGGAGTTGATCCTATAGATGCCTGTTACCCTCATGTTCATCCAGAGCAACTCCATCAACTTCTGCTGAGCCACCTGGCTTACCATTAGAGTAACAGGTCATGAAACTTTGCTCCCAGTCTTTGCTGCACAAGCCATTTCAATTTTTCTAAGAGTCACAAACCTGCAAGCTGAACTTGAATGTCATTCACAAAAGCTGTCTCTTGGCCTCTCCCTCCGGTGTGGGTGTATTGCACCAGGTTATTCAGGCAGTGCTACAGTTCAATGGTCTCTGTTTGAACTTGGTAATAAACACCGGAAAAGGCAAACACGTTTCCTTCCATGCTGCTAGCAGGGGAAAAGCAAGGAGTAGAAAAGGCACTGATGTGACAGACATAACTATGGCTGGAATGCATCCCCTGGGTGACGAACAAACAATACGCAGAATAGATGGAAAATAAGTTCAACGCTGTGGCAGGGCAGGGCAGGGCAGGCTTCCCTGTTCCCACACATGGCGCACAGTTACAACTATGGCTGCCACGGGTATCCTGAAGAAATATCAAATCCAGCTGGCAGAAGGTTTCAAACTTTCCATGGTATCAACCTCCCCAGAATGACTCCATTGTATGTACTGGGGCAGCGCCGGGTGAGGAACTGCAGGGTTCCCATGGCAGCCTTCCAGCTGCACGCCTGCCGGCATCGAGCTGGGTATCCACCAGGTACTGGATCACTGCAGGGTGGAGGTGGCAGATTTCAAGGCCCAGTCAGTGGTAGTAACGTCCTCCCTACTCGCTCCCCACCAGCAGAAGCCCCTGTGCGCTGGGGACCACAGCTTAGTCGCTCTGCAGCCTGCATTCCTCTTCCACTGCCGGTATGAGGGGGAGGAGAAGGGGAGTAGGAGGAGAAATTGATTGTCACAGCCAGCAGGTTGTCACAGCCAGCAGGTTGTCACCACCCAAAAACACTGCTCCGAAAGGGTTGCCCTTCTGTGTGGGTGCCTCTGCCCTCTGTGAGGAGTGGGAATCACACGGATGCTGGGGATACTGGGTTGAGTGGAAGCAGTTGCCTTTGAAGGGTTCATGGGCATCTCTGCCAGGCTGTCTCCAAAGCCCTCTCCAGGCTTATGGATAACCCCCTATCCTAGAAAGTATATGGGTTCATGTGAAAGAAATTAACATTAGTGTAACTGTTGCTAATCTAATCTCTCCATTTTGCATGATTTTGTCAATTTTGTAAAAAGGAAAACAAAATTCTCTTTCATCCTCAGCCTTGTACAGGCTCTGTCCATAGGAGGCCAGCGCTGAAGAAGCACTGGAGCATGCTGCATGGTTTGCTCTTTTTTTCAGCAGTGGACTCCAATATAACCGTGTTAAAGATTTTAACACCCAGTCATGTGTACACTGATGCACAAGCTAGGTAATATAGTAAAGGCTGAATGTAGTAAGGGCTACAAAAGGGCTTGCAAACTATTTAAAGGGAGAGTCGATAATTCTTGCCATGTGCTGCCTCCTTCTCTGCAACAGATTCATCCACACATATTCTAAGAAGAGCTGAATCACCACATTATAAATAGACTCACTATGTATTTTTTCTCCCTGAAAATAATTTCGAACCGAACATGCCTACTCAATTCACTTTGAATTATTGCTCCTAAGAAAAGAGAAGAAGACATTTTCTAACTCTTTCACTCTATTTTCCCTATTAGTAGTCTGACTGTTAAAAGCCTTGACTGTTAGCCTTTGGGATGCAAACCTGCTCCCATTTAAGTCAATGTGAGTTTTATCATTGACTTAATTGGAAGTGAGATTGAGCCACTGGGCATGTGAGTGGCTTTGTGTAGAGCTTGAAAAAAATAATAAAGGAGACTGAGGCAAAATGTAGTGCCAGTTTTTTTCATCACAGCAATAACCCAGCTTTGCTCAGCCTGCCCATAGTAATGCTAAAAGGAAAGCCTAGGCTGAAAGGAAGCGCTCATAATATTATAGCTTAATTAGTTTATGGGAGAAAAATGCTGAAGGGAAGTGGAGCTCCCGTTGTTAAATATTTTACCATTGCAACACTGACTAATGTTGTCTGCTCAATGCTAAGTTAGCCAAAGTCCTTGCCCTGTTCCACTGCAGCCTGCCCAGGTTTCTGTGCTCCCTCCTCAAGGCTCAGTTTTGGTTTAATGACAGTCATGCTGGGTACCTCTGAAAGCACAGAAAACATTTCTTTTCTGTGTATCTAATTTGCCTATTATTAACATTATCCCAAATCTTTTAAGTAGCTGATTATTAAGCAAAGAAATAGCAATGAAGCAAGGAAAGAATGTGATTGGGAGATTTACTGTGTGGGAGGCAGAGATAAAATTAGATTTCTTTAAGCTACATAGTACAGTTATTAGGAAGTTAGGGTAATTTTTCAAGGAGCTGTCACTTAAATAACCTCATCTTATTATTCATGCTGAGGTATTTACTACAGAAATTCTTTCCCCCCGGTCATCGTTTTTTTCCAGTACCAGAAGTTGACAATTGTTTGCATGCAACAATTGTTTGCATGCCCGAATAATGCAATGACATGTTATGATAATGCAAATAGTAGATTATTATAGGACATGATTTAAAAACACACTGCTGCTTCTAGTGGAATTTGTTTCTTTGGCCTCTTTTAGTATTTTCACCCTCTGTCTCCAAATTTTCTTTCCACAATCTCATAGTAGAAACAGTAAATTTTTCCCATCTTGATTTGTACTTTATGCTGTTTCTCATTATCTGCTGCCTTTTCTAAAGGTGTTGAGCAGTTCCAGCATCAAACCCACTGACTGCTAATAGAACCCAATATCTCCACCATCACAGTGCTCCGAAGAGCTCTTGATTGCTTTCTTTTTCCCCCAGCTCTATTCTGGTGCTTCTACCTCCATGTTGCTCCCACCCCTGGCCTATGTATAAATTAATCAGACTGACTTTTAGGTTAAACTATGGACTCTTAGAAGCATGTGTAGCTCTTAACATGGAGTACATTTTCCAAGCCATGAACTGCAAGGTAGTCTCAAACCATTTGGGGGTTTGGCAATCCCATAGCTAAGTCCGCAGACACTACTTGGCAGAAATTTCCACTTACGTCTCTTCCAACAGTCCATCTCTAGCTCTACCCCTCTGTTTTGTTTTGCTCACAGGACTGCCTCAGCATGTACGTCTCAGCTCCACTCTGAGCACTCCTTCAGGCCTTCCCAGTGAACAAGGAGAGGTCTGCATAAACCTATATGCCTCTTTACTGCAGATTCAACCTCTCAAATCTCAAGGGTACACTAAGCCTTCTATAAATGAGGACAATAGCAGGTTATTGATTTTATACCAGAAAATATAATAAAGGGATCAAGGAGGGAAAAACACATATACTTCTATCATGCTTTCATTATTTACAGTCTTAGCATTAACCTCTTGCAGCTGGTGGTTTGCCAGTAAAAGGGGACCTTCCTTTTTTAGAGGGGACACTTTAATCATAGCCCAATCTGCTCTGTAGTTAGCCAAGTGTGACCTCACATGCCAAATGCTCAAGGTTTGGAAAAAACAGCACACCATACAGAGCTGGGTTAAGCTACTCACTGTTCATGTCATTTAATTTGAGCACAGGAAAGCAAAAAGAATTGAAATTCTGATAATATAAAGTCCCTCAAAAATGCCTAAGACTTGGGAGCCTCCTTAAGGTTGCAAATCTGGACCTCTCCAGGTTACGTAGTGAAGAGACATTCTGGCTTTCATGGTGTATCAGATGCCGGTCTGTATTGGGGTGCATGTCAGAAGGTTAGGGCTACCACAGGTTCCTTTTTTTTTTTTTTTTTTTTTCCAAGAGAAAAATGCTTGCTTGTTTGAAATGAGGAGGATATGAATGTCAACGTGGGCAAAAGGTGTCCTAAATACATAGACTCTGTTCAAGTTACGGAAAGGGAACCTATAGAAGATTTCTAATGAACTGCTGAGGCTGTTACCTCTAGAATAGCAATTTATGGGTAAAATCAGTCTTTCAAACAACTGCTTTGATTCACAAAAACAGGTATAAAAAATGCTGAGGGTGCTCTGGTAAGAGAGAAAGGGATGAGTATGACTGGTAGAGGCAGGAGTGGGAAGTGGTGCATTTCTGAAAATGCCAAGAATAGGACAAAATGAAAATAGGGTTACCAAGAGATGTATTTCTTTCTGAAACTAAAGAGACTATGGAGTAATTAAGTAGCACCAAGGAACTTATTTTCAAGGCAGGTACAGAACTGGCAGAAAGCTGACGCAGTGTGCTAGTAGTGTACATACAGCTCTTCTCACCCCGGCTGCTAACCCCTTGCAGATGCTCTAGGACTACCTGCTTCCTCCCTTTCTCCTTTCTGTGGTACCTATCCTTCCCTCCTTTCTTTCTCTTTCTCTCTGTTTTTCTTGGTCTCTTTCTTCAAATGAGCAAATAAATGTGATCTTTATTAGTGCTAATTGGTGAGGAAACAGAGATTGAATCTGCCTGGTGAATTTGCATGCCAGATTCAAGAGACCATCAGGCTCCTCTCATTCTCAGAAGCATCTGTCCTTAAAAACACTTGTAACAGAAGTGACATTGTAAACAAGACAAGTGTCCCCAATGAGCAAATGAAGCTTTTCAGAATTAAGTTTCCTTCAGTAATATATGTCAGCATTCAGTCAATTGTTTTCTTAAACTGATTATGGCATTGCGCTTCCTGTAACAATAAACATTATGTTAACGTTTTTCTTTTATAGGAAAGGGGGGAAGGAATTACAACTTGGGAGTGTGAGGCAGGCAGGAAGAGTGTAACTGGGATGTGGATTCAAGGCAGGATGTCTTGGAAAACCTCTGTCAGATTTGATTTTGTCTGTCTTGGTGGCCTTGTCTGGTTACTTTAGGGATTTTTTGTTGCAGTAGCTGTGATTGCAGGACAGTAGGACAAAGCCCCTTCTCCATCATGTAAGAACAGGAGACAGTACCCTCCAGTCTCTACACTCACACACACACACACACCTGTGCCAGACTCCACGTTTCACTGTCACCATCATGTCAGCGCAGAGGTGCGCTGCGACTTGGTTTGCTGAGACTGCGCTCTGTCTGCAGGCGACACGGGCTGGGTTTGCACGTCAGGTTTCCAGTGGGGTGTGCACTGTGACTGCCCTGCTGTGTGAGCTCTCCTTGTTCCTAAAAGAGAAGCAGGACCCTAAAATGTGTAAGAAATGATCCTTATATCACACCATGCCAGTGCTTCTGGCTCTCTGGGGCCTCCCCGTTGCAGGGACATGGGTGGCTGTGGTTTTTCTCCAGTCAACCCCAGCCCTGAGAGCCTTGGTGGCCCACCCTGAATGTGCAGTACACAGTTTGGGGCTTAGCAAAAACCCATCGGTGTTTTGGGCAACTATTCATTTCTCATCTCCTCCTCCTTCATCTGGCTCTCATAGTCCCCCATGTGCTGTAAGATTCATTCCCCTGCCTTTGATTTTTCTTTGTGTCCCTACACAACTCCTGAAGGCCAGACCTTCAAAACTTTGGGCTTAACTGTTCTGCCTTTGTCCAAAGCTTCTGTGAAATATGATTAGCACTTATTTACCTAGCTGAGATGCACATTGTGAGGCTAATGAATGGCTCCACAGTACCTGGTACGATCTAAAAGCCTAGAAGAGCCTGATGAGGAGGTGAGACTTACTTAATTAAGTTAACCTTCAGATTAATTGAGCTGCTTTCTGAAAAAATGCAATCTGAGTACATGCAACTCCTGCAGGGCTCTAGTCTTGTTTCTGGGGCTGTACTCATTAGATACAGCCAAACGCAGTATCTGTCGGAGGGTATGCACATTGCTGGGGGAACGTGCTGATCCTCCCTGCTTATTTATGCTTTACAAAGTGCAAATTTCAGAAATAAATAGTTGATCTACTCTGCATGCAGCGAAAGTTTGCCCAAGGCTGGGCTGGTGAATTTTTTTCCTCTGTGTGTCTGCTTGCTTCTTTGGATCATGCCCACACACTGCTATTTCGGTTCCTAACTTAGCAATTATCCAGCTACATGTATGTGCAGCAAGTGCACCGAACACAGCTGCCTCCCTGGTGAGTTCAAGGAAACTCAGGTGTCTCTTTCGCTCCTTTTATTGAATTGACCCTTTGCACATTATCCTGTAATTCTTTTTCTTTGGGATTGAACTGTAGCAATTTATAGCTATAAAGGTATATCCTTTTAAACCTCTCTTTCCTCTCTTGACAGATTGCAATTCTTTTTTTTTTTTTTTTATTCTTTTTTTTTAATGACTAATTAGCCAGGGGCTTTGTGGATAAGCTGTTGGCTTTAGAGCCTCACTTCAGGGCCCCTTCCCATTCAAGTGTAAAAGACAGAGAGGTCGCAATAGCAGTGCTCAGCATAAATCCTTCCCTCCACCCCCCACCCTCCCGCCCCCGGAAATCTGTCACCCACCTCTTTATCTCTTGACAAGAAAAAAGGAAGGAAAGAAGCAATATGTGGGATAATCTCTGTGGCGTGTTGTCTGGCAGTCTGACATGCTAATGTTTCTTTCGCTGGGAAACAGATGAAAAGAGAAAGGGCCTGCTGACTCCTCTTGCCCTCCATGGTCAGTCAGGAGGAGTCACAGAGTAGGAAACTAGAGCGGGCACAACCAATAAGCCAAACCATGCAGAAGCAGTGATAAATCCCCTAGCAATGTACAAATGAAACTCAGTCATCAGAAAGTTCTCAGAAGGTGCTGGATAACAGCCTCGGTGGAAGAAGACAGAGGACAAAGAGTGGTGGAGCTGTGACAGAGGGGAAGGGAGCCCTCAATGATGGGGGTGCGATGCAGTGCACCCAGAGAGCCTCAGCACAAACCCAGGAGTGCTCGTGAACAGAGGATTGTAGCAAAAAGGACTCTCGCTGAGTCTCGCTTAACTGTGTTTGATGGGAAATTTCTCAATACTATATAGCAGTGTCTCTTGAGGGAGTTTCTTTTGTCTTTCTGGGGTGAAAAAGGTAAACAGAGCCAGTATGATTCTAGGCAGTGGTAACTGGTGTCATCAGGAGCTGTTTCAGACATAATTTGGTTTCAACCATTTAAATCTCTTGATTAGCCAATAGTTTAAACATTAGTTGAACACAGTTAACAAAAACTACAGTTTTATTTCCAAGGAATGATGAAGACTTACCTGAGAGTTGATTTGAGGTTTGTAATGCTATTTGTGGTTTCGGGTGACCTAGCAAATCTCAGAAAATATAGCAGTCTTTAAAAAAGCAGATGTAAAATGGAAAAGTAAGTGCTTTACCTTTAAAGGAAAGCCTTGTGGTCTTATCTAGCATAGGAATAATTTATGTATGCGTATCTTCATGAATTTCTTCCAGTTCATATTCATCGTGCTTGTAAGATATATTTCAGGGGAAAGAAAACATGTAAGCAAGGAAATAAACTTAAGCCATTTCTTATTTGTTGCTTTTGATCATTCAGATGGGAGGAAGAGTCCTTAGAAAGAAGTCTTTTTACCTTGCTCTCTGTGGCAGAAACTACCAAAAATATTTGCAGTGGCACTGATGATGCTACACACCCTGGGGTTTGGCTCAGGCAAGTGAGATATCCAGAGAAATTGCTTTTCTTACTGGGGAAGAAAAAAATGCATTAAAACATGTCATTTAATGCATTCCATAGTGGTAGAAAGGTATTTTGTGTATAGACGACTGCTGATATATTTCCTTACAGACAATATACATCACTGTAAGCCACCCTGCATGTTTTATTCTGTGCATCTGTATATACAGCCACTTCCTATTTTAGTTTAATTTTAAAAAGCTGAATTTCCATAGAGGGATTTATTATCGGTGTGATGATTTCAGGCTTTAAAAGGGAGGCACAGGTGATTTTAAAAGATGAGATAAACTTTTCACAGAATCATAGAATCGTTTGAGTTGGAAGGGACCTTAAAGATCATCGAGTTCCAACCCCCCTGCCATGGGCAGGGACA
>JAOQGH010000012.1:85644170-85665750 GCA_025769975.1 Gallinago jamesoni
ATCATCTAGTCCAACTCCCCTGCTGAAGCAGGATTGCCTAGAGCACATTACTCAGGACTGCATCCAGGTGGGTCTTGGAAATCTCCAGAGAAGGGGACTCCACAACCTCCCTGGGCAGCTTGTTCCAGGGCTCTGTCACCCTCACTGTAAAGAAGTTTTTCCTCATATTTAAATGGAACTTCCTGTGTTCCAACTTGTGCCCATTGCCCGTCGTCCTCTCACTGGCAACCACTGAAAAGAGTCCAGCTCCATCCTCCCTCGAACTGCACTTTAGATACTTATTAATAAGGTCTCCCTTCAGCCTTCTCTTCTCCAGACTAAAGAGTCCCAGCTCTCTCAGCCTTTCTTCATAAGGAAGATGCTCCAATCCCTTAATCATCTTTGTTGACCTATACTGGACTGTCTCCAGTAGTTCCCTGTCTCTCTTGAACTGGGGAGCCCAGAACTGGATGCAGTATTCCAGTTGTGGCCTCACCAGTGCAGAGTAGAGGGAGAGAATGACCTCCCTCGACCTACTGGCCACACTATTCCCTATGCAGCCCAGGATTCCATTGGCCCTCTTGGTGACAAGGGCACATTGCTGGCTCATGGGTAGTTTACTATCCACCAGAACCCCCACATCCTTCTCCTCAGAAGTGCTTTCCAGCAGGTCCACCCCTAACCTGTATTGGTGCCTGGCATTATTCCTCCCCAGGTGAAGGCTGGGGCTGGCTATCACTTGGTGTCTGAATGGGGAACTGGATTTTTTTGGTTTTGGATACAGCCTGGATTTCTCTGGAAGTATGCTCTTTTTCCGTCCAGGCATTTTGTTTAGACACCTTTCGGAGACTTTGGCTATTTGTCAGGAGTTTCCAAGTGCTAAACTAAGCTTTCCAGAGAGACAACACCGTACCTTGTGGTGCTTCACAGCTGGGCTGTAGGTCTGTGGCTTTTTTTTTTTTTGCTGCAGGCATGCCCAGGCAGGAGGCTGTGAGCCCTGGCTTAACCTCTGCTTGGAACTTGTCTCCTGAAGCCCCGCTAGCTGGGGCTGGACCCTGTTTCTGACTCCCTCTTTAAATGTAGGGATGGCTGTGAATGCCTGCATGGGAAATATCCATCCTCCCTGCACAAAGAGAAACTGTCCGTTCCCATTTCTAGCCAAGATTAAGTGACAGCATCATACACAACTACAAAAGGAAAGTATGCAGGAGGGAGTATATTGTCTGTTGCTCCCATCTCAGTTCTCTGCTGCTAAATCAAAGCTACCTCTGCAACAAGAACAGGCTACTAAAAACTGAAAGGGGCAGCCCAGAGAAAACCTAACCCCCCACTTGCTAGTGCTTGTTGCTTAGTGGTAAGGTTTGTGATATCTGATGTTTTCCCCAGTGCCTCAGTTCTTTGAGTCACACAGTTTCCTGAGAATTGTTTTCTGAAATATTAATCTCCAGAAGAAAGCCTGAAGACGTGACTGGAGTCCTCCTTTCACAATGAGAAGTGAAAAGAAAAGGGTCTGACATTGTTTTAAGCAGTCTCTAGAATTGTATGTTAATTTGAAGCTTTTCTGAGATGTAGCTTGTGATTTTTTACAGCATAGCTGTGACAACACTGCGTTACAATTATGCAGCACAGTATAATGATGCTCAGGACTTCATAATGCCATCACTTTCCCTTGCTAAGACTGGCAAATCCTTTCTTCTTCTCCATCTTCTTTCTCCTGGGGTTACTCCAGCCCCCAGCTCCCCTCTTCTTTGTCTCTCACACTTTCCTCCCTCCTTACTGTTTCCCTGTGCTTCTCCCAGTCACTGTGAACACGCAGTGAGGACCAGCAGGGCTCTAGTCCCTTGGTCCCCACTCATGTTCTCTCCGTCAGAGTGTCACTTTCTCACCCCAGGCTCCTGGTGGCTTTCAGACAGAAGACAGCATGATAATCCACAGCAATTTCTACCTTCTTCAAGTCAAACACAGACCTGGTAGAGGGCAGTTTTGGTGCTGAGGGTCATGGAGGTCCTTGGGATGCCCATAGCAGATGGGGTTTGCCATCACAGGGGATATGCAGCTGCCATGAGAGATACCAGAGGGTCACAACTCCCACAACTCACCCTCTCAAGGCGAAGGCACCTTATGTGACCTGTCTTAATAAGGAGGAAGACACAGGAGTAACAGATGATGGTTGCAGTTGTATAACAGGAATGGAAGTGGAGAGAGAGGAAAAGGTTGGATTTCAGACTTAATGTTTTTTTAGGCTTCGTTCTTTATCCAATTGAAGGTCACTCTATGGGGCTGTGATTGCTGTTGGTGGATGGGAAGGCAAGTGAGGCAGCTGCACAAGGAAACTTCTGTCTGTGGTGGCCTGTCTCCCTGGGCTCCTCTGACTCTCAGTAGAAAAAGCTAAACTTCTCTGTAGGGCAATTCAAAGCAGAAAATTAACTCTGTTCTCCTTTTTCTGTTCAAAGCCAAAGTTCCCCTTTCTGAATAATGCCCTCCCTGCTTTTCTTAACACACTGCTTTGTGGGATTAAATGGGGCTTAGCATATGAGTTGACCTGGACAACACTGGCAAACGTGTATAAAAGCTACACCTGTGAGGGACAATTGCAAGGAGAGCTGTTGTACAGCTCCACAGGCTGCTTTGGCTCAGAGTAGAGGAGGATTGGCAGCCAAGAGCGATGGCTTTATTTGTACATCAGTTTCAGGTGTAAACAACAACTGCTTTATGTAAAACCTTCTGTTCAAAAAGCCCTTCTCTTGCCTATGGAGCCATTTAGCAATCACCAAACCCTGTTCCGGTGCATATGCTGTTTTTCATTCTGAAAAGAGATATATATCTATGTCCTTTTGATAACTTATTGTTGCTCCCAGCAGCTATCACCAACATCTGCTTGAAATAACTCTTTTGGCCTATTTCTCTCCTGTGCTACGTGTGTTCCCAATCCTACTGAATTTCCATGTAAGCACAGGCAGTGGGACTAACTGTGAGTCAAGTGTGAAAATGTGCCCGTACACAAGCAAGCAACAATCATGCGTGCCATCAGGTGCAGCTGTAAAGGAAAATCGGCTCTGTGTGTCACCACCACAGGAGAGCCTCTGATAGTACTCAGGTGTAACTCCCAGAGGTTGCTGAGGCTAAGTGCTGATCATCTTCAGTTCCCAGGAATTCCTATGGCAGGTGAGGCCAGGAGGCTTCATTCCCCATGGAACTCCCCTTGTAGTACTCTGCCCCTACTCCCCAATCCTCTTCTATGCAACTGTCAGGAATCACTCTGAGCCAAAAACAACAGCTCCAAAGGCGTACTCAGTGGATGTGCAAGCATCGCTTGCACTTGGTGGTGCCATCATACAGAGCAGGAGTTTGCATTTGCTTTATGCATGCAAAAAGTGCCCCCTCCACCAAGTCTTATTAAGGTCTTCCTATCTCAAGCTGATTCTAAATCTACTATTTAAAGCACTTGTGACCTTCTTAAAAATACAGCTCACTTCCTAGGCAATTTCCATAAGTATCCAGAGCTCACCAGAGATCATCAATTCCCACCAGCAGCATGAAGCCCCTGAAACATAGATGCAGAGCTGCTTGCAAATTGACCTCAGAGCAAAATGTAAGAAGCCCAGGAAGAGGAGTACCAAGCTATGCAGAGGTATGCCCACACTTACAGGCATTTCCAAGGGATGCCAAAACACAGGCTATGCAAATGACCATGGGAGAATGAGGGCCTCTCAGCTGAGTGTTTAAACTATGGTGTTAGCATCAACAGGGATGAGAAGTGGATGCCCCATTCCCTTTTGTCGGTTCTGCGAAAGTTAAGGTAACCACTACCTAGGGATGGGTGGGGGGAAGTAACACCTTACATGATCAGACTCCTAAGCTAAGTGAGTAGGAGGAAAAGCCCTACGTATCTCTGAGTTTTAAGCTTAAAAGTGCTTTACAGGCTCTTGGGAAACAAGTTTCATGATGCTCCTGGGAAGTCTTATATGTAAGTTGTTAATCCTTGTTCTGTAAATGAGGCATTGAATGCACAGAGGGTGTGATCTTCCCTTCTGTTGTATGACGTACTGAAAACCATGCAAAATGTCCCCAGAACAGAATGGCAATGTCTTGCCTGCATCTCTTGGGATGACACACACAGCAGGACACCTGGTGTTGGCTAGCTGAGGCCGGAGAACCGCAAAGCCTCCAGGAAATCACACAAAGTCTGGCTGATTTTGTTTGGCGTGGAATGTGTTCAGGAGTGATCTGCCTGGGGCCTCAGGGCAATCTGTGCAAGTCTATCTGAAACCCAGGACCCAAACTCAGGTCTCTGAGCCTTGCTTCTGAGCTTAGACTGGGCTCTGCTTCCCTTGGCACAAACAAGGTGGCTCAACAGGCTGCATCTTTCCATCTCCCTGAGAACCGAAAAAGCAAATGCTGGAAATGGTCTTTTTTGAAACATTTGTAATTGGCAGCTTCTGCCAAGTATTAGCAGGCCAGTAAAATCTCTCTACATAAATTGTGTTGTAATTAGCGTGATTTGTTTAATGTCACCTTGTCTGGCTGTCTAAGAAACTGTCTCAAAATGTAAAACCACCACATTTTTCAATTGAGGGAGTGGAGTCTGACTGCACCAAGGCATTTTTATTTCTCTTTATTATTTTACAATGGCCTTTTCAAATCACTCAGGCTGGTGAATCTAAGCCAAGTTAATCAAGAACTCCCAGATGAGGAAAACTGCAGCCGTAAGACACAGCAACAGCAAACATAAAAAGTTTTTCTCAATAAAGGTAATATTCTAATATTAATTAAGGGATATTGTATTCAATACACAGGACAACATAATAAGAACATCTTGATACCTCCAAAATACTTGGTATGTGTATAAATTAGCAATTTTAGGGGGAAGCCATAGAAAGGGTGACAGGAGAAAGTAGTTTGCTTACTGGAAAAGGGTGTTAGGGGCTGACCAACCTCAGTGTCCCTCAGCTCCTGTGTTCCCCTCCCTGAGCTGTGCACCCAGGTCCAAAAGGCAAACATAAGTGAGTGATGGCAATTTTCCTGCCAGGTGGCAAAAAGAAGAATAACACGAAAGCCACTGTTAAGACGGGAGTGCAACTGGGGAGCAGCACCACAGCTTCCCAGTGGACTCCAATACATTAAAAAAAGCCCTGGCTGGAATGTGGTCCTCTTATTGTCCGTCAGTGCCCAGAAAAGGCTCATGATAGGCCCAGCAGGAGGAAAATCAGTTGGTTCTTATGGATGTTGCAACCCCATAAAGTGACTCTTATCTTCCCCTTCCCACGGACATCATCAGCAATCTGAGAAACAGAGAGATTAAAAAAAAAAAAAAAGGATCAGGGAGCCTTTTCAAGCATGAGAAATGTTTTGGGGTGAGAAAGGTGCAGAAGGAGCACTGAAAGCCCAGCTCAGTACCAGCTTTTTTCAACTTTAATCTTTCTTCCAAAGGTTCTGCTTTTATTTCAACTAATTGAATGAATGTCTTAAAATTCACAACACAAACTGAATTTGATTAAATCTAACTTGGTTCATGTGATAAAGCACTGCAGTTAGAATGCAGCTAGAAAAATACATTATGCTAGGACAAATAAGTACGGTTAACTTCAATAAGAGCAGAGGTAAATTGCTTTTCGCATGAGATGTGCAATTTTACCTCAGTACAGCTTTAATCAAAGTAAAATATTATAGGGCAAAGGGAAAAAAAACAACCCTCACAATATAACATTTTGTCTACTAGCCACTCAGTAAAACTTCGAGTTTAAATTGCTAAATAAAGCCAAAGCTGTGTGTTATGTGTCCCCAGTTAGTATGTAAACAATTAAGGCAATATCTGGCTATGAATTAATTTATATTTATAACAGATCAAAAGCCACAGACAGTCAGTGTGAATGCAAGCTGTCCACCTAAAGTTTGTCTGCACCAAAACTTTCCCTGAAAAGGGGAGAACGGAGCTGAATACAGGTATTTCAGTGGAGCTTGCATTCACACTAACAGCAGTGTTTTCACAGCCAAATTATAAACAGTGTAAATTAAGCATAGCTAATAAATGGGATAGAAAGTATTAACCTTGCATTTGTGGGAAGGAATCTTGCTCTTCAGCAGTCTGTACCTGATGTTATCAATACGGTGCTTCAAATTCCTGCTTATGGCTCATTGCAACCTGCCTTCTATCTGAGGAGGACCTGCTCTTTTCAGGGGGGGCAACATTGGTATGCTGTTGCCATTCCCTGCTTAGCTACATGGATCCCTGTTTGTGGCAGAGCGGGGCCACTTGCAACCCCTTTCTCATGAGACCATCGCTGGAGTTGTACCACCACTGAGGACACAGCAGGAGACTGGGGTAGCTCTGACACACTGCAGCACAGCCCCGAGGCTGGGAAAAAAGCTTGATGTTTGATCACATTTGGCACTTACTTCCCTGTGGCCAGGATGGGAAGACACTGAGAAGGAAGCTTCCAATAGAGCCTTGAAAGGTTTTCACACACCCGTATTTCTGTGTGCTACAGGAATGGGCCCCTGGCCCCCAGCCCCCTGTATGGTGAGGAAGGGCACAGGGGGGGTGTTTCGGCCACCAGTTCTGAGAGGGTCTGCAATGTGGGTGGTGTAGCAACCTGGAGAGCCACTGGAAATGCATCAAGAAAACTAGTAAGGTAGATCTCCAGCACATTGTATCAGCTGGAGTAAGAATAAACTAAAGCAAATGTGTAAAGCCCAGAGTTCAGTTAAAAGTTTGGTAGGGGCAGAGATGAGAGTTCATTAGGCAAGCTAATGAACTAAATTAGTTTAGCACCAAGGACCACATACAGTCATTTCTCAGAAGACATAAGGGTTTTGTTGTGCCATAATTCAGCATGCTTTTTACTGATTATACAGCCAAAACCATCTTAGCCAAGCTTCTATGTGAGAATTTTAAGTCCTTGGAGTAAAAAAAGGAGGGACATGACATGCTCTGGTCCCTGCAAGTACAGAACTCTTTTTCATGGAAACTAATTCTGGCATGATGGAAAGGTGATGTGTACTCTCAGCATCCTTCACACGCAACACAGAGCTCAAGGGAGAACTTTGCATGGCCTAACTTTGGTCACCTACCTTCAAGCCTGAGGTGTAAGGCTGGTTTAGCTGTGGAGCCAGTGGAGAGAGACAAGCACTTCCTTCCAGGGGGATTTCACACTACCGAGGGCAGGGTCCTATGTTGGGTCACTTGGCCAGCCAGAAACTCCAGCCTGGGAATCGAGCATCCTCCTGGGCAGATAGAAGATACAGAGGTGTGAACAAGCTGGTGCCTCCCACTGTGCAGAGAAGTCCTCGCCAGCTGATGTAAACCAGGACTTACAGCCCTGCCAACAAACTGCTGAATCTCCTTTATTATTGATGCCTAGCCCTAGAAAGAAAAGGCGTAGGGAAAAGAGCTCCAGCGTTCTCTTTGCAGAGGTAGGTGAGCAGCTCCAGTTACTGCCTACCATCCCCTAAGGCTAGTGGCACTGGCCTGGGGACCCTGGAAGTCGAACCCACTCCAGGGGTGGCCTGAGATGAGGCCATAGCTCACCTGGGAAAACAGGAGAACCATCAAGGGGAAATACATCTGATTTCTGCTTTAGAGAACCCTCTCTCCCTCTTTTGGGATGGACATAGTTCCTCTTCATATGAGCACATGCCTCTTTATTTCACAGGGAGCCTTGGACCAGTTCCCAGGAGGGAAATAGTGTGCAGACATCTGTGGGTGGTAAAGGTTGAGAGCCAACTTATTTTCTCTGCCTTCTTTCTCCTTTCTCCTCTTCCCTTTGGCCTCATCCCTGGCACACGGTGAAGCACAGCCCTGCCTTCCTGTGCCTGAAGCTCACTAGGGAGGGGGGGCTGGAGCTGCAGCAAAAGCAGGGTCTTTTGGTGCTCCTGGGACACAGGCTGAGCAAATCCGACTGACCATGGCCCCTTGGTTCTGCTACCTTTACCTGGCCAGTACATTATCTTGAGGCAGGAATGTCTCACATGCCAAGGGAAGTGTCCTCGCTGTGAGAACCTGACAGAAAAACAGGACCGGGACCTAACGCTTGCACAAGGACTTGAACATCCCACCTTACTTCTCTTTTTGGAGACTCTCTAAAGGAGTGAAGCACATGCATCTGACTCCAGCTGAAATTCAGCAAATCTCACTCATCCTCAGAGAACATGTCTTTGTGCCTATGGGATAATTTTGAATCCACCACATTCAATGACTCAGATACTTCCCATGTTAGGACTGG
This sequence comes from Gallinago jamesoni, assembly GCA_025769975.1. Lineage (NCBI taxonomy): Eukaryota > Metazoa > Chordata > Aves > Charadriiformes > Scolopacidae > Gallinago > Gallinago jamesoni. The sequence continues at coordinate 85,652,372 of JAOQGH010000012.1, forward strand.
GAAGTCTTTTGTGCAGACATGGATGTTCCCTTCTGCGTAGCACTTTGTCCTCCTCCTCAGCTGCCTTCCTTCAGCAAAGGATCTACTACCTCTGTCTCAAGGCTTTCTGCTCCACATTTTCATCTGTGATTTTATTCACATCCTTCCTATTAGACCCAGAAAGTAAATTTTTCTCTTTCCAGCCCCTCAGTTTTATTAGTCCACAAGTGTGTTGGTTGCACAGAGCCTCACAAGTGATGGGATTTAACTGGGAGCATTTCACCCAGCCAGATGAGAATCTACCTTTTCTTGACTGCACACATATCAGTCCCTCAAAATGCAATACTTTGTGTAATTTTGATTCTGTCAGTAAAGGCTGCACTGAAAATCTCATCTGGGCTTGTTTGTGATATATTGACTTAAAATATCTGGTTTAAAGAAGGCTAGGAAAACAAAGCAAGAAAAACTCAAATCTCCCAATGAAAGCCAGTTCTTTCAAGACAGAATGAGCAATTTAGGGAGTAAAAGTATTTTAAGTCATTTCAGTATTTTCAGGGAGATAGATACTGTGTATTTCAACAAAGCCAAAATATTTCTGGATTATTTAGTTTTAATAATTCAGTTTTTAGTCTGTGTAGTGCCACAGTCTGAAACCACATCAGTAAAAACTGATCACTCACCTGAAGCTGGCTATAACCAGGGCTTTGCTGCAACCCCGATCAGTTTAAGCTATGCCAATTGTAAAACAACTTAGAAAATTTCCCCAGTGCAGGCAGGCTTGAAGAAGAAAAGACTCTATTGCAATTCATTTGAATGAAAAACATATGGCATTAAGTTGCTCAGCAGAGCCATTGCTAAATGCATAATGGATAAACAATGTCAGTGACCCCCCCACCCTTAATTCCAGCACAGAAAAAAACACCACAGCGCTTGAAGGTTTCGTTCAGCCTGGTGTGAAACCTCCCAACAGGAGGACTCTTGGGCAGAAAGAGGCATCTGCCACTGCTTTATATGTGGATTACTTTCCCCATGACCACCCGCTCCCCTGTAAATTTTTTCTGCTCTGTGGATTTACACACTAAAAATATGCAATAAGGAAGGAAAATAAACTCTGACTTTGTGGTATCGCTGGCTTGCATATTGCAGCTCAGCAGCCACGGACAGCATCCAGCATTAACGCTCAAAGGGAGCTGCCGTATTTATGACTTCTCCAGCCTCACACGAGCAGGGAAGGCTGGCGAACAGTGATTGAAGCAGAGCTGAATGAAATGCATAATATAAAGAGGGCAAAAAATCAAATATATTCTGCATCTGAATTCCTAAAGAAATTAGGTTTATGCAATCCTGCTTGTCTGGGTGAGGATGTGTGTGTGGCAGGTTGGTCCTTCCACAAACCTCACACCAGAGTTTGATCCCGCTGACCTGCTGCCAGTCACTTTTGAGAAGGGGTTCAGCAGTCTTGGAGGCAATTCAGTTAGTCCACAGAATGGAATGGAAACAGATACTTATGCCTCAGGGGTGAACAGGCTAATAAACTCACCTGTTATTAGTCACCAGACTATGAAGAGAAGACAGAGGTTTTTGAAAACTGCACCCACTTGTTCTGCAGCCCACAGAAGTTCCCCTCCATGGCTTAAACTGGCTGTTGTCAGGCTGTAAAAAATAAAAATAAATATCTGTGTGTATTTTAAAAGCATTTTCCAGCTTCTTCAGAAAAAATATTTCTGATGTGCAGGTCACCTGGGAAGAGAGGCTAAAGTCACAGAGGTTAATTCTGCCACTCGCTGGTTTCTCAGGAACTATCTGCAAGTGCAGGTGCTCCTCCATGGGAGCAAGGCTACCACTACCCGGCACAGGGTTTGCGGAGGGCATTATGTGTCACACAAGGGAATATTCTCTTCTCTGAGTAGATGACAGAGGCAGCACTCAGTGTGCGCTGCTGCTTCTGAATTACACTAGTGCATGAGCAATGTGAAGTGGATTCTTGACTCTAAAAGTATCTGTTCTTTAATTTGTGGTGGTGGAGCTCAGGCTCCTCAGTAAGCGGAGAATGTGAACATTTGCCTCATCTGCAAGGTGGAACAAATAGCACTGAAAAGGTTTTCCAAGTTGTGCTCTGCTACATAGTGAATAATGTTTGCGTTTCACAGACCCATAACTGGCAAAATTGTCTTTTGGGAGGAGGGAAAAGTTTCAGAGAGGACTGTTTTTCAAGATCTACCATTTTATACGTATTCAAATGGCACTGCTTCCATTAAGAAGATCCTCAGATATGCTGATTTCCACAGTAGGCAAACAAATACATAATAATTAATACAATGACATCAAAGACAGCCAATTACCTGTGTTAATAACTAATGTGATCATGGTGCAAGAGTGACAAGTGGATATTCACTACTTCTTATTGCAAACAAAAGCAGTGGTCAGGTTTTTGCAGCCATGTTTGTAACGTAATAAGAGGGGAAAGTTTTTAAAACAGTGGCTAATATCACATGTTTCTATCCAGAGAAGGCTGTGAGCATGCTGTCTGATGTTCAGAGGTGAAAAAGCACCAGCAGCTTTCATTTCAGCACTTTGAAATCAGATCACTTGCTCAGGGACTGCTGTGATTGATAATGCCAGTGCTCGCTTCAGAAATGTCCATGCTCACATGTCTGTGAAGAATATCCAGAACAGTAGTCCAGGACTAGTAAAGAAGTTTTGGCCTACAGTGCATCCGAACAAAGTGGAGCTCACACCGGGGTACTGATTATTTCAGGTCTGTGGAATTGAAGAAAGACCTCTCTCCCCACATGTGGTATCAGCTTTCACTCAAAAAACCTCCCAAACAGTAAAAACTTTTGACATGATTGCAGCCGCTAAAGCAAGATTAAATGTATAACCAATGTGTAAACTGAGATCCCTTTGACTCTGAAGAGAGCCTGAAGCAATGATTCAGAACTACATGAACTTTAAACTTCAGCTCACTCAGGGCTGTGGGCTCTTCGGTTGTGAAGCTGTGTTTTTTCAAGCTCTTTTTTTTTTTGCTACAGGGTTCATTATTTTGCAGAGGATGGGTCTTTCTGCCCTGCAGGGATCTATCTATCACTGCTGACTCTCTGCATCTTCTCCACATGGAAGAAGTAATTGGATTGTACTTTCTGCACACAACCAAGGCAGCAGGGAAACCTAGACCGTAGGCTGAAGAACTTAGCTATCTAGAGGGTAGGGAAACATCTGATGCTGAAGAAAACTAAATGGCTGTGTCTAACTGCAAGATATTTCCTTCCTTTCCATGGAGGAGCTGAGACATGATGAACTGCACTAACCAGACTGCACTGGAACTTGGGAAGGTCTGTGAAACCTTCAGGGAGCAGTGAAAAATATAACCACGCAAATAATCCCTGCTGCAAGCCATCCCAGGGGCATTAAATGTCTCTGAATATATGAAACAATAAGCCATGCTACGGGATGCTAACAGGGGTGTTTCTTAAAATTACAATACAGAGGCTTTACTGCAAAATATAGTGGTGTTTCCACAATGGTAGGGCCTCTATGTGCTACCACACAGCTGGTTATATGATTATGCAGGAGCAACTGAAACCCTTCAGCTTAGAATCAAGAAAAAATTTGCAGTTATTTCATACATTTCCAGATACGGTTGTATTTATTATTATGCTGTTACAAAATGCCATGTTGTAACCTTAAGGATTGTGGTATTTCTTTAATCCTAAAGACACCAGAATACTGACATTATCATGTTCCTTGGACTGATTTGGAGAAAATGATGAGATTGCCAAGACTTTATGCTGTAAGTCTTTTGGAGTTTAGTAGATTTATTCTTTTCCTTCAAACAAATGCCTGCTTGTCATTGTCAGCCCTCCACTGCTTGTTCCCCCCTCCACTCTCTTAGATTCAAGCTTAAAAAAAGAAGCTGTCTGGGGCTTGATGTGTTGCTTATAGCTATGTTAGAGAAACTGTACTATTCTGGGAGCACTCAGGCTTCTCCAAACAGCTCTTCCAGCTATAACACCATGCACGGTTTTCATCTCAGCCATAACAACTTTCATTGGTCTCCTACCAAGCCCCACCAGCCAAAACCCAAGTGCTGGCTGATGTTCTGCAAGCCTTAAGGAATGTGTGCATGTGTGTGCGTGAGTGTGTACAGCTGTGTGCATACACTCATTTATTCACATACATAAAGGAAAGGTTCAGTGGTCAGCTTTGAACCACCATCCCCCTTGCCCCCAGCCCTGTTACAGCAGGTTCATCCTGCTGATCTGATTTAGAGCAGTGGCTGGCTTGCTGGAAGGTACAGCACTGAAAAGGATTCACAGACCTGAACCAACCACCACCGAAAGACATACCAATGGGATGTGTTGCTTTGCTCTGGACAAGCCATCATCTCCCTCTGTCCCTGAAGTGGAGGCAGAGGAGGGTGGTATGTGCCTGTATGAAGGTCCGTGCCTCGGGAGAGCCCCCACCTAGGCTGTGCCATGTTAGACTCACATGAGGACTGCTTGCTTTGCACAGGGAAGGGACTGCTCAATAAATATTTGTATCAGCCTTGACTGGAATAAAAGCACTGACACACAGGGAAAACTATCTGCTATTATTTTCCACTTATAAAGAACAAAATCTGCATGATGAGCCAAATTCACCTGTTGCAAAGATTATTACATGAAATAGCTAGGGCAATAGCAAAAACCATTCCTGAAATTTCCAAGAAAAAAAGATTATTCTTTACATCAGCGAAACACCACCATTGTCCCACTCAGCATACTAATGGCAGTTGCAAAATGTGGGGAGGTACAATCAAATCAGTATTTCTTAAACAGTTTTGGAGTGTGCAAGCTGATATTTTGGAACAATAATGGAGAACATGCCATGTTCTGAGTTTTCTGAGGGGGCAGATTCAAATGTCTGCAACACTTAATGCCTTCCAAGCGCCAGCTGAATGGAAGATGAACAAACAGGACAAATCAGGGTGTTGTACTTAAAAGTTTGATGAGTTGTGATTTTTTGTCTTTTTTCTTTTTAAAGCAAATCCAGAATTTAGATGTTGGAAAACTAAAATTACACAGTACCATACACAGATGTCTTATGGATAGTATGAGTTGACACCTATGTGTGTGCATGTATTTGTGTTGTAATTCAATACATAGCATCATCCCAAGCTAAAAAAGTTTACAGACCTTCTCAGACAGAAAGTTTTCCCCTCAGAAAGAGGACCAATCGTAATGAACACCAGTGTGGCAGCCAGAAATAGCATTTAAATCTTTACCAGCAAGATATGGAACATCAAAGAAATTAAATTGATCTTCCTGCCTTCTGTTCCAAACATTGCTGCTCCAAAACTAGCCTTCCTCTCTTTCTCTCTCTATGCTGACAAGTACACGGTGTTTTTTGTCCCCACCAGCATGCACTTTATGCCTTCTTTGAGACTACCCTCTCTCTCCAGCTCCATACGTCTGAGGTCTGGATTAACAGGAGCAGAATTTAGCACGAGTGGGCAGTGATACTGTGAAATGCAGTGAAAGCAAAGAAACACAGACCGTTAGCTTGTGAGCAACCACAGACACTGGGATTTCAGTGTGCGTTATAGCTGAGGCTAAACTTGGTACCATAACAAAGTGTGGGTCTAAATAAAAACTGCCTTAAACTCTCAGAAGGTTTGCGTCTTCTTCGTGATGACAGTTGTTAGAGAGTAGCTCTCCTACAGAAACAACCATACCAAATATAGTGTGCTGGAGTAAATGCAAGAGGCAAAGCTGGAAGAAAACTAAAAAAGCTTTGCTTGCTCTCTGAATGTGACCCTGTTTCTGCAAGAGGCCATGGATGCCATATCTGAAAGAATTTGTCCCTTTAGCTCTGTGGTTCCCTCAGTTATTTATACAACACATCCATTTTCAGAAGCTCCAGGTCTTTCTTTAGTCCATGCTTTGGGCTGGGAGACTCCTTCATGTATCAGCCCCAGAGAAGCTGGTGAGCAATTTTCTCTCCCAATGACTGCCAACTGCTTTGAAGGGGGGCCGCCAGGAGACTCTATTTAAGTAACATTTTTGCTGATCTGCTGTTGATCAGTTGCATAGCTAGTCTTGATTTAGCCGTGTAGTCATGCAGGCAGCAAGATGCAACTAGGGGAGGAAGCAGCCAAACACAATAATGCAGACATTTGCCTGCTTTACTACAACAGTGTATTTTCTGGCAGCTTGTCTTCTGCCTTATTCCTCCCAATCTGCCCAGGATGGCAGGTGGGTCCCTCACGCAGCTGCTGTGACCTACAGGAACTTTGCAGGCATGTACAGGCTGCAGGACCTACAAGACAGCAAGTGGTCACCTTGCCTAGAAACCTAGATATACCAAAGGCAAAGCTCTCTCTGTCCTCAGAAGGCCCAGATTTTCACTGATGAGTTTCAAACCATAGCATGCAGCAGCACTTGCAAGGTTGCTTCTAGGAAGATTCATTCCTTAGCTATTTTATTCCACTCCGGCTTCCTCCTCTGCATCTTCTTTTTTGATATTGTTGTGTTTGGAGCCGTTCATACTTTAGCACACAAAACAAAACCCCTTGTACGTAACTACAAAGCCCTGACTAGAAATGGTTTCAATTGATGCCGGACCAGCTTTCACCTGCTCTGATCCATAACCCTTTCAGCTACCCTGAGGAGTGATCTTGTGGGTAGATCCTGCAAGCAGCTGAGTCTTGGTACAGTTTCTTGGCAAGCCAGACAAAACCACAGCCACGTTGCAAAATGCTGCTGCTGGGCTGTAGGAGGGATAAAATGTCCAAGTGCTTTTGTGTCCCCACAAAATAAGTGGTTCCACACTGCAAAATGCAGGTCTTGCTTCTTATGGGGCAGGGAGGGAAACTGCCACCCCAGTGGAGCAATGCCTTCCCTAATGACCCTTACTATAACATACCCCTGTGGCTGCCAGTAGGAGTTGTGCCTGAATAAGAGCTACTTCATTAGAAGACTTTGGACTGCTACAAGAGGGCATATGTCCTAGGGGAGTCTGCACGCCTCTGAGCAATGGGTGGGCAGGCTGTGCTGCCTGTAGACACCAGCACTGTGGAGCTCACCTGATGCTTAAAACATAGTCAACAGTCTAGGCTATAAGGCCACACCATTTTTGTTTTTAAATTAAAGTAATTTTATGAGTAATAGAAGCACATTCACACTTGGAATCGTAGAGCACTTAGTATCTTTTTTGATTCCAGTGCTAGGAAAAAAGGGGAAAAACATGCCAGGAAATATTGTTTCTTGGCTGAACTCTTACAGACCAAGTTTTGGTCCAGAGTGGGCTTTTGGTGTGACTCAGTGGTAAATTTCTCAACAAGGAGCTTTATGACATAGAGGTAATACTGTAAAAACCGTTTAACTCTAGCTAGGCTGGAGGCAGTTTTAAAAATTCCTAGCATCTTTTCTTTCTCACAGCAGTGCTTGTAAATGGATTGAAACCTTCCTCGGGGATTTCTGTAACAAAGTGGGTAAAAATTTAAGTGCTTTGTAATCTCTATGGGAAGACTTAGTATCAGGTAGAGTAGATAATTTGAATTACTTAGAGCAATCATGGTTTTGAAAGCTTTACTTCATTCTCGTGAAAACTAGTTTGTAGAAAAATTACCTTCCAAAATCTACTTTGCATGCTCCCCTAATGAACTCCTGATTTACATGTGGTTTGTAGATATCACTTCTCTCTCCTAATGTAGTTTTCTTCCATTTATTCAAGGCAGATTCCTGTTTTAGGGGGAAATATTATGTAGTATGGATAGCCGCTGTGGAGGAATTATTGCAAATATTTCATTTGTAACGCTTTTGTTCTTCCACTCAGAAACCCCATGTTATTCCTCCATGGAGGAGAGGATATTGCATTTGACTTATTACCAAGCCTAAAGCATTCTTAAGATTGACTGCAGCTAATCACTAAAATATGTCTTCTCATTTTGAGACTGTTGTGACTCTTCAACATGGGAAAACTGGTTCCTACTTCAAAACCTATTTAACTTCTGAATTTTTTTCCCCACAAAGGCTAGGTCCAGACTTGTGTGCCTTCCTCATCAACATGGTCATTAATGTCATCAGAACTAAGGACATGAGGAGGATGAGACTTCCAGTATCTGACAAATGACAGCATGCTGGTACAAGGCTTGAAACCAATAGTGACCAGTCTTCAGACAAAGAATTAGTAGGGAAGCTGCTGAAGTCTCCACACAGGTGTCTGACAGCAGTCCCACCAAGGCACATATGAAAGTGTCTCATGACCCAACCTCATCTCCCCTATCCCTGAGGATGCGGCTTCCACCATGACACATCCCATCTTTGCCTCTCCAGGTAAGGCTGAGATATTGGTATGAGAGTTGGGCAATTTTTATTGTCTTTTGATATATAGTAACTATGCTATCTTTTCCATTCTGATTTTTTTTTTGTCATGACAGTCACTGCACTCAAATATCTATGTCTACTTATGTAGTGTTTTCAGATTATATAGGACTACAGGCTAGAATGAGTATTTTATTGAAGGATAACACTGAAGAAAGGGACATCAGATACTGTCCTATGGTTTGGAAAACTGGCCACTTTTATATAATGCTGTTATCCAACAAGCCATTCTGAGTTACAGGATGGAATAAAAGCCATCTCAAAAAATAAGTGAAATAAACTTGTGCTTCAGGGCATAAGCAATCTTTGAAAAAGGTTGGGATAGGAATAATATCCCCTTCTGACACATTATTTTATAATTACAGAATGTGGGACTGCTTGCATCTTTCTCTGAGAGGTCTAGTGCTGGCCCTTTTAGGTACTAGGTAAGTAATTTTTTAAATTTATAAGTCCTTCCACTTCTTTTAGTGGAAATACAAGCTGTCAGGGACATTTTACACAGGTCAATTGCTACATAGAGACCAAGAACTTCATTTCTTCAATCACTTTTCGTGACCACATTAGAGGTAGTCCACAGATGCCCAGGGACCGATGAAAACCACAAGACAACTCAGAAAAGGAATCAGATCCTGTCTGACAGTTTTCTGACACCCGTCTTTAAATCAAGGCTGGACTTTTTTTCTTTTCCTTGCAGAAGACATGCTTTGATTCAGCTAGAAAATATGAGCTTGAGGAAAGAACTTAAAGTCTGTGGCAAATCTATAAGACTGATGTACAGTATGATTATAATGTTTAATTCTGGACTGAAAATCAACGAGTCTACAAAGTTTCATATTTCTATGAAAATAAAGACATAAATCTATAACCATGTTGGCAAACAACATGCAGACTTCTTCCAGGGAATATCTGCAAAGAAACTGACTTCTTCACACTGTTTGAGTTTGATGGCATGTACCAGTAATGCAGAGACCTTTCTTTCCTGGGGGAAATTAAGAAAATAATTCATTCTTTCACTCAGTAACTCAACTGAATCCAATTTGAGTTCATTCTTTTAGGAAATGTGTTTAGCTAATTTGGTCACATTAAAATACGAAAGAAAAAACATGAATAATGCTGACCACCTTGACATCATGATTCTTTGTTCTTTCATACCATTCTTCCTCCACTGACAATTTTATTTTGCAGAGGGAGAAACTAGCATAAAGTCTTAGAAGGATTAAGTCACAGTCTACATATTACTAAATGCTAGCATGTACATATATACACAAAACAAAACCTCACCTATGCACTTCTCATGTTGATTGTGGTTTTAGGTTTCATTTGTGAGCTTTTATTTTGAGTTTTTTTTCCTGACGTTGACTTTAGCGTGTTAGATGCGTTGTACGCACGGAAAAAGATGGTATAACAGGACGGGAGTGTCAGCTGCACTGACAAGACAAAGAACAAATATTACTTGGAAATTTCTATGGCACGGGGCCTCCTCAGCAGCTGCTGAGCTCATCCCTATTCCTCATGTGTGGTTGTTAACACAGGGACACATAAGGGAACAGCCGAGAACTGGCGAGGCCAAGACCAAAGTGGATATTGATTCCCTTCTTCCTCGGTGTGACTGGCTGCTTAGAAAACATTGATCACTGGGGCAGCCTTGAGAGAAGGCTGGATGAATTCGTGGAAGAGGAAACCCACTGAGAGTGACTAAATACATTGAAAATGAGTCTGGCTCAGGATGTGTCTGGGCTGCAAATGGCTGCAAAGTAGTTGGAGGAGAGGGGAGATGCTGCTTGGGCTTGCCTCCTTTCAACATCAACTTTTCGGCGTTGGCGTTAGCTGTTCTTATTTCATTATGCTTTTATTTACTGTTGGAAGGAGGTGAAGCCTGGAAGCCGCCCAGGACGCTGGCTGCAGCCAGCTGAGAGACCCCTCTTTCCCCAGGGCTGGCTGCAGCACAGAGTATTGATCGGTGTTGCAGCTGCCCGGTAAGTGTGCTTCATAACCAGAACCAATTCTGCAAAATGCCTAAATGGCTTGAAACTGCAGGTTCTGTTGGCCAAGCTCAAGTGACTTGCACATATTGGGAAACTGCTTCCAGTTGGCTTTCTCTCTTTTTGTCTCTCTCCCTGTGTTTGGGCATTTTCAATGATGCAGAAATACACCATTTTTGGTATATTATATAATATAGAGATAATATATATATAATATAGAGAAGTACAACTTCTCTTTATTTAAGCAGATGAGGAAAGAGGATCTTCGAACTTTTACAGAGCTGCAGAAATACTTTGAAATATTTTAACTCAAGCCACTCTTGCTGATAGGAAACCACATATTTCCTTGCTAATTTTCAGTTACATTGGCTGGTGATCCTTTGTCCCTGTAAGCATAACACGCTAGATGGATAAACTGCAGCAAAAGGAGTTACATGTTGCATTTAGAGGCAAGTATCAACTTTAAAAAATTTACCTGCCTGCCAAAACTTGGCCAAACAAGAGGGCACGTTCAGCTCAGTACACAGAGTAGTTCCTCACGCCTGACTCTCCTCCTGGCTGCAGGGAATGCCTGGCCTGTCAGGTAATACATGCTAAGCAACAGCCAAAAAGCACTTCTCTGCTTGTAAAAATGAAACAAACTCCTTGTTGAAAAAAAAAAAAGCTCTGTCTCCTGCTATTTTAACTCCCCTCCCAGGAATTCCTGTTAGACAGACTTTTCATTCCATTATTCAGGCTCAAATCATTTTTCACCATTGTTTTGCCCCAAATCAAAATTGCACTTTCACTCCCTTCACACCTATGTCTCCCAGAAACTAGAACGCTGCTCTGAGGTGGTCAGTCTCCGTGAAGTTGGGGTAATGAGCTGTGGTGGCTGTACACATTTCTGTTATTAAAAGCAAAAATATCCAGGTTTGTTTGTTTGTTTGTTTGTTTGTTTTTCCAGGGGTCAGGCATGCTGCCTCCTTGCCACCTTGCTGTTTTCCCTGTCTGACAGGGTTTGCTGTGGGCACTCATGCTTGGCCAGAGGATATGCTCCGTGGCTCTGCTCAGGCAAGCCTGTCCCCCACATGTCCAGTGTAGGTTGGATCAATGATGTCAGATCTTTGCTGGAACTACTGAGTGGCTATTTAAGAAAACTACTTGGAGTTAGGACAGGCACATCCTGCAGGGCTTACCACGGGCAGTAAGTTATGGCGATTGCCAGACCCTCCCTTCTGGGCTGTAAAGGCTTTGCAAACAGACATCTGCACAGCATGCCCTGCTTGCTGTATTGCCAGAGACATTGCTGGGCAGTACCCTCTCCTCACCTAAGAGCTTTGGGGTCCCAGTGACATGTGTTACAGTTGTCTGAGCACTCAGCAGTGACTTCTTTGTGATGCTACCTAATTTCTCCAGGGCTGGATCTGTTTCTCTCAATAATTTCACCTGCAGGCTAGAATCCCACAAGCAACACTGTTTGTAATTAGGGGTACCCTAATGTCTCCAAAGATACGCGTAGCGTCAGAGATCTTATTTCTGAAACATAAGGCTCTATTGCCCCTTATTTTTCTTCTCGTCTTTGAGCACAATTACTGTGTCCCTCTACAGTCTTGTTCTGTCCAGGTCAAGTCTTCAAATAATTTTCCCAGTGGTTCAGTTGTTCCAAGTATTATTTTGAAAATGCTCTCTCTCAGGTCATTTCTTGTCCTCCTTGCTCAGTGAGACAGTAAAAAGTTTTACTTCCATGTTTTCTCAATGTCTTTCACAGACAACTCCATGTATTGATTGAATTCTTCCCTCTGCTGAATGTGTGCTCACATGGAGACTTCAGACTAGCTTTTTGAGCTCGCAGTGACCCAAGTCCCTTCTGGCAGCTAGCCTGCTCTGTTTCCAGGCTGTCTGTCTTTGCCTGGGCAATGGGGCAGTTCATTAGTGAGGCTGCTGCTGCAGCGATACATGTACCACACTGGCTGATGACATAACTTGGTCCTGCTTCTTATAAAGGGACAATTTAGCTCATCTCCAGCTACAAGTCATCCTCTTGCTGCATGTTTCCTGATGCCATCTCCAGAGGCTTCCCACATAGACCCTGTGCCTGGCCCTTCCCCCTCTGGAACTGAGCACACAGAAATACTTGAGTAAAAGTACTCAAACACAATTTCTGCTATCCTTTATGGAGTACCACCTCTACTTGTGTTAATAGGAAAGAAGTTCTGTTAGGGTGTAGCAAATAGCCCTTAGGCAGCTGTGGGAAATCAGAAGCATTTAAAGGTTGGCAATGTCCTGATATGATCTGTTGGAAAGGACTTTATGTTCCATATATTTCATGTTATTGCCCTGAAAAACTAAATGAGGAAGCATTGATGCAAAAGGGACCTTTTGCTGGATCTCAGAAACAAAAGGAGAGTCTACAACCTTTGGAAGAGGGGGCAGGCCTCTCATGAAGATTATAAAGAAGTAGCGAAGCTACGCAGGGAGAAAATTAGGAGAGCTAAAGCTCAGCTAGAGCTCAACCTAGCTGCAGCCGTTAAGGATAATAAAAAATGTTTCTATAAATTCATTAACAACAAAAGGAGGATTAGGGAAAATCTCCTCCTTTATTGGATGCAGAGGGAAACATAGTCACGAATGATGAGGAAAAGGCTGAGGTGCTCAACGCCTACTTTGCGTCGGTTTTTATCAGTAGAACTAGCTGTTCCCTGGACACCCAGCCTCATGAGCTAGGAGACAGGGAGGGGGAGCAGAATGAGGGCATCACAATTAAAGAGGAAGAGATCAGTGACCTGCTATGCCCCCTTGGATGCACACAAGTCTATGGGACCAAATGGGCTACACCCAAGGGTGCTGAAAGAGTTGGCAGACGTGCTCACCAAACCACTTCCCTCATTTACATGAAGTCATGGCTAACTGGGGAGGTCCCAATGGACTGGAGGGTGGCAAATGTAAAACCCATCTACAAGAAAGGCAAAAAGGAGGATCCATATAGCTTTTTGGCCATACTATAGGAAACTATAGACCTGTCAGTCTGACCTCGATACCAGGGAAGGTCATAGAACAGGTGATCTTGAGAGCC